>CM035155.1:118875908-119475908 GCA_020205615.1 Panax quinquefolius
TGCATAATCCAGCCATCGTTTTTTTCTTTTTTAACAAGCATGTCATTGCTTTCAATTTCTGATATTTTTACAAATTATGTCTCATAATTTTATGAATGATTGCATCATAAGTCAACACTTCTTATATTAATCAATTTACAATTCTCACAACTTTTCTTCAGCTAGTTAGTTCTTAAAACTGAACCTCTAAGTTCATTACTTCTAGTAATAATATTTGATAAAGTGACGAATTGAATAAAGCTCACGTCGTCCTCAAGACCTTCTCATACTAACTAGATGTATGTCATATAGATCTGACAATATAATTAGTTAATGGATTGATTAACTATTTTTATTTATTCAGGTTGGTTAAAATTTGGATCCATATTTTTTAAAATAAATATAGTTAGTTAACTGGTTTACTATTTTTCAACTCATATTCATTATTTATTTATTTGTTGACCAAAAAAAATGACAAGAATTATTTATGAGGTCATCCCAAAAAAAAACACAGTGCAGTCAAAAAAATCTTATAAATTTATGGGATGAAGTAATTATTTCAATTTAGAACATTCTTCCTATAATTAGCTAGATATGATTTTACTGGAGATCATGATCGCAGTCAAAAAATCTTATAAATTTAGGAATTGATATATTTTTTAAAATAAAAATATGATATTCTTTTTTTTTTATAAAAAGTCAATTTAAGATATTTTTAAATTCAAAATTAACGTAAATTTTCATAATTTTAGTTAATATAATAATAAATAATATAAATGATTAAAATAGTATTAATAATAGCATTTATTGCTTTATAATTTTAAATAAAGTGTATCAGTTTGTATTTAAAAATATCTTATATATTGACTTTTTAAAATGATAATGATTAATTTTACGATTAGAAACAGATCATGGAATATTAATTTCTTGTCATTTTTTTTTGGTCAACAAATAAATATATGGAAGGGTATTAATAATTTCAATTTAAAATTTTTTAGTATAGTTTTTTAGCATTTTATTATTTATATTAATAATTTTTATATCATATTATTACTTAATTAATTTAATTGTGACGGTCACAATTTCATTTTTCAAAAGTTTTGTTTAAAAGTCAAAACATCTTAAAATGGTTAATATGGTTTTTAACCATAACCATATAGTTTCAACCCACACAACCCATATTAAAAATGGTTAATATGGTTTTAGTTCCAAAACCAACTCATAACCATATTTTGTCAGGCCTAATACCATACATAGATTCTAATAAAAAAATCTACAACATACGTCACGTCTGACAAAAATCTCTTCTTTAACCAGCATCTATTCTTAAATGTGGGTACTTTTGGTTTTAATTTTTATTGACTTATCTTAATTTTCTTAGATTCTTCTTTATTCATCACAAAAATTAGTTCTAAAATGATGTAGGACAGCTGACTTTGGAATTTGAGGAAGAGTTAGATAGGAAATGGGGAAGGAGAATTGGTCCGGAAAAACGATCATAATTCCCAAATAACTGAAGTTGTTCCCGAAGGAGCTGGGTTCGATTGGCTTCGGGATAGGTCTTCGGGTTCAAAAATGGCGTCATGACTTCGGAAAATCGGAACTTCTTCGGAAATGGCATCATGGTTTTGGGAAGACTAAATTGGTTTTTATTATTTTAATTATTCTTAGTTTAGGTAGGATTCGTTTATGGTAATGGTGTTTTAGTTGGAAACAAATCTTTTATAATATTACGTAATTAAGTTGTTCCCTATTAGGACTTTGTTACCATATTAATTAGTTACCTATTAGGAGTTTATTTTCATAATTATAGAAATTCTTTAGCTATAAAAATTCGGCTTGTGGGTTAAAGGAGTGATTCATAATTACTTAATTATCTTTTACGATTGATATCGTTTCTTTTTCTGGTGAATTCCAGTTTGTGTTCTTAGAGCTTACGTTGGTAAACTCTTTGCGTTTTTCGTTCTGCGTCAATTGGTATCAAAGCCAAGGATTTTGTCTTGTCATTGGCCAACAAGGAAGGTGGGAGAGATAACCTTGACGACGCTGGTCGCAGGGATGTCGAATTATGGGCAAAGATTGATGAGCAACGATAGTCGATGGAAAGGCTGGAAATCGTGTTGCAACAATTATTGGTGAGACAACCCATACCCAACGATCCTATCAGCAATAGGGCTGGAGGACATGGATTTGCCCTTGGATGCCTTGGAGGTGAACTTCCAGATGGAGCAGCATGACGTGAACAGTTTAAAGGTCTTAGTGATGAAGATTCGGATGAGGAGGTTGCAGGATACCAAAGAAACCCTCATCAACACCAAAATCGAAACTAAAATCAATATAAATATAGAATACGCGCGGACATACCATTGTTCCATGGTAAGTTACAGATTGAAGAGTTTCTGGATTGCCTTTCTTAGGTCGAGAGATTTTTTGACAAATTAATCTGGTAACGTACAAGTTGAGAAGTGGGGCTGCTATTTGGTGGGGGAAGTTACAGAAGGATCGATGACGACAAGGCAAAACTCCTATTCAATCTTGGAGGCAAATGAAACAACTTATGATGAATAGTTTTTTACCCCCAGATTATGAACAATTTATTTTTCAGAGTTATCAGAATTACGCACAGTGTAATAAGACTGTGGTCGAATATGCAGAGGAGTGGTCTAGGCTGTCAGTGCATAACAACTTGAATGAGACTAAGGCACAACAAGTTTCTAGGTATTTGGAGGGATTGAAGCCTTCTATCCGAGATAAATTTGGACTACAAGTCGTTTGGACAGTGGATGAAGCATATAACATGGCTTTAAAAATATAATTAATGGAGAAGACATCCAATAGATTTGCTTATCATAAGAAAGACATGGTGGAGATGTCCAATGCAGGTGCAAACATAAACAAATTTTCGGTGAGTGATGAAAAGAATCAATCTAAAATTATGATCGATCAATCACAAAGAGGTTTGGGACAACCTAATAATCCTATTGAGACTTGGGGAACAATATCAGCTACAAGGGAAACCCCTCGGGCGCCCAACCCAAATGCTAAATCTGGCGGTTTGAAGTACTACAAGTGCGGTCAACCGGGTCATCGCTCAAATGAGTGTCCAACGAGGAAACCAGTGAGTTTTGTGGAAGTTGGAGAGGAAAATGAGGACGCCGAAGAAGAAACAGATATGGGCAAATTCTGGGATGTTGCAGAAATAATCGAGGAACATGGAGAGCATGTAAACTGCGTGATTCAATGAGTTATGTGCTCAACAAAGTTAGAAGATTCCTCACAAAGAAATAATATTTTTAAGGCACTTTGCAGTGTTCAAGGGAAGGTTTGCAACCTAATTGTAGACAGTGGAAGCTGCGAGAATTTTGTGTCGAAGACGTTGGTAGAACACCTGAAACTGCAGGTAGAGAAACACCCAAAGCCCTATGTAATTGGGTGGATTCAAAAAAGACCCAAGGTGAACGTGACCGAAGTGTGTGAAGTCCCTATTTCAATCGAACAACACTACCGGGATAAATTATTCTACGACATAGTCGATATGGATGCTAGTCACTTGTTATTGGGCCGACTGTGACAATTTGATGTGGATGTCACTTATAGAGGGTGTGACCACGTATGTGTTTTCAATTGGGGTAGAAAGAAGATTGAAATGGCTCAAAAAAAAAATTCAGGGGGTGGCACAACTAAGAACCTGAAAGCAGAGCATTCTTTACTATCAATAATCACATCAGTAACTGATTTGGAGTCAAAAATTAAGGAGTCACGGGAGGTACATGTTGTGGTGGTGCGAGCTCTAGTGGTAGAAAGAAAGGAAGAACAAAAATTTGTGTTACCCGACAAGGTACAATCCCTTTTAGGCGAATTCAGTGAGTTAGTGTTCGACGATCTACCGAATGACCTACTACCGCTAAGGGATATTCAACATCATATCGATCTAATTTTGGGAGCAAGCTTACCTAATTTGCCTCATTATCGGATGAGTCCCAAGGAAAATCATATCTTACAGGAGAAGGTGGAGGAATTACTGAAGAAGGGGTTCATTCGAGAAAGCATGAGTCCATGTACAGTTCCCGCATTACTGGTCCCAAAGAAAGATGGCAGTTGGAGAATGTGCGTTGATAGTCGAGTGATCAACAAGATAACTGTCAGATATAGTCTTCCGATTCCGAGGTTGGATGACATGTTAGATATCTTGGAAGGTTCCAAGTTATACTCGAAGATAGATCTTCAAAGCGGATATTATCAGATTCGGATCAAACCTGGTGATGAATGGAGGACAACATTCAAAACAAAGGATGGACTCTATGAGTGGGTAGTTATGCCTTTTTGATTTTCCAATACGCCTAGTACTTTTATGCGACTTATGAATCAGGTATTATGACCTTTCATTGGGAAATATGTTGTCGTTTATTTTGATGATATATTGATTTATAGTCAGAACGTGGAAGACCATATGGAACACCTTGGGGCTGTGTTGGAAGTTTTGGCCAAAAATAAACTCTTCATTAACTTTAAGAAGTGTAGTTGGCTGGCTGAACGTCTGTTATTCCTTGGATATGTGGTCAGTTCGAAGGGTATTATGTGTTAGGTTTGCCAGAAACATGTATATGCAATCAAATCACATAAACAAAGCGGAAGCGTAACAAAACGAATTTTAAAATTTTTCTTACAAACCATAAACCAAGATCATTCTTGTGATTGATTATCAGTGTATAAAAGAGTAGGAAAAACAGAATCATACCCTTGAAGATCCGAGCTTCCTTAGGTACAAGTTCAACTCCTAATCCTTTATGCCCTCCTTGAATACGTGGGTTTAATTCCTTCATTTAATCAACACTAGCCACCCAAGCATTTGGCCTCTAGAGGTGATCCACCAAGGAAGAAAAAGAATCAAAAAGAATGGTGTTTTAGCTGAAACCCTAGTTTTTCTATCTCTGTAGAAAAAGGGTGTAATATCTAACAATTAGAATCACGTTACCTGATATCTGATATAAGACTCCTCTTATAAAGATATCAGTTAAACCTTCTAATCTAATTAGAAATTAGGGTATTATTTTATTAATTAACTTCATTTAATTAATTAAACTCCCTAATCTTATTAGGGGTAATTAATTAAACTCTTTTAATTAATCAGCCTCATAATTTTATTAGGAATAAATGAGAGTAATAATATTAAATTAATTTCCAAAATCATTTAGAAATTAAAATAATAATAATTGTAATAATATTAATAAGACTCCTCTTATTAATTAATATTTAATATTTTCAAAATATTAAATAATAAATATTAAGCTATTTAATTTATTCTATCACCATAGATTAAATTAAATACACTTAACATATTATTAAGATTATGTCATTATCTTCTTAAATAATTTTCTTCCTTTTATAGTGTGACCCTTTAGGTTCTCCATATTAAACCGGCTGTAAATAAATCAATTAGAACAATTCTAATCTCATTTAAATAAATAAATTAAACTATTAATTTATTTAAATAAATAATATTTATTCTACAATAAGGATAAGCCTCCTTAGTGATTAATGACTTTTCAGATAATATAGATTTCAACATCAATCATAAAAGAACCTTTGAGTAAATAGTTACCATACAATTCAATCCTTCCACCATACAATGTCCCAATTAAATATAAGGCATGGAATTACTGTCAAGTCTTATTTTATTTAATTATATGTATTTCAATTCTCAAATGCACAAATATGAATGAATGCAAATTAGAAACTCCTTTCTAATTTCATTCCACATTGACCAATGATTCCTAGGTTGTCATTTATCAAATCACATAGGACATATCTCTTCTTTTACTAGAAGCGGTATATTCTTTATTGATCATATATTATCTCCATGTACAACTTATTATACCTAAGCATACCCTTTGATATACCCTAAGGGTCTTAAGGAATATGTCAAAGTATAATTCATCATACACAATATACTATAATGATCTCAAGTCTAAGGATCACTTGTACTACTATCACTTCAGAAATTCCTATTGACGGGGCAAGTAAAACTCCATTAGGTATTCCTTAGTGAGTCACGTTCAGTAAACTTATTGAAAGTAGTATGCATACAAGTCAATCATGTATGATGATAAAACATATACTTTATAATCAATCTTATTTATTTATTAATAAAAGTATTAATTTACTAAAGACATTTAATTTATCAACATGATGATGTTTTAATATATGTGATAAACACATAGTTTTAAGCAATGCTTCTAGAATCATGATGAGATCATGTTAATGAGATCTAAATTCTTCGATAGCTTAAAAAGTAAAATGTTCCCAATCAATGGATTACTAAAAAGGGGATTTAGTAAATCTGGATAGATTGCTACATATGTTGCTTGCTCATTGGATGTGGATGATTAATGTCATGATAATTTGTGTGGAGACACTAAAGCAAGTGTGTAGGTGCTTATTGGAGAATAAGTTCACTGAACGTGACTCGCTAAGGAATACCTAATGGAGTTTTACTTGCTTGTCAATAGGAGTTCCTGAAGTGATAGTAGTACAAGTAATCTTTAGAATTAATGTGAGACCCCAGATTTTATGAATAAAGATTTAATTTTTTTGAAATATTTTTTTAGAATATTATGGAATAAATTTGATATAATGTTATAGTTGTGGGTAATATTTATAAATTTTGCAAAGTACGCAAGTTGTTATATAATATGCAATTGGTGGGGAATATTCATTTTAAGCGGGGAATATTAAATGCGACAATACAATCATTAGTGGACCCCTAACGGAATTATTATTCGGATCGAGAAAACGACAAAAATATTTTTTATGAAAATAACGGCGGAAGTTTTCTCATTAATTGTTGAAACACCCAAAGTGTTAAAAGTACGAGAATGCTGGCGTGGTTGCGTAGTAGTACGGTATTGATTATTGATGCTTACGTGAGAAGTCATTCGGTTTTATTCAATTATTATCGATATTTTATATATTATTAAATCAATAATTGAGATGATAAAGTTATTAATATTATTATTTACATTATTAACTATGTCTAGAAGTTACGCCAAGGAGAGGTTTTAGTAACCTAATTGCGCTTAATAGGGAGAAATCCTTATTTGAAAGCCCCTCTTTCACAGGAACGACACAGTCGATTAATAGTGTGAATAATAATAATGATGATGAAGTTTTGTTTTATTAGTATTATTAATGTAATAAAGCAGAAAAGCTTTTATATAAAAATGTAATACTTTTATAAAGTTATTCGTTTTATTAGGCTAATAGTAAATTTTTTTTATATAAAATGCAGAATACTTTTATAAATTTATCTGCATTTTATTAGATAATAATTAGAATATATTATATTTTATTATGCATAGTGTTTGCATAATGCCCTGCATAGTATTTGCATAGTAAAATCTTTTTATATAAAATAGAATACTTTTATAAAGTTATTCGTTTTATTAGATTATAAATAGAATATATTATATTTTATTGTAAACCAATACTGATTTGTCCGTTTAAAGTAAATCAATCTGATAGTTAATTCATGGATTGGTTACTATTCATCCATTCTTCTATAAATAGAAGCTCATTCCTTCATTATTTCTTACGAATTCACTGAAACTCTAGAGAGAGAAACTATAGAGAGAAAGAAGAAAAGTATTCTGCTACTTCACTACTCGATATCAAGTTTCTTTTACGGTAAGGGGTATTATTATTTTTTATATTCATGAAGAGAACTTACATTATTCCGGTCTTTATTATTCATTTGAATAACTTTGATCTGTGAGCTACCCTATACATGGTGAAATTCTTATGTTATTCCATTCTTTATTATTATGTTGGAATAACTTTTGTTTATGCTACAACCGCATACATGGTGAAATTCTTCTATTATTTCGTTCTTTATTATTACGTAGGAATAACTTTCACAATGCTAAGTACCGCATGCGTGGTGATTTCATTCTTATTCCATTCTTTATTATTCTCATTGAAATATCACGCTTAAATGCGTATTACGCTTAACCCGGTTCCGTTATTTATTATTACATTGGAATAACCTATCTATCGCAATCCGTATGCATGGTGATTTCTTTTCTTATTCCATTCTTTATTATACTCAGTTGGTTAAAGTTTTGACTTCTATACTCTATAAAATTAGTGGAATATCCTTGATATTTGCGCTTCATCCAGTATCTTTTCGTGGAAATATTCTTCTGAGCATTCTTGAATTTTACTCTACAAAGAAGTATCATGTTGACAATTTGGACGTTATTAGTTCCTGAATAAATTAATAATTGAACTTGTTTTATTGAATTCTTATATCATTGTCATCATCCTCATACTTATATTTTGTTGAAAGTCATCGTGTTCTGTAGTGCATAGATGGACTTGGTATATGATTATGACTGAGGATTATTCGATTGTAATCATGACCGTAATGTTACAAATGATGTGGTAAAAGTCCTCATTGGCCCGTAGTACATTGATGGACAGTTGTTGGCATGATCATGATCATTGATGAATACACAAATTGTAAGGTTTGTAATATTCAAGAACGCAATCAAATTGCTCAAAGTAAGCGGAAACGTGTAAAAATCAGAGTTTAAAATTTTTACAAACCATATACCCGGATCACCCTTTATGCACAATTATTAATTAAACAAAAAAGATGAATAATAAACATACCCTTGAAGATCCGAGCTTCCTCAGGTACAAGCTCACCTCCAATCCTTTTCGCGTTCAACTTGAATCCACGGGTTTGGTTCCTTCCTTTGATCAACGTTAGCCACCCAAGTGTTTGGCCTCTAGAGGTGATCCACCAAGGAAGAAGAAGGATTTAAGAAGATGGGTATTTGGCTCAAACCCTAGTTTTCTATCTCTATAGAAAAGAACGTACTCCCCAACAAATTGGAATTATCACGTTTTTTTAATATCTGATATAAGACTCCTCTTATAAAGATATCAAGTAACCCTATTAAAATAAGGTATTATTTAATTAAAACCTTTTAATTAAATGGGCTCCTTAATCTTATTAGGGATAATTAATTAAACTCCTTTAATTAATTTTCCCTCCTAATCCTATTAGGAATAAATGAGAGTACTTATATTAAATTAATTCCTAAACTCTTTTAGAAATTAAAATAATAATAATTGTAATAATATTAATAAGACTCCTCTTATTAATTTATATTTAATATTTCTAAAATATTAAATAATAATATTAAGCTATTTAATTTATTCTATCACCATAGATTAAATTAAATATACTTAATATATTATTACGATTATGCCATTAACTTCTTAAATAATTATTCTTCCTTTTATGGTGTGACCCTTTAGGTTCTCCATATTAAACAGGTTGTGAATAAATCAATTAGAACAATTTAATCTTATTTAAATAAATAAATTAAATAATTAATTTATTTAAATAAATAATATTTATTCTACAATAGGATAAGCCTCCTAGCGATCAACGACTTTTCGAGATAATATAGATTTCAACATTAATCATTAAAGAACCTTTGAGTAAATAGTTACCGTGACAATTCAATCCTTCCACCATACAATGTCCCAATTAAATATAAGATATGGAATTCTTGTCAAGTCTTATTTTATTTAATTATATGTATTTCGATCCTTAAATGCACAACTCAAATAATGCAAATTAGAAACTCCTTTCTAATTTCATTCTTCCTCGCCAAGGACTCTTTGGGTTGTCATTTATTGAATCACATAGGACATTTCTTCTTTTAATGTAAGTGGTAGATTCTTTATTGATCATACATTATCTCCATGTACAACTTATTATACCCAAGCATACCCTTTGATATACCCTAAGGGTCTTAAGGAATAAGTTAAAGTATAACTCATCATACACAAGATACTATGATGATCTCAAGTCCAAGGATCACTTAGACTTACTATCACTCTGAGAATTCCTATTGATGAGCATGTAAAACTCCATTAGGTATTCCTTAGCGAGCCACTTTCAAAGTGAACTTATTCTCTAATAAGCACCTACATACTTGCTTTAGTGTTCCCACACAAATGATCATGAGATCAATCATCCTCATCCAATGAGCAAGTTAACGATATACTCAATCTATCCGGATTCACTAATCCCCAATTTAGTAATCCGATGATTGGGAACTATTTTAGTTTTAAGCTTTCTAAGAATTTAGATCTCATTAGAATGATCATCATCATTATTCTAAAAGCATTGCTTAAAACTATAGGTTTATCACATATTATAAAACAAAGATCATGTAGATAATTAAAAGCCTTTAATAAATTAATACTTTTTATTAATAAATGAATAAGATTGTTACAAAGTATATGCTTTATCATCAAACATGATTGGCTTGTGTGCATACTACTTTCAATCTCCCACTTGCACTAAAGCCAATCGCCATGGTATTTCATACCTTTCTTCTCTAAGTGACGATTATCTTGCTGTTGGATAAGCTTTAGTTAATGGATATGTAATGTTGTTCATGAGAGTCCACTATCTGTATAGTGATTTCCATCTTTCAATAATTCTAATAATCAAATGAAAGTGCCACAACACATGTTTAGATCCAAGATGAGACTTAGGAACTATTCCTAGTTCTGTAATGAACTTTTAATCCAAACAATCAACTTGCAGCTTCATTTATAGCTATATACTTTGTCTTTTTCACTAAACCAAAGAACTCTTTCTTTGTTTGGAACCTTTCCAATTCACTGCACCACTGTTCAAGGTAACCCTTTACCTTAAAGTGGATTTTTCTGTCATCTTGGTCTGTCTAAAAAACTTGAGTTTGTTAAGCCCTCTAGTTTTAATTTAGACCCACCATGAATATGATCACATCCTTAGTGCCGTTTAAGCACTTTAAGATGTTTTTCACTGACTCATAGTGAACTTCTCCATAATATGACCGATCATTATCGTGTCTCGTACATTTCATTGCATACATGATTGTCACCATGCGACCTCTCTTCTTTTCGTGAGTCCGTGGGGACTATTAGAGAGATACACTCCATAGCTCATCGACATAAGACATCTCTTGAGTTTGCCATGCTAAACGACTTTAGCATCAAATGAATATATCGTTCCTTGGGTTAAGTCGAGCATCTGTTGTATCTATCTATATAGATTTTATCCCCAATTAAGATACTCTTCCCAAACCATTCATGGAGAAATGTTTAGACAACTTTATCATTATTGATTGTAGCATTAGTATGTCATTCCTTACCCGTAGTATATCAACATATAATATTAGGAATGTCATGGCGCTCCCACTTTGTCCCTTTGTACACACTAGAACTCTACCTCATCAGATGTAATGGATCATCATCATCTTGATGATGTACCTCATCATCATCATCTATGATGAATCCATACCTCCTAGGTATCTTGCAGATTATTTCGATTTCTGATTCGGTTGTGGTACAATACAGTCTCATCTATAGTTCCTCTTATTTGACTTATAGTGTTTTGTGGTTCTTGAACTCTTCAAGATCTATTATCCTCCCACTAGCCCTTTCAATGATAAACACCTTTATCTTAGAAGGAAGCGTGTTTCGCAACAAACACCTTTTGCTAAGTAGGATTATTTAACATATGCCCTAAACTTACTTTAGGATGTCCCACAAATCTGTACTTGTCAAATTTTATCCCAAGCTTATCCTTTGAAACCTTTTCACATAAGTTGGACAACCCCTTATCTTAACATACTTAAGATTAGGAATCCTCCCTGTCCATAACTTTTATGGAGTCTTGGGGTCGGATTTTGAGGTTACCATTTTCGTAGATATGCAGCCATTTCTAGGACATTATCCCAGAAGGATACTGAAATGTCGGTAAAATCATTATGGACCGCACCATGTCCAACAAGGTACGATTTTTCCATTCAAATACATCAATCAATTATTGCGTGTCGAGAGGCGTCCATTATGAGAAAACCATTTGAGATGATTTAGAAACTTATCAAGACAAGTATTTATTCCTTGATCTAATCAAAGAATCTTAATACTTTGTCAATTTGTTTCACTTCAATTCTTTGAACCTTTCAAATAATTCATACTTGTATTTTAGCAAATACACACATTCAACTCTTTGAATGATCATCTCTTTTCTTATACTAATTTGTTCAATATGCAAAATTATTTTCATGTAAGTCAAGTATACAAAATTTATTAAGTAATATTCATTTATACAAAACATTATTATTATAAATAGAACAACAATTGTTCTTAATTATAATACCAAAGATTTCATTGTCCAACAATAAAATGGAAATAATATTTTTAACAAGAACTGGAATACAATAACAACTTATTGACTTAATAGATTTGCGTAGGCATTGCTAAACTATAAGTTTCTATGGCTAATGTAACAACCTTTGCTACATTTTTAGCATAGGATTACTTATATTTGTTTAGCTTTCTACTCGCTTGGTCCCTTCATAAATCTATAATTATGATAACCAAATTCGGTATCCAATACCCAAGTAGAACCTTGACTTAAAGAAAAATTATTTTAAATCATGAAAAATATGTATTTGTAACCAAAACTTCACTAAGCTTCTTTGGTTAACTCTCGCAAGATGCTTCTCAGATTACTTTCCGTTGTTAAAGCTTATTAAGTGGAAGCAAACTCCTTTGCTATCCGTATCGGTTTTGTTCTTATTATCCTTTGTTTATGCATTTCTATTTACCTTCTTTGAATCGTTCTTCTTCTTTTCGAAGATCCTTTTTGCCCTACCACCAAGAAGACATGGTCTTTCTTGGTTGGAAAGTGACTCTCATCATTTTTCAACATGTTAAGCAAATCAACGAAGGTCGATATCTAGCTTGTTTATATGAAAAATTCACAACAATTGTGAAAGGAGTCCGGAGTGAGTGCAAGATCAAATCTTGGCTCAACTCTCCATCCATGACAAAACCGATTGTCCTAATTGATCAATCAAATTGATTATGTTAAGAACTTTTTGTCGCACTATATAGTGCCATTGGCCATTCTAGGTCGGAAGAGCTCCTTAGATATCTCGATATCTATCGGCCCTACTTTCCTCACCATCAACTACTTGATGTGCGGGAATATAGTAGGAGCATCCATAGTTTCATCTCGACGTCAAGCTCGTTACTTTCGTGGATGCGAGCATGATGCATTGAGCCAATCTGTGCATCATCTTGCCACTTTCTAAAAGTAGCAATCTCTTCCTCAGAGGCATTATCTCGCAACCATTGCAGGATAGGCGTATTAAGGACATAAGATAGCTTTTCAAATTTATGAGAACTATTCTCAAATTCCTTAACCAATCCGATTTAATTCTATTTGGTTAATTTAGCATCTAATATGCTTCATGATGATAGTAATTTAGACATTGTAAAATTCTCGTAAATGAATTTGTAATTAACAACATTTTAACATACATTCTTTTATTAATTATCAAAATAAATTAGGTCTTGTTTTAAATTGGTATCTCCCACTATTTTCTTCAAACTATATTACCCTCAATATATATAGTTCGGCAAAATCTAATTAAAGATTTGCTAGTGAGAATAAGGATCCCATTTCAAATGTATATAGCCTTGTGGTGACACAACAAACTATATATAAATAAATAGGTAGACAACTTTCGTCAATTACATCAACTATGCAACTCCTTTTCTTTTGCCTCTTAGATTATTTTGATCAAGTGGTGGCACATCCGAATCAAAATTATCCAAGTCAAGTCCGACCTAGCATTCCATATATTCAAAAAAGAAAAGTATCATCCTTGTGGTGACACAACAAAACAATATTGTTCAATTTTCTTTATAAGCATCAAATGTGATAAATTAACATCTTAAATACTTAATACTTGCTTTTGTGGTGACACAACAAACTCATATTAAATATTTAATACTCTATTAATTTTATCATGCTAGAAAAGCGACGCTCGATATTCCAAATATCTTTGAACGCTTAGGACTTAATATAAAAATTTTGAGGGGTTTGTTATTAATTTGTCTCATCTTGTTTTAGTAGCATGCACATATATATATAAAATACGCGTCATATTAATGAACATGCGAAGCATGTTTGCATAATATATAATATATATAGTATACGCATGCACATATAGAATACTATATTCTACCCGGATTGATTATGGACTTTTATTCTAGTTTGGTTCACTAGAGCCACCAAGTGAACCAAAAGGTCAAACCCTAGGGGTGCAAGAAATAATATTTAAATATAACTATTACATTTAAACCGGGCTCCATTACAAACGGGTCTTAATGCTTCTTGTCCTTGATCTCCAATTCTTCAAAATTAATTCTAACTATTCCTATTACAAAATTATTTAAAATAAATAGAAACCTTGATCGTGATCGAGGAGAAGTACATAGGAGGGAGATAGAATTTACATTAAGAAAAATTAGAGAAGACGAGGCATGCAGACCCCATTTAATAAAACTCATACATTCATGCATCCAACTAAAATAAAATCCAATCACATTTGGTCAATAGTCCATAATCAATCCCATTTATTATCATACACATCATCATATGCATCAATAAATAACATTCATCTTATGAATAATAAATATTTAATATATATATTGATATCATTTAATGGGCAAAATTTAGTTAGTATAAAATCTATTTTTGAATCAAAATAAACTCCTTTATTTTAATCCAAATTTAAATCAAAATAAAACTATTTTATTTTAATTTATCCAATTTTGAATAAAATAAACTATTTTATTTTAATCAAAATTTTAATCAAAATAAACTCCTTTATTTTAATTAATTATGGAATCCAATTCCATATATAAAAATCCTTTATTAAAAGAAAACACGGATTCTCTTTCCTATTCACAAATAAACTCCTTTATTTTGAATAATATGAAATCATATTTCATATCTAAATAAACTCATTTATTTAAGGAAATTATGATTCTCTTTCTATTCACAAATAAACTCCTTTATTTTGAATAATATGAAATCTTATTTCATATCTAAATAAACTCCTTTATTTAAGGAAATTAGGCAATCCAATTTCAACTCCAATTAGTTATCATGGAATCAAATTACAACTCTAATTAGTTAGCATGAAATTTAATTTTAAAATTAAAATAAACTTTTTATTTTAAGATTAAAATAAACCTTTTATTTTAAGATTAAAATAAATATTTATTTTAATTATAAAATAATTAAGAATATATATTATATATATAATACGGTTATCATATATATATATATAAGTGTATCATATATGTAGTATTATATATATATATCTGGTTAGTATATATATATAATATATATATATATATAATATGATTACATGAATCTTCTTATTCTGGTTAACATGCATGACATCTCCAATATCATACATATGTATATATATCTAATATTATACTGTTAACCACTTTGGATATCCTTGAATCATGCTCCTGCCGAATCCATTAGCAGCTTGTTTTTTTTTTTTTTTTGAGTTTCACGTGATCCCCATTTAAAATTCGTGAGCTCCTCTTTATTTGATTCCCTTGCTAAAGATAACAGGAAACTTGGGCCACGTGAATCATATATATGTAATCCGTTCCTTCCTTTATCAAACAATCCGTGCAGTATAACAGATTTTTGGGGAAAAAAATTGGCTCCTTTTTTTTTATTAAATTTTATACAATAAAATTATGCCCAATTAAATTGTTCTAAACACATATCAATATAGATATTAAATTAAAACAATTAATAATTTACATAAAGGTTTGGCTCTGATGCCACTTTAAGGTTTGTAATATTCAAGAACGCAATCAAATTGCTCAAAGTAAGCGGAAACGTGTAAAAATCAGAGTTTAAAATTTTTACAAACCATATACCCGGATCACCCTTTATGCACAATTATTAATTAAACGAAAAAGATGAATAACAAACATACCCTTGAAGATCCGAGCTTCCTCAGGTACAAGTTCACCTCCAATCCTTTTCGCGTTCAACTTGAATCCACCGGTTTGGTTCCTTCCTTTGATCAACGTTAGCCACCCAAGTGTTTGGCCTCTAGAGGTGATCCACCAAGGAAGAAGAAGGATATAAGAAGATGGGTATTTGGCTCAAACCCTAGTTTTCTATCTCTATAGAAAAGAACGTACTCCCCAACAAATTGGAATTATCACGTTTTTTTAATATCTGATATAAGACTCCTCTTATAAAGATATCAAGTAACCCTATTAAAATAAAGTATTATTTAATTAAAACCTTTTAATTAAATGGGCTCCCTAATCTTATTAGGGATAATTAATTAAACTCTTTTATTTAATTTTCTCCTAATCCTATTAGGAATAAATGAGAGTACTTATATTAAATTAATTCCTAAACTCTTTTAGAAATTAAAATAATAATAATTGTAATAATATTAATAAGACTCCTCTTATTAATTTATATTTAATATTTCTAAAATATTAAATAATAAATATTAAGCTATTTAATTTATTCTATCACCATAGATTAAATTAAATATACTTAACATATTATTACGATTATGCCATTAACTTCTTAAATAATTATTCTTCCTTTTATAGTGTGACCCTTTAGGTTCTTCATATTAAACCTAGGTTGTGAATAAATCAATTAGAACAATTCTAATCTTATTTAAATAAATAAATTAAATAATTAATTTATTTAAATAAATAATATTTATTCTCTAATAGGGATAAGCCTCCTAGCATCAATGACTTTCCAGATAATATAGATTTCAACATTAATCATTAAAGAACCTTTGAGTAAATAGTTATTGTGACAATTCAATCCTTCTACCATACAATGTCCCAATTAAATATAAGACATGGAATTACTGTCAAGTCTTATTTTATTTAATTATATGTATTTCGATCCTTAAATGCACAACTCAAATAATGCAAATTAGAAACTCCTTTCTAATTTCATTCATTCGCCGCCAAGGACTACTGGGTTGTCATTTATCGAATCACATAGGACATTTCTCTTCTTTTAATAAGTGGTAGATTCTTTATTGATCATACATTATCTCCATGTACAACTTATTATACCCAAGCATACCCTTTGATATACCCTAAGGGTCTTAAGGAATAAGTCAATGTATAACTCATCATACACAAGATACTATGATGATCTCAAGTCCAAGGATCACTTGTACTTACTACTATCACTACAGAATTCCTATCGACAGGCATGTAAAACTCCTTTAGGTATTCCTTAGCGAGCCACGCTCAAATGAACTTATTCTCTAATAAGCACCTACATATTTGCTTTTTGTGTTCCACACAAATGATCATGAGATCAATCATCCTCATCCAATGAGCAAGTTAACGTATGTACCAATCTATCCGGATTCACTAATCCCCAATTTAGTAATCCGATGATTGGGAACTATTTTAGGTTTAAGCTTTCTAAGAATTTAGATCTCATTAGAATGATCATCATCATTATTCTAAAAGCATTGCTTAAAACTATAGGTTTATCACATATTATAAAACAAAGATCATGTAGATAATTAAAAGCCTTTAATAAATTAATACTTTTTATTAATAAATGAATAAGATTGTTACAAAGTATATGCTTTATCATCAAACATGATTGGCTTGTGTGCATACTACTTTCAATCTCCCACTTGCACTAAAGCCAATCTCCATGGTATTTCATACCTTTCTTCTCTAAGTGACGATTATCCTGCTGTTGGATAAGCTTTAGTTAATTGATATGTAATGTTGTTCATGAGAGTCCACTATCTGTATAGTGATTTCCATCTTTCAATTATTCTAATAATCAAATGAAAGTGCCACAACACATGTTTAGATCCAAGATGAGACTTAGGAACTATTCCTAGTTCTGTAATGAACTTTTAATCCAAACAATCAACTTGCAGCTTCATTTATAGCTATATACTTTGTCTTTTTCACTAAACCAAAGAACTCTTTTTCTTTGTTTGGAACCTTCCAATTCATCGCACCAACACGCTCAAGGTAACCCTTTACCTTAAAGTGGATTTTTCTGTCATCTTGGTCTGAAAAACTTGAGTCTGTTAAGCCCTCTAGTTTTAATTTAGACCTGCCATGAATATGATCACATCCTTAGTGCCGGTTAAGCACTTTAAGATGTTTTTCACTGACTCATAGTGAACTTCTCCATAATATGACTGATCATTATCAGGTCTCGTACATTTCATTGCATACATGATTGTCACTCATGCGACCTCTCTTTTCAGGAGTCTATGGGGACTATTAAGAGAGATACACTCCATAGCTCATCGACATGAGACATCTCTTAGAGTTTGCCATGCTAAACGACTTTAGCATCAAATGAATATACATCTCTTAGACATCTCTTAGAGTTTGCCATGTATTTGGCGACTCAGAATAGGTGATGTATACCTATTTTGGGGGCGTCACAATTGAGATCATCATAGTATCTTATATATAATGATTTATACTTTGACTTATTCCTTAAAACCCTTAGGGTATATGAAAGGGTATGCTTGGGTGTAATAAGTTATATATGGAAAAAATGAATGATCAATAAAGAATCTACCACTTCTAGTAAAAAAAGAGATATGTCATATGTGATTCGATAAATGACAACCCAAGAATTCTTGGTCAATGTGGATTGAAATTAGAAAGTAGTTTCTAATTTGTATTCATTAGGAGTTGTGTATTAAAGAATCAAAATACATATAATTAAATAAAATAAGACTTCACAGTAATTTCATGTCTTATATTTAATTGGGATATTGTATGGTAGAAAGATTAAATTGTACGATAACTATTTACTCAGAGATTTTTTCATGATTAATGTTGAAATCTATATTATCTGAAAAGTCGTTGATCACTAAGGAGGTTTATTCTTATTGTAGAATAAATATTATTTATTTAAATAATTTAATAGTTTGATTTATTTATTTAAATAAGATTAGAATTGTTCTTATTGATTTATTCACAATAGGTTTAATAAGGAGAACCTAAAAGGTCACACCATAAAAGAAAGAATAATTATTTAAGAAGTTAATGACATAATCGTAATAATATGTTAAGTGTATTTAATTTAATCTATGGTGATAGAATAAATTAAATAGCTTAATATTAATTATTTAATATTTTAGAAATATTAAATATTAATTAATAAGAGGAGTCTTATTAATATTATTACAATTATTATTATTTTAATTTTAAAGGAGTTTGGAAATTAATTTAATATTAGTACTCTCATTAATTCCTAATAGGATTAGGAGGCAAATTAATTAAAAAGTTTAATTAATTATTCCTAATAAGAATAGGGAGCCTAATTAATTAAAGGAGTTTAATTAATTAAATAATACTCTATTTTAATTATATTAAAATAGGTTAACTGAGATCTTTATAAGAGGAGTCTTATATTAGATGTAAGGTAGTGTGAGATACGTGATTCCAAAAGTTAGAGAGTACGTCCTTTTTCTATAGAGATCAGAAAACTAGAGTTTGAGTTAAAACACCCTTCTTCTTAATTCTTGTTCTTCTTTGGTGGATCACCTCTAGAGGCGAAACGCTTGGATGGCTAACATTGATCAAAGGAAGGAATTAAATTCGCGTATTCAAGGAGACCACAAAGGAATAGGAGTTGAACTTGTACCTGAGGAAGCTCAGATCTTCAAGAGTATGATTCTCATTCTCCTACTCTTTTATAGACTGATAATCTAAGCACAAGAATGATCTTGATTTATAATTTGTAAGCAAAATTTTAAAATTTGTTTTTACTTCGCTTCCGCATTATTAATGTAATTTGATTGCATAATTTTGTTTTTAGCAAACCTAATAGTGGTATCAGAGCCAATCTTGTGCTAATTATCAGTCTTTTTGATTCCATATATGTGCAATATGCGATTGGATCGAATTCTGGGAAACAGAAAAAAGTTTTCTGTTTCTGCGACGTGGCGCAGCTGCGCCATCTCTAGTTCATTTTGGAGCGCAGCTGGGCCGTTACCCAGATCCAGTTTCTTGGATGAGTATAAGGCATTGCCAACGTGACTTGTTTCATTGGCAAGCAATTGCCATTATTACGAAATCGGTTTACGGCCTTCAGAAAGCAAAATTTGTAGTGACCCGATTCATCTTTGGTATCAAATTTGCATACTGGGCAAAATCTGAAAAACTTTTGTTTCCTTTAATTAAATAAATGGTTTATTTAATTGATAAAAGTTTAAAATAAAGATATTTATTTTATACGAAATATGATTTCAAATTTGCTAAAATTAAATAGTTTAATTTGGATTTGGTTTTTAATTAAAATAAAAGTGTTTATTTTGTTTCAAAACTAAAGTTTTAGCAAATTTTTGCCCATTAATTGATATTAATGCATATATGAAATAGATTTATTATTCATGAGATGAATGTTGTTCATTGATGCATATGTTGATATGTATGATAATAAATGGGATTAATTATGGACTATAACCAATGTGATTAGATTTTATTTAGGATGGATGCTTGAATGTATGGGTTTTATTAAATGGAGTCTTCGTACCTCGTCTTTTCTGGTTTTCTTCTTGTTGTAAATTTTATCTTTCTCCTATGTACTTCCCATTAACTGCTGATCAAGGAATTCCTATTGACAGACAAGTAAAACTCTATTAGGTATTCCTTAGTGAGTCACGTTCAGTGAACTTATTCTCCAATAAGCACCTATATAATATCTCCACACAAATGATCATGAAATCAATCATCTTCATCCAATGAGCAAACAACGTATGTACCAATCTATTCGGATTCACTAATCCCCTTTTTAGTAATCCATTGATTGGGAATATTTTCGTTTTTAAGCTATCTAAGAATTTAGATTTCATTAGCATATCTCATTATGATTATAAAAGCATTGCTTAAAACTATGGGTTTATCACATATTATTAAAACAGCAACATATAGATAAATAAAATGCCTTTAATAAATAATGCTTTTATTAATAAATAAATAAGATTGATTACAAAGTATATATTTAATCATCATACATGATAGGCTTATATGCATACTACTTTCAATCTCTCACTTTCACTAAAGCCAATCGCCATGGTATCTCATACCCATCTTCTCTAAGTGATGATCGAACTGTTGTTGTGTTAACGCTTTAGTAAATGGATCTGCAATGTTGTCTTGAGAGTCCACACGCTCTAGGGTGACATCTCATCTTTCAATGATCTCTTTGATCAAATAAAACCGTCGCAACACATGTTTGGATTTCTGATGAGACTTGGGTTCCTTAGCCTACGCAACAGCTCCGGTGTTGTCACGAAATAAAGGTACCAGTCCTCTAATTCTAGGAACCACACCAAGTTTAGTTATGAACTTCTTCATCCAAATAACCTCCTTTGCAGTTTCACTTGCAGCTATGTACTCTGCCTTTGTCACTGAATCAGCAACTGTTTGCTGTTTGGAACTTTTTTAACTCACTGCGCCACCATTTAAGGTAAACACGTACCTCGAAATGAATTTACTGTCATCTTGGTCTGTTTGAAAACTTGAGTCTATGAAGCCCTCTAGTTTCAATTCAGACCCACCGTAGACAAGAAATACATCCTTAGTACTTCTTAAGTACTTTAGGATATTTTTCACTGCCTTTTAGTGCTCCTCTCCTGGATTCGACTGATATCTGCTTGTTACACTAAGTGCATGAGCGACATATAGTCTAGTACATATCATCCCGTACATGATAGATCCTATTGCTGAAGCATAAGGAATCTTATTCATACGTTCTCTCTCCTCAGGTGTCTTTGGGGCCTGTTTCTTGGAGAGATGTATTTCATGGCTCATCGGCATGAGACCTCTCTTGGAATCTACCATGCAAAACTTCCTTAGCATCAAGTCAATGTACGTACCTTGGGACAAGCCAAGCATCCTTTTAGATCTATCTCTATAGATTTTTATCCCCAAAATATAGGATGTTTATCTCAAGTCCTTCATGGAGAAGTTTATAGATAACCAGATTTAAATTTATTGAAGCATAGGAATATCATTCCCTATCAGTAATATATCATCAATGTAAGACCCCAAATTTTATGAAATAAAAGTATTCAATTTTTCTTATAATTATTATTCAGTAAATGGTTAAATTAATAAAAAAGTTAAAGTTGAGGGTGATATATGTAAAGTTTACAAAATAAGCAAGTGGTTATAAAATATTCATTGTTGTCAGAAAATATTCGTTTGGTCGTGGAATATTCTTATTGTCTGGGAATATTCGTATGACGGCACATCCATTTGTGGGCCCCATAACGGAAAATTGTCAGATGAAGAAAATGACAAGAATGAGTTTTCTAAAAATAACGGCGTTACCGTTAACACTGTTGAAATATCCGGTGGTTAAAGTAAAGTAATATACATTATTGCACAGTAGTACACGGTATTGCACATTATTTTATATTATTATTGTTTCAATAATTATCACTGCACAGTATTTTATATTATCAAACCAATAATTCATATTATTTGAATAATATTATTAGATAACATTATTGACAATGTATAAGAAAATTTTGTCGAGGAAAGGGGTTAGGTTATTTAATTGCGCGCTAGTAAGGAGAAATTTTTATCAGAAAACCCCCTCTTTCTTGGGAACGACCTGGTTGTCAATATTGTAGTTCTATAATATTATTTGTGAATAATTAATTATTAATTTATATGATAGAAAAATAATTATTTTTGTGGATATAAATGAAGAAATTAATGCTGAGGCATTTTATCAGTATTTTGTCGGAATGGAGGTGTTAAAAATCATCCGTATGTGGATTTCGGTCATTTTTCGTTTATCATTTGAAAAAACTTTCTTCTACAAAGTTGTAGAGAATTAAATTTCCTATGGAATGGACATAAAATCCGTATTTTTCTAATAAAATGGTTATTTATTATGTATTATTGAAGTTCCAGAATAATTAATTTTTGGAGTTATAAATATTTTTTAAAAGAATTTTTTTTTAATGTTGGTGGGCCCCACACTTGTCCTTTTGCTTGTGGTAAATGCTGAAATCTGATTTTCAAAGTGTGCGTAGGAAATTTTTTTAATAAATAATAATATTTTATTAAACTTTCTGCTTTGGTGTTCTAAGTATTTTCCTATAAATAGGGTGCTTATGTTAGAATTAAAAAACACACCATAATCAAAATTTTTCTCTCTCGATAATATCGAGTGTATTTTTGTAAGTATTTAAATATCTTGAGTGTTGTTATACATTGCAAGTTTTCATCAGTATTATATCTGATATTCCAGTCAGAAGGGCTATTCTTTTGAGGTAAGGGATGGTAAGAGATGTTATTTTTTTCGTAAATGATGTTATTTCTTTTAATATCATTATACCGAAATATTGATATGAATTTTATTGTGAAATTTTTACCTTTTCGTGTCAGGGTTACTATTCACGTATAAGGTACTATTCACGTATATGGCACTATTCACGGGGTACTATACACTCGGGTACTATTCACCCGGGGTACTATTTATGACAAAAATTAATTTCTTTTCTGTCCAAATTATTTTTGGTACATGAATATTATTCTTGAATTTTACTCCACAAAGCAGTTATCATATTGGCAATTTGGACATTTTTGAACTCTAGATAAATTGAATTATAATTCTCTAATATTTATCCTTTATCTCACTTGATTGAATCTTTATATCATTGTCATTATCCTCATGCTTATATTGTACCGAAAGTTATTTTTGGCCTGAAGTGCAAAGATGACCTGTTGTTGAATATCTTTGGCATGTAGTGCAAAGATGATCTGTTGTTGAATATCTTTGGCCTGTAGTGCAAAGATGACCTATTGTTGAATATCTTTGGCCTGTAGTGAAAAGACGACCTGTTGTTAAATATCTTTGGTCTGTAGTGCAAAGATGATCTGTTGTTGAATATCTTTGGCATGTAGTGAAAAGATGACCTGTTGTTGAATATCTTTGGTCTATAGTGCAAAGATGACCTGTTGTTGAATATCTTTGGCCCATAGTGCATAGATGGACTGTTGATTATTGGTTTTACAATTGTATATCTTTGGCTTATGTGCAAAGACGAACTGTTGATTGATAGCTTTGGCCCGCAGTGCAAAGATGGACAGGTGTATGACATGATCATGACCACTGGTGATACTAACGAATATCCTTAGCCCGTAGTGCATGGATAATTCGATGATGTGATTGGCAGGATCATGACCATTAGTTAACAGCTGAATGTCTTTGGCCGTAGTGCACTAACAGACAATTGATTGGTATGATCATGACTATTGGTTTTATAGTTGATTAATATCTTTGGCTCGTAGTGCAAAGATAGATAACTGATTGATATGATCATTATTATTACATTTGAATATCTTTAGCCTTTGGGGTAAGGATATTGAGTAAACGTTCTATTAAGCCTTTTTGGCAAGGAGAAACTGTTGATTTACATGATTATAAATATAAATTATGAATTTAACTATAATCTTTAGTGGTTCAGGTGAAGACAGGTGATGAAAGTTCTCTTTGTCTTGGATGCAACAAAGAACTGTTGATAAGAATTACAGGAATGAAATATTAACGATGAACTTTTAATTTGGAGAAGATAGTAGACATTATGTTCTACTTGACTCTTCTAATGGATTGTTGATTTTGCTGCAATTATGGTTGAAAACTTTTATTATCTACCATATGTTCTAAATCTCTGATTTATTACTGATGAAGGCTATTGATAAATTATTTAACATATTCATAATATTCTTTATTGGTCCATTTGTGCTCACCCTTTTGCTTCACAATTCCTTTCAAGTAATAAGAGTGTAGCTGGGTCTAACGGGGGTAACAGGAGAATAGAACTGTGGTCTATAGTTGTTGAGGTTTCCCCTAAACAGTATGGAAATAATTTTATTGAGAATTTTAGATAAGTGTGTCGTATTTTATAAGTCATTTAACCATTGATTTTAGTGAACCAAATAGGATGAGGTGAACCCAACTTTGGAAGGGTGTTTTGCTACTATCATACAAGATGTCTAATGATATATGACTTCGTGTTATCATAAGACAGGGTTGTGCACATCCACTTGCTGATTATATTTATGAGCACCACCTATATAATCTTAGAGTTTGGTTGAAATATAATTCTCAATTGGAGACAATGGAGATAATTATATGGCAAGAGAAGACTCACCATTAGAAAGAACATGATAGCAATCTTCTCTTTTTTCTTTGGGGTCTATTGGGTCAACCAAGGATAATTCTCGAGTCATATAATATCTATTATAACTTAGATGCACGGCCTCTCATTTACGAAGTTTTTCTTGAGCATTTTCCAAAGATTTTAATTTCTAAAACAATTATTGACTGTACCTTTATGTAAGGTACCATTGTAAGGTATCAATGTGAGGTGCTATCCAAGTAAAGGGATGAGAGTCACAGTTGGTATCCACAGCATATGTGTTGTCGTATTTTTCACGATAATTGGATTAATGAAGTTTGTAGTTGTTTTCTGTACCATGTATTCGTGGCGACCCAGAATGGGTTGGGTGGATTGGACCTATTTTGGGGGCGTCATAATCAACATATAATACAAGGAATCAAATAGCGATTCCACTAACCTTCTTGTACACACATGGTTCATCCTCATTTTTGATAAAATCAAACTCTTTGATTTTTCTTGTCAAAACGGATGTTCTCGCCGGCGGCGAGTTTTGTGATGTTGTTGGTTGCTGATGATTTTCTAGTATGAATAATGGAGATGTGGTAGCTATATGAAAAAAGAGTAATAAGGGTTTTGGTTTTGTCCGTGTTCTAAAATTTTCATTTAAAAGCGATTCGTAGCTCCGTGTTTTTTTACGTAGATAATGTTTTTTTAAAAAAAACGTTATCTATTTGACCATCAAAAATTGCTCTTATAAATAGATAACGTTTTTTCATATGTATCTACAACATTTTTTATAAAAACGTTATAAAAAAAATACTACAATGTTTTTTATAAAAACGTTGTCTTTTAAGTGTTGTCTTTTTATAGTTTTGTAGTAGTGTCCACCTACGAGAAGCTTGCTTCAATCCATAAATGGATCATTGTAGCTTACAGACTTGATTTTTTCTAACTGTTGAAACAAATCCCTCTGGCTGTGTCATATACACATCCTCCTCAAGTTGTCCATTGACGAAGGTCATTTTCACATCCATCTGCTAGATTTCATAGTCGTGGTAAACTGCAATCGCAAGCAAAATCCGAATGGATTTGAACATAGCTACTGGTGTGAAGGTTTCGTCATAGTCAACTCCTTCTCTTTGTTTGAAATCTTTTGCAACCAGTCGGGATTTATAGGTCTCTACCTTGCCGTCTGTTCCAGTCTTTCTTTTAAAAACTCATTTACACTCAATAGGCTTAATGCCTTCAGGTGGTGAAACCAAAGTCCATACTTGGTTTTCATACATGGAGTCCATCTCGAATTTCATGGCTTCTTGCCACTTCTTTGAGTCTTTACTAATCATAGCATGTTCGTAATTCAATGGATCGTCATCATCTATGATGCATACCTCATCGTCATCCTCTATGACAAATACATAGCTATCAGGTATTTTTGGTACTCTTCCAGATTTACGAATAGGGTGTTGTACAGAAGATGTCTCTACTAGGACAGGTTCATCCAATTGACCTGTAGTGGTTTATGGTTCTTGAATTTTTTTTTCAAGATCTATTTTCCTCCCAGTGGCCCCTTCAAGGATAAACTCTTTTTCCAAGAAGGCTGCATGTTTGGCAACAAACACCTTTTGCTCTGTAGGATTGTAAAAATAGTATTATAAACTTTCTTTAGGATATCCCACAAATGTACACTTATCAGATCTTGTCCCAAGCTTATCATTTTGAAACCTTTTCACATAAGCTGGACATCCCCAAATCTTAACATGCTTAAGACTAGGCTTCCTCCCTGTCCACATCTCATATGGAGTCTTAGGGACAAATTTTGAGGGAACCTTATTTAGTAGATATGTAGCCACTTCTAAGGCATATCCCCGGAATGACACCAGAAGATCAGTAAAACTCATCATGGAACGAACCATGTCCAACAGTATTCAATTTCTCCTTTCAGATACATCATTCAACTGTGGTGTTTCTGGTGGAGTCCATTGTGAGATTATACCATTTTCTTTGAGACAATTGAGAAACTCACTACTTAAGTATTCACCTCCTCGATCTAATCAAAGAATCTTAATACTCTTGCCAGTTTGCTTCTCTACTTCACTTCTGAACTCTTTGAACTTTTCAAATGATTTAGATTTATATTTCATTAAATACACATATCCAAATCTTGAGTGATCATCAGTGAAAGTAATAAAATAAGAATACCCTCCTCTTGTATTCGTTGTCATAGGTCCACATACATATGTGTGGACCAACTCTAACAACTCTGTAACTCTTTCTCCTTTTCCACTAAAAGGAGATTTAGTCATTTTGCCCATGAGACAAGATTCACAAGTTGGATATAATTCATAACCATATAGCTCTAAGAGTCCATCCTTATGCAACTTGGATAATCTTGTTTCATTAATATGACCGAGTCTACAGTGCCACATATAGGTATAATTAACATCATCTCTTTTTCTTTTCTTAGTTTGTTCAATTTGAAGTATATTTTCATGCAAGTCAAGTATGTAAAGTCCATTTCGCAAATAACCAACACCATATAAAATATTATTATTATAAATAGAATAATTATTGTTCTTTATTATAATGTCAAAACCATCCATATCCAATACAGAAATTGAAATAATGTTTCTAATAAGTGATGGAACAAAATAACAATTATTTAATCTAATGGACTTGCTTGTAGGCAGTACTAAACAATAAGTCCATACAGCTAATGCAGCAACCTTTGCTCCATTTCTCACTCGTAGGATGACCTCATCCTTGCTCAGCTTTCTACTTTTGACCAGTCCCTGCATATTATTACATATATGAGAACCACAGCCGGTATCCAATACCCAAGTAGAAGATTGACTTTCAGAAAAATTAATTTCAATTATAAACAAACCTTAATTAGGATTCGAAGTTTCTCCAAGCTTCTTCTTCTTTTGTTCTGCAAGGAACTCCTTGTAGTTCCTCTTCTAGTGACCCGACTTGTTGCACTGGAAGCATATTTATTTGCTATTGTCCTTTCCTTTCACCTTTCCCTTAGCCTTCTTGGATTTCTTCTTTTTAGAAGATACCTTAGGCCTCTTCCTTTTCTTGGAAGAATCATCCACTAGTAAAACTTGGTTCTTCTTGGATGGGAAGTGACCTTCAGTAGTTTTCAACATGTTAAGTAACTCAGGCAAGCTAACGTCCAACTTATTCATGTGGAAATTCACAACAAATTGTGAGAAGGTGTCAAGGAGTGACTGCGAGATTAAATCTTGACTCAACTCCCCATCCATGACGAACCCAAGCTGTCCAAGAAGTTCAATTAGATTGATCATCTTTAGGAAATGAGTCTCAACAGCAGTGCCCTCGGTCATCTGAGATCAGAAGAGCTCCTTAGATATCTCATATCTAGCAGTCCTACTTTGCTCACCATACAACTCTTGGAGGTGCAACAATATAGCAAGAGCATCCATAGTTTCATGGTGACGCTGAAGCTCATTACTCATGGATGCAAGCATGATGCATCATCTTGTCACTTCTTAAAAGTAGCAATCTCTTCCTCAGAGGCTGTTTCAACAAGTTTTTCAAGGATGGGCGAATTTAGGACATAAGAAATCTTTTCAGCAGTGAGAACAATTCTCAGATTCCTTAACCAGTCCGTTAAATTCGGTCCGATCAGTTTGTTAGCATCAAGTATGCTATGCAGTGAAATTAGTGAGTGAGACATTTTCAAATTTCTGCATGTGAACAACAACATTTTTAGCAAACATTCATTTAATTAATTACCAAAATAAATTAGGTCTTATTTTAAATTGGTATCTCCCACTTTTTTCTTCAAACTATATTACCCTCATTATATAGTTCGGCAATATCTAATTAAAGATATGCTAGTGAGAAAAAAGATCTCATTTCAAATGTATATAGCCTTGTGTGTGCACAACAAACTATATATAAATAAATAGGTAGACAACTCTTGTCAATTACATCATCATGTAACTCCTTATATTTTGCCTCTTAAATAATAATGGTCAAGTGTGTGCACATCCGAACTAAAATGATTTAGGTTAAGTCATACCCAGCATCTCCATATAAGTGAAGAGAAAACTACAGCCCTTGTGTGTGCATAACAAAGCGGTTCAATTCCTTATAAACATCATATGTAATAAAAATAACATCTCAAATATTTAATATTTGCCTTGTGTGCACAACAAACTCATATTAAATATTCAATGCTCTATTATTTTTATCATGCTAGAAGGCGACGTTCGATATTCCAAATATCTTTGAAGGTTACAACTTAATATAATTTCTTTGAGTGGTTTGTTATTATTTGTCTCATCTTATTTAGCACGCATGCACACACACATACACACACACACACACACACACATATATATATATATATAATACTAGCATGCACATATAAAATACTATATTCTACCCGGATTGATTATGGACTTTTATTCTAATTTGGTTCACTAGAGCCACCAAGTGAACCAAGAGGTCAAACCCTAGGATACAAGAATTAATATTTAAATATAACTATTACATTTAAACCCGGGCTTCATTACAAACGGGTCTTCAAGCGCTCCTTGCTCCTTGATCTCCGGTTTTTCGAGAAATTCTAACTAATCATATTACATAAACTATTTCATTTAAATAGAAACATTGATCAGCAGTCAAGTGGAAGTACATATGAGAGAGATAAAATTTACATCAAGAAGAAAACTAGAAAAGATGAGGTACGCAGACCCCATTTAATAAAACCCGTACATTCAAGCATCCATCCAAAATAAAATCCAATCACATTGGTCATAGTCCATAATTAATCTCATTTATTATCATACATATCAACATATGCATCAATAAATAACATTCATCTCATGAATAATAAATCCATTTCATATATGCATTAATATCAATTAATGGGCAAAAGTTTGCTAAACTTTAGTTTTGAAAAAGAATAAACTCTTTTATTTTAATCAAAAACCAAATCCAAATTAAACTCTTTAATTTTTAGCAACCTAAAATCATATTTTAGATAAAATAAACACCTTTATTTTAAACTTTTGTCAATTAAATAAACCATTTATTCAATTAAAGGAAAAATAAAAGTTTTCAGATTCGCTTAGTAGGTAAGAAATGCCTGCACGAACTAACTAGGTCGACGACATTGCTGCTTTCAAAGCCAAAAACCGATTTCGTGTAATGGCGCTATTCATACCGTAATGAACTAGTCGCAGTAGCTGCAATTTCAAGTTATTCATCCAGGAAACTAGATCTTGGTAACAACGCAGCTGCGCCACGTCGCAGAAACAAAAAACTTTTCTGTTGCCTAAGAATCCGATCCAATCGCATATTTTACATACATGGAATCACAAAGACTGATAATTAGCACAAGATTGGCTTTGATACTACAGTTAGGTTTGCTAGAAACATGTATATGCAATCAAATCACATAAACGAAGTGGAAGCGTAACAAAATGGATTTTAAATTTTTTCTTACAAACCATAAACCAAGATCATTCTTATGATTGATTATCAGTCTATAAAAGAGTAGGAGAAATAGAATCATACCCTTGAAGATTTATGCTTCCTCAGGTATAAGTTCAACTCCTAATCCTTTATGCCCCTCCTTGAATACGTGGGTTTAATTCCTTCCTTTGATCAACGTTAGCCACCCAAGTGTTTGGACTCTAGAGGTGATCCACCAAGGAAGAATAAGTATCAAGAAGAAGGGTGTTTTGGCTAAAACCCTAGTTTTCCTATCTCTGTAGAAAAAGAGCATACTCTCCAACAATTGGAATCACGTTACCTGATATCTAATATAAGACTCCTCTTATAAAGATATCAGTTAACCCTTCTAATCTAATTAGAAATTAGGGTATTATCTTATTAATTAAATTTCTTTAATTAATTAAACTCCCTAATCTTATTAGGGATAATTAATTAAACTCTTTTAATTAATTTGCCTCCTAATTTTATTATGAATAAATGAGAGTACTAATACTAAATTAATTCCCAAACTCCTTTAGAAATTAAAATAATAATAATTGTAATAATATTAATAAGACTCTCTTATTAATTAATATTTAATATTTTCAAAATATTAAATAATAATATTAAGCTATTTAATTTATTCTATCACCATAGATTAAATTAAATACACTTAACATATTATTATGATTATGCCATTAACTTCTTAAATAATTTTTCTTCCTTTTATGGTGTGACCCTTTAGGTTCTCTATATTAAACCGGTTGTGAATTAATCAATTAGAAAAATTCTAATCTCATTTAAATAAATAAATTAAACTATTAATTTATTTAAATAAATAATATTTATTCTACAATAAGGATAAGTCTCCTTAGCGATTAACGACTTTTCAGATAATATAGATTTCAACATCAATCATAAAAGAACCTTTGAGTAAATAGTTACCGTACAATTCAATTCTTCCACCATACAATGTCCCAATTAAATATAAGACATGGAATAACTATCAAGTCTTATTTTATTTAATTATATGTATTTCGATTCCCAAATGCACAACTCTGAATGAATGCAAATTAGAAACTCCTTTCTAATTTCATTCCACCTTGGCCAAGGATTCCTGGGTTGTCATTTATCGAATCACATATGACATATCTCTTCTTTTACTAGAAGCGGTAGATTCTTTATTGATCATACATTATCTCCATGTACAACTTATTATACAAAAGCATACCCTTTGATATACCCTAAGGGTCTTAAGGAATATCTAAAAGTATAATTCATCATACACAAGATATTATGATGATCTCAAGTCTAAAGATCACTTGTACTACTATCACTACAAGAATTCCTATTGACAGACAAGTAAAACTCCATTAGGTATTCCTTAGCGAGTCACGTTCAGTGAATTTATTCTCCAATAAGAACATACATACTTGCTTTAGTGTCTCCACACAAATGATCATAAGATCAATCATCCTCATCCAATGAGTAAACAACGTATGTACCAATCTATCCGGATTCAGTAATCCCCTTTTTAGTAATCCATTGATTGTGAACATTTTAGTTTTTAAACTATCTAAGAATTTAGATCTCATTAGCATGATCTCATCATGATTCTAAAAGTATTGCTTAAAACTATGGGTTTATCATATATTATTAAAATAGCAGTATGTAGATAAATAAAATGCCTATAATAAATAATGTTTTTATTAATAAATAAATAATATTGATTACAAAGTATATGATTTATCATCATACATGATTGACTTGTATGCATATTACTTTCATTATGATGGAGGAGAGATGAGAAGTTTTCATGGGTTGGCAACGTTTTATCGCCGATTTATTAAAGTTTTTAGTAGCATTGTGGAACCCATTTCTGAGTGTTTAAAGAAAAGTAAATTTCAGCGGGGAGAAGCAGCTGATACAACTTTTGTAGTTATTAAGGAGAAGTTGTGTACTACTCCTATTCTGGCTCTACCTAGTTTCGAGAAGCTATTCGAGGTGGAGTGTGATGCTAGTGGTATTGGAGTTGGGGCAATTTTGTCACAAGAGAAGAGACCAGTGGCATTTTTTAGTGAAAAACTCAGTGATGCGAGGCGAAAGTGGAGTATGTATGACCAAGAGTTTTATGCTATTGTTCGAGCTTTAAAACATTGGGAACACTATTTGATTCAGCGTGAATTTATTCTGTATACTGATCATCAAGGGTTGAAGTACCTGAACAGTCAAAGAAGCCTAAGTAATATGCACGCTCGATGGGTAACTTTTTTTGCAGAAATTTCCTTTTGTTCTGAAGCATAAATCGGGTGTTCTAAATAAGGTAGCAGACACATTGAGTCGGCGTGCGAGTCTGTTGGTCACTATGCAACAATAGATCATTGGGTTTGAGTTTTTGAAAGAGTTGTATGCGGATGATGAAGACTTCGTCGAAGTATGGGAGAAGTGTGCTGAAAAAATAAACGGAGGGAGAGTTTCATGTGGTTGATGGCTATCTGTTTTGTTAAAATCAGTTATGTATCCCTCGAGGTTCATTGAGAGAGAGATTGATTCAGGAACTAAATGGAGGAGGGTTGAATGGTCATTTGGGACGTGACAAGACCATCAGTGGAGTAGGAAACTTGGATCACAAGTGCTATGTGTGTCAGCCTGCGAAGGGTCAAGCTAAGAATACAAGTCTCTACATGCCTCTACCAGTACCGAGTGCTATATGAGAGGATCTATCGATGGATTTTGTTCTGGGTCTTTCTCGGACTCAATGGGGAGTGGACTCTGTGTTTGTTGTGGTTGATCGGTTCTCTAAGATGGGACATTTCATTCCTTTTCGAAAGACCTTTGATGCATCCCACGTGGCTCAATTGTTCTTTCGGGAAGTGGTTCGTCTACACAGAGTTCTACAGTATATCACTTCTAATAGATATTCGAAGTTCCTTAGCCATTTTTGGATCACACTATAGCGACGAACGGATACTACTTTGAAGTTCAGTAGCACTACACATCCCTAGACTGATGGACAGACTGAAAATCTGAACCAAACGCTAGGTAATTTGATTCGGAGTATTTGTGGAGATAAGCCAAAGCAGTGGGATGTGGCGTTGGCACAAGCTGAGTTCGCTTATAATAATGATATTCACACTGCTACGGGTCAATCTCCTTTTGCTTTAGTGTATCGGCAGTCTCCTAAACATGTGTTAGACCTGGCACATCTTCCTAAGGTTGCTGGAAACAGTGTTGCTGCTGAAAACTTGGCTGAGCAAGTTCAAGATGTTTAGGCAGAAGTGAAAGCTAGGTTGGAGGAGAAGAATGTAAAGTATAAAGTCGTAGTCGATGCTAAGAGGCGTTCGAAGTTGTTTGAAAAGGGTGACCAGGTTATGGTATTTTTGTGTAAGGAAAGGTTTCTAGTCGGTTCCTATAATAAGTTGAAGCCACGAAAGTATGGTCCGTACAAGGTAATCAAGAAGATCAATGATAATGCCTACGTGATCGACTTGCCTGCCGAATTAAACATCTCTTGTTCTTTTAATGTATCCGATCTTTATGAGTTTTGTGAAGATATGTTCCGCTTTATCCAGATTATAACTCGAGGTCGAGTTCTTCGCATGTGAGAAGGACTGATGTAGGATTGTTGGCTTTGGAGTTTGAGAAAAAGTTAGATAGGAAACGAGAAAGGAGAATTGGTCCGAGGAAACGACCATAGGAAACGACCATAATTTTCGAAGAACTGGAGTTGTTCCCCAAAGAGCTGGGTTCGATCGGCTTCAGGAGAGGTCTTCGGGTTCAGAAATGGCCTCATGGCTTCAAGAGATCGGAACTTCTTCGAAAATGGCGTCATGATTTCAAGAAGACTGGATTGGTTTTTATTATTTTAATTATTCTTAAGGATTCGTTTATGATAATGGTGTTTTAGTTGGAAACAAATCTTTTATAATATTACGTAATTAAGTTGTTTCCTATTAAGATTTTGTTATCATATTAATTAGTTACCTATTAGGAGTTTATTTCCATAGTTATAGGAATTTTTGAATTATAAAAATCCGACTTGTGGATTAAAGGAGTGATTCATGATTAATTAATTATCTTTTACGATTGATATCATTTGTTGGAATCCAATTTATGTTCTTAAATTTTACGTCGGTAAACTCTTTGCGTTTTTGATTCTGAGTCATAATCAATCAAGTTTCTTCAATTCTTCTAACTTGATTCATCATTTCATATTTATTCATTATTCTATCAACTCATAAATTCAACAATTCGATAATTCATTGATTCATCAACTAGTAAATTAATAAATTCATCGACTCTTCAATTCAATAATTTTCTATTCATCGATTCCACAATTCTTTATTTCGCTAATTTGTTTATTCATCGATTATCATTCAAGTTCATGAAGTCATCAATTCATTAAAGTCTTCCCATTATTGTAAAATCAATTAAATTGACCAAGTGAATCAATTTATATATTTTTTAAATATTATTTCATATTTTTAGTAAGATTAAACATTCTGAACCACAATTTTACAACATTTAAGTTTATTAAAAAGAGATTCTAAAATCTTATTAATCAATTATAATATATATTTTTATTATATTTATTTATAAAGTCGTTCAATAATAGTTTGATCACTAATTTGACCTGAAAACTCGACCACTTGGATAACTTTTCAATTCACAATCTTCTGTCCAAATCTGAAAACTTTGCGACAAGGCCCAGCCTAATAAGTTACCCGAGTCCCGAATGTATACTATAGTGGCATTTTAGTCATTCCAATTATTTTCAAATTTAAATTTTTTCTACTCAAAATTTATTAAGCCCTAGTTATTGCTCAACGGTTATGTGGTACCAGAACAACTTTCATCTTCTTCCTATCCCTCTTTCCTAAAATTGAAAAGCTTTCCACAACTGTCTCTCTCTCCTCTGTCTACCAATTTCTCCCTCCTTAAAGAGGAATTACATTCATTTATCTCTATCTTACTTGAAATAGAATAATCATGAAATCATTTAACTCAAAAAACCCATTTTTGGGAACCATTTCAGCCTCCTCGATCCGAAATCTGCTTCCCAGATCCGTTTCTAAGAAGGAAAAAATGTCCTCAAATCGTAGCAAACCAAGTTTCGATAGCGAAAACATTCCTCCTGTGGATCCAAACATTCAGGCTGACAATTGCTCAGCCTCCTTTTCAATCCCTAAGCAACAATTGCCCTTAAAAGTATCAAATTTACAGAAAAAATTAGCTGAATCGGAACGGAAGCAAGAAGTAGCAGCACCTCCAGATCCACCAGTGAAGGTTATAATTTATAAATTTTGCTGATTTAGATACTTAATTGAGGTTATTGTATTTGTTATTAAGGTAGTAATTGTGATCTGTGTGATTTTGTGTGTGCTTAGGTTGTAGTGAGAATTAGACCTGCTAATTTTAGTGAAAGCCGAGATCAAACGGTCAAGAAGGTATCTGATGATTCAATATCTGTCGAGGACAGGAAGTTTGAGTTTGATTCTGTCCTTGATTCGAATTCCAAACAGGTCTGGGATTTAGCTCCCACAATTCTACCTATGCAAGACTTATTTTTTCTGTTTAATTTATTGAATTCGCCGATAATTATTATTGTAAAAATATTGAAAAATTTATAATATTTTGGTTTTGAGTTTTCGATAATAAGTGGTAAAAATAGGCAATTTGATGGGAAAGTTGATTTACATTTGTTCAGGAGGATGTTTTTGAGTTAGTTGGAGTCCCTTTAGTAAAGAGTGCCTTAGCCGGTTACAACACTTCGATATTGGCTTATGGACAGGTACCCTTCTAGTGATTGAATATGTTGCAACATTTCTGTTGAATATTTAATTGTATGTTGTTTGTTGAAGTAACTTTGGGTGAGTTCTTACTAGACTGGAAGTGGCAAGACTTACACAATGTGGGGTCTACCAAGTGCAATGCTTGAAAGGAACATAGCTAGTAGTAATCAGGGTGTTGTTCCACGCATTTTTCATATGTTGTTCTCTGAAATTCAAAGGGTATGTTCAGTTCATTTGCTCTAGTCAGTGGAAATATATGAGGCAAATTTAGTTGTGTTCAATGATGTTTCTGTCTTGAATATCCTTTAGGAGCAAGAGAACTCGGAAGGTAAACATATAAATTATCAATGTCGTTGTTCATTCCTTGAGGTATGTGCCTTTGATAATCCAAAACTGTTTAAAAATTTGTGCTTTAACATATATTAAGGTTTATGACCCCATTGAATTTTGTGAGCAGATATACAATGAACAAATTGGGGATTTACTTGATCCAACCCAGAGAAACCTAAAGGTGGAAATTACTATTTGTTTTGTTCTTTTTGTTCCTTAATTTTATGGTTTTCTTTTGTATGTTTTATATTTTTACTGAGGGGGTTGAACTCTATCCAGATAAAAGATGATCCCAAAAATGGATTTTATATCGAAAATTTGACCGAGGAATATGTTACAAGCTATGAAGATGTATCCCAAATTTTGATTAAGGTACAAAAGAAGCTATTCTCATATTAGAGAATTTGTCTATATATTGCACTGAAATGTATTAACATATATAGTTACTCGTATGTTATGCTATAGATCCTTTGAAGCTCTCTGTTTTTAAATTCTGGTTATATGGTGCAGGGGCTTTCATGTAGAAAGGTTGGAGCAACGAGCATAAATTCAAAGAGTTCAAGATCCCATATTGTGTTTACATGCATCATTGAGTCCTGGTGCAAGGTTATTTATTCCTAAAGATTTCTTTTTGGAACATTAGAGTTTACAACTGATTTTCATTTATGTTAGAAATTAGATAAAGCAAATAAACTACTAATCTTGAAATCATGTTTGTTTGATATAATACAATACTATAGACCTTATTGATGCACTCATTCACTGAGTTTGTCATTGTTTTAAAGGCGGTGCATGTAATTTTGGCTGTGACACAGTTGCTGCAGACATATTCACTTAGGCCTCAACTCTATAGTGCTTCTCTCTTTAGCAGCAATATAGCTTTGGTTGGGTATTTGCATTAAACTCTATTTGGATAATAAATCTACTAACATGAGTGGAGATTTGTTTTCAGCACTGTCATTGTGTTTCAGTCATAAACATGTATCTTTATACATGTATTTGATTAATAAATTTGATTTATTTTAATAATTCATTTTTGGAAATTAAATTTGTATCTCAGGGTACTTCATCAAAGTGCTTCAGTAGTTCAAAAACAAGCAGAATCAGCCTTATTGATCTTGCTGGACTTGAGAGAAACACACTTGAGGATGCTGGTAGACAGTTTGTAAAGGAAGGAAAATATATAAAAAAATCTATATCACAGCTTGGGTATGATACACAGACTTTGAAACTATATCTATGGTGCTGTTTGTCTGACTGTACTAAGTATTATTATTATTTTTTTGTCAAAAATTCAATATACAGCTCTCTTCGGTGGATCCTATTTATAAAGTGTTGCCATGTTGATGCTAAGATTTTCTAACATTGATGCCTCAGCTTAAAAAAACAACAAAAATATAATTCTATCATTCTTAGTTGAATTCGGAATATTTTCATTTGTTTCCTTTATTAAAGTGCCAAATCATCTGTAAAATTATGACCCTTGTTCTATTTTTTCAGAGACTTCGTGTATTGATGAGCTACAGAAAGCAACAAAAACTAATTTTGACATTCTTTTAGTTGAACTCGGGAATGTTTGATATTTTGCTTTATGAAGTACCAAATCTTCTGTATAGTTATGACCCATGTTATACGGACTCGGATGGAGTGTCCGATTGGACACGGTACTATGAAGAGTCCGACACAGGTACTCCTCAATTTTGCCAATTTTTTAGTACCCATACCCTTGTCCGAATGTAGAGTGTTGAGTGTCGGACGCGGGTACTTTAGTGGAAAGTGAAGAATCCGCGTAATATAGCTTATGACACTTGTTCTCATTTTTCAGAGACTTTGTTTTTTCCCTTGTTGTAGGCAATTTATTGCAACTGCCTTGAGTAGTTTGGGGGTCGGAGGTCGTTTATGGAAGATTCGAATACTCGTTATGAGGCTTGAGATCTTTGCTCGAACCTCTTGGCGTTGGAGTGAAATGACACTTTTGCCCTCCTGTCATGGTTAGAGAAAACAGATGCAAAATTTTGGGTGTCTAAAACTTACACACAACAAGTTATGCTAGCCCAAAAAACAGTAAATAACAAGTTTGCCAATTTTTTACACTAAAATGAAGTGTCCAGTTTCCATATCCTTGTCCGAATGTAGGGTGTTGAGTGTCGGACATTGAATGTATAGTGTTCGGGTACTTTAGTGGAAAGTGAAGAGTCCATGTAACATTGTTTATGAACCTTGTTCTCATTTTTCAGAGACTTTGTTTTTTCCCTTGTTGTAGGCATTTATTGTAACTGATGATTCTTAAACTTCTAAAAAGCCATTGCTTCTTTTCTTAATAGTTTCTCTTCATTAAGAAAAAGCGCAGGTTTTGGATTAATTTATAACATTTTTTCTAAACGACTGCTTCAGCAATGCTGTGTTTCTGTAGTAGCTGTTGCTGTACCACTGTTCCTGTAAGGAGTAAAGAATTAACCATGTACTATTTTCTTTTGCAATTATTTTCCCTTTTGGTACAGGTACTTGGTAAATATTCTTGCTGAAAGAACTCAGACTGGGAAAACTGAAGCCATTCACTATGAAAGTTCCTGTTTAACACATTTACTGAGAGAACCACTTGGAGGCAATGCCAAACTCACTGTTCTATGTGCCATCTCCCCAGACAACATGTACATGACTTCATATTATTTTGCATTCTTTTATAGAAGCTGTAAAGTAACAAATTGGTGTTGAGAAAACTTAATGTCCATATAGTAGTTCTCTTGCAACTTGGTACTTGTGGTTAAATTACTATTCTGATCATTGTAGGGAATTTTGCAACTAAGGACATTCCAATACGACCATTCTATAATTTTATAGTTTGTACACAGGAAACAAACGTGGCGAATTTTTAAGATATCTTTGAGCTCATACTGACAGAACCACTTTTGTGCTGGGGTGACATTAAATCAAATTAATTGTGACTTTACTGCATACACACAATGAATGTTATTGATGCTCCTCCTTCTCAAATGCTTTCTCTCTTTTCATTTCCCTTTAAACTTAAAAGTAGAATCTGCTTGTAATTCTTAGGTGCAATGCTGAAACAGTGAGCACACTCAGATTTGGCCAGCGGGCTAAATTTATTAAAAATGAGCCGGTAATAAATGAAATAACGGAGGATGATGTTAATGATCTAAGTGATCAGATACGTCAGCTGAAGGTATTTTAATCCTACTGAGAGTGTTTGTATTTGTTTTGAAGATATGAAACAACTGAGCTTAACAGTGTGTTATGTTGATTTCAGGAAGAACTTATAAGAGAAAAGTCAAATGTATGTAACTCAGTTGGTAGTAACTATGGAAACTTTGGAGGACAGAGTGTACGGGAAAGCTTGAATCAACTTAGAGTCAGCCTTAATCGATCATTGATCCTACCTTGCATAGATAATGATTTCAAAGAAGAAGTTCACGTTGATGAGGAAGATGTTAAGGAACTACGTCTTCAACTTGATGCTTTGCATCATTCCTGTGAAGAGAACTCTGAAGACACTTGTGATGTTACAGGAGATATCCAGTTTTCCTCAGTTGAAGACTTTACAAGTGAACATTATATAAGCTGTCCAGATGAAAGTGAAAATGAAGAAATTAATTCAGAAGAATTTCAGCCAGCACTTTCATGTCAGAACCGCACTACATCCCTCCTTGAAAGTACTGTATCTACTGCATCTAGAAATAGCATTTCTATCAGTGCATGCTGTCAATCTCAGTCTGCAGTTCTCCATGATCCAGCATTTTCTGATTCTCCAAAAATTGGGAATACCAAGAGAAAAAGCGTCATATTCTCATCTAGTCTTTTGACAAGTCAGGAAAATTTGTTGGAGAGTTCCAAGTTCAGTTCAAATGTATTAAGACAGTCACACAAAGGAAGTGATCACAGTCAATCCTCTTTAAGATCCAGTAAAATACTTTCAGGTGCCACTGAGTCCCTGGCTGCCAGCCTCCAGAGAGGCTTGCAGATTATTGATTACCACCAGAGAAACTCCGGTTCAGTCAAAGATTCCGTTGCTTTCTCATTTGAGCATTTTGCACTCAAATCATGTCAGACAACTGACGAGATCAATGCTTATGTTCAAACATTGGCTGAACAGAGACAATCTTCTGATGGATCCATTGCCCCTTTTATATGTGCGTCTTGCCATCAAAGAGGAGCTAGCGCCTCCAACGATGTCCAGGATAACTTAAAGACTTCCCTTGTAGAGGTAGATACCACAGGGAGGTCAAATATGGTATGTTTAGATTCAAATCTGTTTTGCCTATTTGTTTGTCATCATACTTGCATATTCTGTTTCTCTTTGTCAGGCTACGGGAAGCGAATTGGCAGATGCCATCAGGAAAGCAGGGGAGCTTGAAATGGTGTGTGAGCAACAAAAAGCCAAAATTGAGCAGCTCAATTTCTTGGTATGATATTTGCATCTCCTTTATTAAGTACGATATATATTATTTAGGAGTTCACATTGTTAATTATATAAGTTCTGCAGGTAGAGCAATTTAAACGTGAGACTGAACAGAATTCGACCAGTGAACAAAGTAATGCTCTTCAGCTCGAGCTCTTGAAGAATGAAAAACCCATCGATGAGCTCAAAACTGAAGAAACGCTGAAGGATGAAAAAAAAGTGAGTTTATCTTCATGGGACCTATCTTTTAAATTTGTAGTCCGTCCTTGTTTATCTTCACGGCACACACTTTGTGTGTGTAATTAAAAAAATATTTTAATAAATTTTGAGAAAATATTAGAGAGAAAACACAGGGATTGATAAAAGAGTAAGGAGAGAGAAAAGGGAAGTTTTTGAATTTTAAAGATAACTGCTCCTATCTCATAAAGGGTAAATTTGAAAACAAAAATGCTTCACAAAATTGTCTACAGTGTAGACTCTACACCAAAAGAAACCGTTCTATTTCTCCTCCAGCTTTATAATATAGATAGATATAAACATCTATTCTAGTATATTGTTAATATTCTGTGTTGAATGTAATTTCATCAGCTTCTGAGGCAGATCAATATTGAAAACCATGATCTGGAGATAATAACAGACGTACGGAAAGAGTTAGATCATGAATTCAGGGCAATGTCCTTTGATACGAATGAGAAAGAGGAACTTTTGAAAGAAATTGAAAGTTTAAGAAGCAAGTTGGAGTCAAACAGTGATGCAGCTTTAAGAAGGTCCGGTGGGAGATTAAGATCCTCATCTTTGTTATTACAATCTATCCAATTGAGAAAAAGTGGTGTGTATTTTCTAGGTAATAGTGAGGAAGAACTCGAGAAGGAAAGACAAAGATGGATGGAAATGGAGAGTGACTGGATTTCTTTAACTGATGATTTGAGAATTGATATCGAGTCCAACCGCCACCGTGCAGAAAAGGCTGAAATGGAATTGAGACTAGAGAAAAAGTGTACCGAGGAGTTGGATGATGCACTTAAAAGATCTATCCTTGGGCATGCTAGAATGATCGAACATTATGCTGAATTACAGGAGAAGTACATGGACTTAGTTGGAAACCACCGGTCAATTATGGAAGGAATAGCAGAGGTGAAGAAAGCAGCTACAAAAGCAGGATCTAAAGGCCGGTCACGTTTTGCTAAGTCCCTTGCCGCGGAGCTTTCTGTATTGAGAGTGCAGAGGGAGAGGGAGAAGGAATCACTGAGAAAGGAGAACAGAAGTCTTAAAATTCAACTTAGAGACACTGCAGAAGCGGTTCATGCTGCTGGTGAACTTCTTGTCAGGCTGAGAGAAGCTCAGGAGGCTGCTTCAGTTGCAGAGGTATGCTTTTATGTGATTTGAAGTCCCTGTAACTTGAATGTAATGGGAGTCTGTGTGATCAACAGTCAAGTTTGTTGACACCATTTATTTGGATCAGGATTCCAGGAAGTTGCAAATGGGCAGTCCATTTGGCAGTCTATAAAAACAAGTTGCATTTTTTATAGCAGACAGTTGGATTAGCATAATACTTGTATAATATACTTGTATAGCAAAGAGTTGCAAATCCAACTCTAGCTATATATAAAATTAGGATCAGGATCCCTTTTCTTTAAATGTTTTGTTTGGATACTTGGTAAGACATGAAAGAAATGAAAAAGGAGAACAAAAGATAAATTTAAATGAATAAGAGCTTTTATCAACATGGCATTACACTAAATTAATATTTCTTTTATATGATGCTCCTTTATTTTTCCTTTTCCCCTTGCATTTTCTGAGTTCAAAATATAGCGTAAAAGAACGAGTTAAAAGAGCCAAAGCATTCGAGACATATTCTTTTGATCATCCCCTTCTTTGAAATTGCATTATCTGGCTGTTTTTACCACTGATCCGTTAAGATATCCATGTCATTTTTGATGAAAAAAAATTGGATTATTGGATTCACGAAATTTGTGCAATTTCTCAAGTTCAAGAGTTTTTTACATATATTACTTTTGATGCATATAAGCTCAACTTATTTATTTTGGAGAAACAAAGTGTCATCTCATTCTGTTGCTATGCTAATTCATTAGATTTAGAGAAATTATACATTTCAAAAAATATATGACAAAGTTGTATCACCTACACCTTCTTGCTAATTTCGCCAAGTACGATTTTTTCGCCCAAATCTTGTGTAGGACAAGTTCACAATGGTAGATGAAGAGAATGAGAAGCTGAAGAAGCAAATGGAGAAACTGAAAAGAAAACACAAGATGGAGATGATCACCATGAAACAGTACCTTGCAGAGAGCCGATTGCCTGAAGCAGCATTGCGACCGCTATTTAGGGAAAACTCTGATGTAATCGCACAAAATGACACCAACTTTATGCAAGATGATGATCAGGCATGGAGAGCTGAATTTGGAGCTATATATCAAGAGCATTATTAAGCCATTTTAAGATTCAAATCTGTCAATACAATGTGGTTGACATCAGGGGGATTTGGTTTCATAAAAATTCCATACTAAATGGGATTTTGCATCAGATCCTGCTTGGATTGAAGCAAATATTCCAAAGTGTCAGCATTCTTTTATGTATATGTATTTCCTTATATATGTTTCTCGTGCATCTTATTTAGCTACAACAACTCATTACATTCTTATTCTTATTTATTATTTTTCCCACAGACTCTGGCAATTGTAAGTTTGATTGGAGTTGTTCTAACAACAATATATTGAATTATTTACATGTCTTGCAAATACAAAAAGTCTACTATTACATAAAAATCGTTCATATCTGACATCGCATTCGCATGATATTGATATATACCCACGCGTGTAACAAAATTATATGGGCATATATGTATGTGTATATGACATGTATATGTAATGGATTTTATGTGATAGTAGTATTATTCTTGCAAATATGAAGCCGTATTTTGAGAAACTATATTAAGGGAAATCTAAAGGAAACTTCTCCCTCCAAAGTGCAAAAAGGCACTAGAATCCCTACAACAATTGTAATTCCAAAAATTTATTTTTGAAGCGCATCACAAGTGTAGATAAACAATCAAGACAACCCATATCATTATAACCAAACAAAATATTCTGTGCTAAAGCATCACTCAATTCTTGCTATCCTGCGGACCATGTCTACTAAATCTTAAGGAATAGTCTTAAATCAATTACAAAGTTATTTTGATACAGATATTGATCTTCCTCGGGACAATTAACTTTTCAAAATGGGCGAAAAGGGTGAAGACGTGTATTGCTGATGTTTTTCATTAAAAGTCAATACTTGTGGATCGGGGGCACATAAACGGGACGATCTGTGAAAATGAGTACCTAAAAATTGAATTAAAATACTGATAGGTACAAACAAATGACGTCATGTTAGTGCCGATAGAATAAGCCGCCATAATTGAATAAATGAGCCGACAAAATTGTCATATTGATGCAAACCTCAAATTTATTATTACCTTAAGATACAATTGATTTTGAGATTTGATATTTTCACAAGTGAAATTGTTAGTTTTACAAGATACTCTCTCATATCATATGATGAATTTCACTTAATATTTATGTGAGGAGGAACTTGATGGATGATCATGGTGTCCCTCGTTCTCCTTCCACTGTTCTCCCGCAGGCGACATAATCGGAGTAGAGTGATTTTGAGAATCTTTTTGTAGAGAAATGTCCCATAAATATAATTTTCCTTGACTTTTGAAAGCTGATAAAAGAAGAGAAAAGAGGTCAACATTTATATATATCATGATGGTACATATCAAAGAAAGTATAATATCACCCAAGGCCAAATGAGTGGCGCCAAGTTAACGCTTGCAGACAAAGTGTCTCGAAAGCACATCGCTAACTCATGTGCCATGCAAATGGCTACCTATAGAGTAAGGATCATGGCCTTGCATTGTCAGTCCGGACTTACTTTATTGTTAACTCGGGCCATATGCAAGCCGAAGTCCGGACTTGTCTGCTTGTTAACTCGGCAGGCATATACACATTGAAGAACAATGGGTGGCGCTGCGTGGACAGTAAAGAATGTTTATGAGTACAACTTAAACAGTAACTCAGTAATAATTAACTAAGGAACTTAATAAGATATAGTAAGGTACTTTTAAACCTTATGTATGATGATTAGAGTTAATAACCAATTGAATGTGAACGTAATGTGAATGACGTAATGAAAAGCCGGAAACCATAATAACAGATCTAAGTTAGGATTTAGATTGAGATGAAGGGTAAGATATAATAATATACCTACTTGATTATATAAGACCCAATATGGTACGTTATATGATCATGTATTGTAGAGACTTAGAGACTTAAAGTGTACGTGTGATAATCAGTAAGCAGACCCTGAAGGCAAGTATTCTAACCCTTGTTCCAGTTCAGTCTGGACAAGCTTTGTAATTCATGTATCCTTTCACATGAAGTTTTGTATGAGGAAGTCAAAGCCAATTCTTTCGGCTAGACTTAGATTATGTTTCTATCAAAGCATGTACAATGTTCACCAAGTTATATTGGTGTAGTTTTCAATTGAAGATTGAGTATGCTAAAATGTTTTTGTCGTTTAATGACAGGCACGTGAGGTTGCCACAACTTAAACGTATACACGTTTAATGAATGTAGTGTTGATCAACATAGAAAGTACTATGGGTGATCATCCTTGAAGTGCTCGTAAGTAATATCGGACTTACGGACTTAGTCTTTGGGATGTCCTTTTCAAAAGAACTTATGAAATGCTCGAGGTCTGACCGGAATCCGATGTTTTCTTGAATATTGTTGTTGTAAAAGCGTTTTGAATGAAAAGAAGTGCTATTTTAAATTATCGATAGTACTTCGTAACTATTGTTCAGTTATTGAAGATATACGAGTTCTATGTTTCAAGCCTGTTGTTTATTAGAATTGTAGTACTTGCTAAGCTAGTCATGCTCACTCTTGCTTGAACCATATGAACACAGCTAAGATCGAGCGGATCGAAGGCTCCGGCAAGGATAAGGGCAAGGCGAAGACGAATCCATAGAGTACTTTTGTAATAGTATAGGATGAACGTTTGTAATATATTGAATATTATGTCAAGAACGAATGAATGGGTTATAAAGAACCTGAGAAATGTAATATTATTTTGAATATATAGAAGGTATATTAGTCCTTTTGAGACTATTCAATTGAATGAATGAATGAATGGTAGTACCGTGTAGCACCATCTGTCGGGTTGGAAGAGACCCGGATTTGGGGGCATCACAGTTGTTATCAAAGCATTAGGTTATAAAACTTAAGGGGGAATTAAAAACCTTAAGTCATAACCTTAAGAGAAGGCAAAGAAGTACAAGAAGAAAATAACCTTATAAAAATGCATTATGATTATGTTATGTGTTTTTATTATTCTACTGACGTGTACTAATCAACTTAATTATTTTGTGTAGATGTCAGGAGTAAACGGAATGTTTGTAGATGGTCAAGCCATTATTGAAGAATCGGTGAACCAAATAGAGGTTTTACCGAACCCCATAGCAGCAGATCCGGAGGTGGTAGTTATTGAGTTTGGAGACTCAGATGATGCTGACTACATGTCAGTATTCGATGGGATGATAGAGGAGGAAGTAAAGACAGTGTCCTTTAATCCAGTAGCTATAGCAGCCGAGATAGCTCCTGGGGGGTTGATAATGTCTTTGTTCATGTTAGTATTGGATAGAAATATCCATTACTGTCAGGAGGTCAAGGAGCTGAAGGCAGAGCTCCAGATGGTTATAGAGGACAAGACTGATGTTGAGTCCATGTGGGAGCAGGAGCATGATGAACGGATTTTGGCTAAAGACAAAGTTCACGAGTTAAAGCATGAGGTCTTTAAGCTCAAGGATGAGCTAAAGACCAAACTGCAGAAGATAGGGAGAATGACCTATATCCATAGGAGTTCTCACACAGATTTCCAGCAGCAGGTAGCTGGTTATCCTGTAGAGGTGGGGCAGACGCGGCATACTATCAGCCGTGATATTATTGCCGATCTTGCCAAGGCAAATTTTGATAATGCCTTGAGGCAGATGTAGACTAGTAGTAGCTAGAGTAGTATGTAAGTATTTTGTAATTAGTAGTGACGTAAAGCCTTTTTTGTATAGTACAGGGTAGTCTTTTATAAATCCCAATTTTTTTGAAAGCGATAGCGGGAAAGTAATGTAATCAGCTTAGGCTGTGTATGTAACCGATGTAGTATTATACTACGAAGAATGAATATAAGTCCTTTTTATGGAAAGCAATGAGTAATAGATGTTGGAGTTATTGTTTAATATTAAATGATAACTAATAAAGAAAGGAATAATAACGAAATGTGTTTATTGTATTAGCAAAATGCCGCCGAGAAGAGTGCAACGTAATCAAGGTGCTAATGTGAACCAACCGGAGGGAGGTCCGGTTAACCCGATGCAGGAGTTTGTTAATTTAATAACAGTCGTATTTAATAGAACATGGGCTAATATCCCCGTAAATCCAGGAGTAGCACGAGCTACTACCTTTAAGGATTTCAAGAGTGTGGGTCCGCCGGAGTTCAAAGGAACTACGGACCCTATTGAAGCCCAAACGTGGGTTAAGGAGATAGAGAAGGCATTTGTGATAGCAAATGTCGGCGAGGCCCAGAAGGTTGCCTTTACAACCTATATGATGAAGGGAGAGGCCAACTTTTGGTGGGAAGTCAATCAGGCTAGGGTCGGGATCGATAATTTAACGTGGGTGAGGTTCAAGGAGATATTCTTTGAGAACTACTTTCCCATGAGCATGCAAGGGAGGATGGAAATGCGATTTCTGGAATTAAAACAAGGGGACATGACAATTACCCAATACGTCACCAAGTTTAATGAACTGGCAAGGTTCGCTCCACACCAAGTGGATACCGAGGTTAGGAAGGCGCAATGGTTCGAGCAGGGCTTGAAACCCTGGCTCTATAACCGTATTTCGGTATTCCAAAGTACTTCTTTTGGAACCATTTTAGAGAAGGTGATAATCGCTGAGGGTGGTAGTGAGGCTCTGAGTCAATACCACAAGGACACGAAGAGCAAGGGTAAAGTAGATGGGGGAGTAAAGATTGAGGGAGCCAGTGGTAGTGGCGAGGGTCAGAAGAGGAAGGTATTTAGCTCTGGAAATACCAGAGTGAAGCAAAGAGACCCAAAGAGGAGGATGGAGGCCTGCAAGACCTATGGGAAGACTCACTTAGGAGTCTGTCTCAAGGGGAAGGCCGTCTGTTATAACCAATGGAGAGGGGGAACATTAAGCCTAATCGTCCGGAAGTTCGAAGAAGAATCATGGATACTTTGTGTGTGGGTCAACTAACCACATGGCAAAAAACTGCCCTAAGAAGGGAACAGACGGGAACCAGGGCACTAATAGCGGTAAGTTAGCTATTGGGGGTCCAGCGCAGCCGGGTAGGCCGATGGGTCGTACCTTTAACATGATAGTCCAAGATGCAGTTACATCAGGTGACGTCGTCGTAGGTATTATTCCGATCAACGACATAAATGCTTACGTGCTGTTTGATTCGGGTGCTACTTGTTCGTTTATAGCATGCGATTTTGCTAGACAATTAGGATTACTTCCCGAAAAGTTGCCTATACCTTTAAATATTAATGTAGCAAACGAAGAAATAATTCCTGTTGAAGATGTTCATAGGAGTTGTTGCGTAGATATACGGGGTTGTAAATTATCGGTAGATTTGATACCGATAAAGTTAGGAGAATTCAACGTAATTCTCGAAATGGATTGGTTAGTGAACCATGGGGCAATTATAGATTGTCAAAAGAAATGTGTGAATATTAAGACGTTAAAACAACCTCAGGTAGTATTTTATGGGAATAGATCACCGGGACGTTTGTGTTGTCTAACCATGACACAAACTAGGAAATTACTGAGGAAGGGATGTGTAGGTTATCTGTGTCATGTTGTTGATACCCAGAGAGTGGTAGCAACCATGGAACAAATACCTATAGTGAGAGAATTCACCGATGTATTTTTGAGTGAATTGTCGGGTTTTCCGTCGAATAGGGAGACAGAGTTCGTAATAGACATCGTTCCAGGAGCGACACCAGTTTCCAGGGCATCGTATCGTATGGCGCCAGTGGAGATGAAGGATTTGATGGTGCAGTTACAAGAGCTGTTGGACAGGAAGTACATTCAACCGAGTATTTTGCCGTGGGGAGCACTTGTACTGTTTGTTAAGAAGAAGGACGGATCGTTAAGACTTTGTATCGACTACCGAGAGTTGAACAAGTTGACGATAAAGAATAAATACCCATTGCCCAGGATCGATGATCTCTTTGATCAGTTAAAAGGGGCTAAGTATTTTTCTAAAATAGATTTAAGAACGGGGTATCATCAGTTGAAAGTTAAGAAGGAGGATGTACCGAAGACAACATTCAGGACTCGTTATGGTCATTACGAGTTTCTGGTGATGTCATTTAGGTTGACAAATGCACAAGCTGCATTTATGGATATAATGAACAGAGTGTTCAAACAATATTTGGACAAGTTTGTCGTGGTGTTTATAGATGATATTTTAGTCTATTCTAAGACGCCAGAAGATCATACTGAACACCTAAGATTAGTGTTGGAGACACTAAGGAAGGAGAAGTTGTATGAGAAGTTCACTAAGTGTGAATTTTGGTTAGAGAAGGTATAATTTTTAGGTCATGTCATTGACCATGAGGGGATTTCAGTAGATCCAGCGAAGGTGGAAGCCGTGATGAATTGGGAACAACCGAAAATGCCGACTGAGGTACGGAGTTTCCTAGGGTCAGCGGGTTACTATCGGAGATTCATCTAAGATTTTTCGAAGATAGCTACTCCGTGATGAATTGTTGTTGTAAAACGTTTTGAATGAAAAGAAGTGCTATTTTGAATTATCGATAGTACTTCGTAACTATTGTTCAGTTATTGAAGATATTCGAGTTCTATGTTTCAAGCCTGTTATTTATTAGAATTGTAGTACTTGCTGATCTAGTCATGCTCACTCTTGTTTGAACCATATGAACACAGCTAAGATCGAGCGGACCGAAGGCTCCGGCAAGGATAAGGGCAAGGCGAAGACGAATCCATAGAGTACTTTTGTAATAGTATAGGATAAACGTTTGTAATATATTGAATATTATGACAAGAACGAATGAATGAGTTATAAAGAACCTAGGAAATGTAATATTATTTTGAATATATAGAAGGTATATTAGTCCTTTTGAGACTATTCAATTAAATGAATGAATGAATGGTAGTACCGTGTAGCACCATCAGTCGGGTTGGAAGAGACACGAATTTGGGGGCGTCACACTGTAACTATTTTTTTCACATGTATAGAACTATTGATTCACATGAATGTACTATTTGAAAGTAGTATGCACACAAGCCAATCATGATTGATGATAAAGCATATACTTTGTAACAATCTTATTCATTTATTAATAAAAAGTATTAATTTATTAAAGGCTTTTAATTATCTACATGATGATGTTTTATTATATGTGATAAACCCATAGTTTTAAGCAATGCTTTTAGAATAATGATGATGATCATTCTAATGAGATCTAAATTCTTAGAAAGCTTAAAACTAAAATAGTTCCCAATCATTGGATTACTAAATTGGGGATTAGTGAATTCGGATAGATTGGTATATACGTTGCTTGCTCATTGGATGAGGATGATTGATCTCATGATCATTTGTGTGGAGACACTAAAGCAAGTATGTAGGTGCTTATTAGAGAATAAGTTCACTTTGAGCGTGGCTCGCTAAGGAATACCTAATGGAGTTTTATTTGCCCTGTCAATAGGAATTCTGTAGTGATAGTAGTACAAGTAATCCTTGGACTTGAGATCATCATAGTATCTTGTGTATGATGAGTTATACTTTGACTTATTCCTTAAGACCCTTAGGGTATATCAAAGGGTATGCTTGGGTATAATAAGTTGTACATGGAGATAATGTATGATCAATAAAGAATCTACCACTTAATAAAAAAGAGAAATGTCCTATGTGATTCGATAAATGACAACCTAGTAGTCCTTGGTTAAGCAGAATGAAATTAGAAAGGAGTTTCTAATTTGCATTATTTGGAGTTGTGCATTTAAGAGTCGAAATACATATAATTAAATAAAATAAGACTTGACAAGTAATTCCATGTCTTATATTTAATTGGGACATTGTATGGTGGAAGGATGGAATTGTTGCAGTAACTATTTACTCAAAGGTTCTTTTATGATTAATGTTGAAATCTATATTATCCGGAAAGTCGTTGATCGCTAGGAGGCTTATCCCTATTGTAGAATAAATATTATTTATTTAAATAAATTAATTGTTTAATTTATTTATTTAAATAAGATTAGAATTGTTCTAATTAATTTATTCACAAACCGATTTAATATGGAGAACCTAAAGGGTCACACCATAAAAGGAAGAATAATTATTTAAGAAGTTAATGGCATAATCGTAATAATATGTTAAGTATATTTAATTTAATCTATGGTGATAGAATAAATTAAATAGCTTAATATTTATTATTTAATATTTTAGAAATATTAAATATAAATTAATAAGAGGAGTCTTATTAATATTATTACAATTATTATTATTTTAATTTCTAAAAGAGTTTAGAAATTAATTTAATATAAGTACTCTCATTTATTCCCAATTGGATTAGGAAGGAAAATTAGTTAAAGGAGTTTAATTAATTATCCCTAATTAGATTAGGGAGCTTAATTAATTAAAAGAATTTAATTAATTAAATAAATCCCAATTCCTTAATTGTTAAGGTGGGTTGCCCACATCTATAAATAAGAGGAGTCTTATTATGGGTGGTGGGGGTTGTTGACTTTTACAACAACATACGTAATAATTTCAATAGTTGGGAGAGTACGTCCTTTTTCTATAGAGATAGAAAACTAGGGTTGAGCTAATACCCCTTCTTCTTGAAAATTCTTTTTCCTTGGTGGATCACCTCTAGAGGCCAAACATATGGGTGGCTAACGTTGATCAAAGGAAGGAACCAAACCCGGTGGATTCAAGTTGAACGCGAAAGGATTTGGAGGTGAACTTGTACCTGAGGAAGCTCGATCTTCAAGGGTATGATTTTATTCTTTATCTTTTCATTTAATTAATAATTGTGCATAAAGGGTGATCCGGGTATATGGTTTGTAAAATTTTTGAAACTCTGAATTTTATCTCGCTTCCGCTTATTTTATGCAATATGATTGTGTTCTTGAATATTACAAACCTAACACTATTGATTCACATGACTATTAGGGTAGGTCGTGCAAGTTTGATAATACTTGCAGGACTAAATTAAAAATAAAAGAAAAGATGAAGGTATTATACTGTAATATTTCGAGCCCCAAAACGTGTAATTATCGAAACTATATTTTCCTATAAATAGAAGCTCATTCTTTTTTCATTCTCACCAATTCACTAAGACTTACAAGAGCAATTATAGAGAGAAGCTATAGAGAGAGAAGCTATAGAGAGAAAGAAGAAGAGGAGTCTACTATCTCACTAATCTAGTATCTAGTCTTCTTCTGAGGTAAGGGGTATTATTTATTTCATATTCTGAAGAGATATTATTTTTCGTATTCATATGAATATTATTTTCGTTCAATATTCATAAGGAATACCATTTTCGTTTAATATTCGTAATGAATATTATTTTCGTTTAATATTCGTAATGAATATTATTTTAGTTTAATATTCGTAAGGGATATTATTTTTGTTCAGTATTCGTAAGAAATAATATTTTCTTCCATACTCTGTAGTATGTAAGTAATATTATTTCGTTTCAGATTTCGAATTGTACACTCATTTTGTTAAAGTTTTGGCTTCTATACTCCATGAAATTAGTAGAATATCCTTAAAATTTGTGTTTCATCCAGTATCTTTTCATGGAAATATTATTCTAAACATTCTTGATAAGTTTTAACTTTTTTATGCCGGAGTACTATTCACGGGGTACTATTCCCAAATTACTATTCATGGGATACTATTCACTCGGGTACTATTCACCCGGAGAACTATTCATGACAAAAATTGATTTCTTTTCGGTCTAAATCATTTTTGATACAATATTATTCTTGAATTTTACTCCACAAAGCAGTATCATGTTGACAATTTGGGTATTATTGAATTCTGGATAAATTAAATTATAAATCTTTAAAAATTTATCCTTTGCTTTCATTTAATTGAATTCTTATATCATTGTCATCATCCTCATGCTTATATTGTTATGAAAGTCATCTTTGGCCCGTAGTGCATAGATGGACTTGGTATGATTATGACCAGAGATTATTTGGTATAATTATGACCGCAATGTTACAAAAGATGTCGTAAAAGTCCTCATTGACCCGTAGTGCATTGATGGACAGTAGTTGGCATGATCATGACCATTGGTGAAAACACGAATATCTTTGGCCTGTAGTACATGGATAATTTGTGGTCGTGATACTAAAGAATATCCTTGGCCCATAGTGCAGGGATGAGTTGATGATGTGGAATATTTATTAAGCTGAGTCTCAACGATAAAATTGATGATAAACCTTTTAAATCATAGAAGATAGTAGATATCATGCTCTACTTGACTCTTCTAATGGATTGCTTATTCCGCTGCTGTTGTTGATCTAAAACTTGTTGTTTATTATATTCTATCAGTTGTTATACTGTTGAAGGCTAAGGATAATTTATTCTGCATTATCGTAGTCATAATATTTCTTACTGGGCTAGTTGAGCTCACCCTTTCTTTCATTGTTCTCTTCAGGAAATGAGAATATAGCTGGGATTAGTCGGGGAATGGATTTACGGTCCAGATGGTTGCATTAGTAGTCCTCGCTATCCTATGAAATAGTGTGATAATAATTATAATAAGATTGAATTTGAGTGTGGATATTGTCTAGAAGACAATATTCGTGTTAAAACTCTCAGATTATATTTTGTTGTATTTTACCCGACAATTGTATAATTAAGTTGTATTTGAATTTGTACCACGTATCTGGCGACTCATAATGGGTGATGTATACCTGTTTTGGGGGCGTCACAGTTGGTATCAAAGCTTAGAGATATGATCCCTGGCTGAGATGTGAGATTAGAACTAGGAGGGGAGAGACGGGTAATTCCTTCGCAAGTATGACCTACCTAAGTTTAATTATTATTTAATTAGTCGGTCAGAATATAGGGATAATATGTTGCATGTCAATTAACCCTTGTTTTGTGGCAGTATTTAAAAATGACATCTAAGAATATTGAGAATAGCAATGGAGCACAGGAGACCGTTGAGTAACCACAGATCAATAACCAGGATAATGTGCATCAGGAAGGCAACAATCCTCATGCAAACAACAACACTGACCAAATGATGAACGACAGAATGTTTAGGAGCTTTCTGCAATTCGTGTAATATCAGGCAAGAGAGACTCCTGTTCAAGATGCAGGTGGAAACACTGGCAACCCACGGTTGGTCACCGCTAAGCAATTCAAGGAGTTGGGACCATCGAAGTTTTTGGGAAAGCCAGACCCACCTAAGGCAGAGACATGGATAAAGCAGATCACCAAGATATTTGATGTCTTGGAATGCTCAGAGGAGCAAAAGGTTCCATTCACCACCTTTATGTTGCGTGAAGAAGTAGATCATTGGTGGAAATCTGTAAAGCGTACCCAACCTGCCGCACTAAAAATGTCTTGGGAGAAGTTCTAAGAATTGTTCAACGACAAGTACTTTTCCGAAAGTATTCGTCACATGAAAAAGGTAGAGTTCATCAAGTTGGAACAAAATAATATGACCGTGTTGCAGTACGAGGCTAAGTTTTCCGAGTTGTCCCGGTTCGCATCCCATTTGGTTGATAATGAGGAGAGAATGACGTGAATGGTTCTGCAAGGTTTAAGACCCAAAATACGTTAATACCTCATTTCTTACAAATTGTGTTTGTATTTAGATGTTGTAAATAGAGCTCAGTTATTGGAGTGCGATAACGAGTCAACCCAACCAAGAGAGAGCAACCGACAAGTCGATAATACCAGTGGTAGTAGTTATCGAAGCGGTGACAACAAACGTGGAGGAAATTATCATGCCAGAAATGGTAACCACTTCGGTAGTAATCATGGCCAAGATAATATAAGAAATGATTTAAGTGGAAATTTCAAGAAGAGAAGATTTAACGATGACGGGAAGACGTCGGCAACAGCACCAGCACCAGTAACAAATTCTAGGGAAGGAGAACGACCGTCAGTTAGATGCTACAGATGTGAAAAGAAGGGACATGTAAGTCCAAACTATCCACAACCTTCCAAGGTATGTTTTAGTTGTGGAAAAGACGGTCACATAGCTTCGATTTTTTCTCAGAATAAATCAAGTCCAAATTGGGACAGTGGCACCAAAGGCGGGTATAGACAAAATAAAGTCGGTGGTTTCGGGAAGAGCATTTTTTATGACTTCTAAAAAAGCGAGTAACCTGAACGAAGTTAGCACGAGTTAGTTAATTATAAATTCTTGCGAAGTCTATACCTTATTAGATACCGGTTCTATCCATTCTTTTATCTCTCTTGCTTGCGCTCAACGTTTAAATTTAACTTCGAAGAAATTATACTTTGATTTATCTGTTTAAACTCCATTAGGAGAAACCTTCGTTACATCCACTCTTTATAAGTCTTGTTTGATTCAAATTGACACTTTCACGTTACTTGTCGATCTTATCCCTTTGAAAATACTTGCATTTGATGTGATTTTAGGAATCGACAGATTAATTACTCATCATGCAAAAATTGATTATTTTCGTAAGGATGTTAGCTTTCATATTCCTAACCAATCTATTATGCGAATTCAAACAACCAAACTACTAAAGTCAATTATTGTCATATCAAGCCATAAGTAAAGAGCCCCGAACCTTTCGCTGGTGACTTCCTTGTGTGGAATGCATGATAAGTGGATTTTATATACACTTATCCGGTATCTTTTACTTGAATTAGTTACTTATATTCATGTGTCTTAGTTACTTTTCATGCATTTTGTGTACATTTTGTAGGTTATACGTTTGGGAGCGGTGTGAGCGACGATTGGTAAGGAAAAACAAAGAAAAACGCAAAAAAAAGCAAATCGGACATCATTTGGGCTTTCATGTTCATGGCTTGGAACTTGGCTTAGATTGTAGAGCATCTTAGTAGCTTTCCAGAACATCTTGAATCATTTCAATCGGAGTTCGAATGCAAGAGTTATGATCGTTGTGCCAACGGACGTCGAACGTCATGGTTTTGGGTGGTCATTTGCATAGCAGTACCTTCCAGCTCAATTTCATCCTTTATCCGGCCAGAATTTCTCAATCCTCAAAGAATAAAAGTTGTAGATCTTGTCGATATCTTCGATTTGATAGGTGGCAGGCCCCATAACTCGTCCCGGATCAAAAGTTATGGCCGTTTTACCAGAGGATGCTTTGACAGAAATTGTACCCCCGCCGGGGCGGGCTTTCCCTTAACAAAATGCCCGCCGGGGCGGGCATAGCAGCTGCTAGATAGTAAGGACCCCCACCAGGGCGGGCCCTGTGCAAGCCTAAACCCCCGCCGGGGCGGGGGTACGCGTAGAAAAGACGTTTTTTGGCCAAATTTGAGTTCGAGAAGGATTTTTTTGATCCAATTGACTCAAGGACTTCCAAGAGGACTTAAAGATATGTAAAAAGGCTTATAAAAGGAGGGGAATAACAAGGATTAGGGGGAATATTAAGATATTGGAGAGATTAGAGGAGAGAGAGCATTCCATTAGATTAGATTAGAGTAAATTAGATCAAAACACTAGTTCTAAATAGTTTTGGAGATTGAAGCAACTTGGAGACCATTGAAGATCAAGAGCAGGAGCTTGAAGAAGATGGAGATTTGCTGACAACAGATTTACTCTTTACTTTACTCTTATTCTTATCTTTTAATGTGTTTTCAATTGTGGATTCTTAGTTTTAATTCAATGAACTAATTCTTTATTTGAGATTACAATGGATCTTATTGTGTAGTTTATTTTAATATGCTTCGCTATCAATTATTATGTTATATTATGAGGATTGTCTATATTGATTTGAGCTTTAATCTATAAATTGCCTGATCAACAATTTTTTGTGGAGTTGGATGGAATCGAGAGAGGATATTCAAATCTAGACCTAGTTGATATAGCATGTGTTCAGGATTTTGTTAGTAGCTTAAACTTGATTCGTGTTAAGGTAGAGATATGCTTGCGTTGTGTATCGGATGAGAAATCAACCTTCTTCAATTGTAATTCACATATAGATATAGTGGGTTAGTTGATTAAGGTGTTTAACGGATTTCTATCTTGATTGTGGATTGACGTTAATACGGTATTAGTGCATCGAGAGGTGGTTATTACTAAGTTCGTGTTCTTGATTAACAATTCGGAATAGAGAATAATTGATGAGAAGTGTGTTAACTTAAATGAAGCAATAAGTGAAGTTGTGATCTTAAATCTCCATAGTCTTAATTTAATTAGTGGAATTTAATAGTAGTTTAATTTATATAATTTGAAATTCATTTGTTTATATAAGATTGAGTTGGTTACGGGTTAGTACTTGGTGATTTTTATTAACTAATTCTCTGTGGGAACGATACTCGACTTATCACTTTATTACTTGTTGACCACGCATACTTGTGTGTTGTGCGTATATAGATTTTACCCAACAAGTTTTTGGAGCCGTTACCGGGGAATTAATTTAATAATTTTTACCAATATTAATTTCAATCAAATTAGTCTTAATTTAAAGATTTTATTTTTATTTTTAATTCTTTTCTTATATTTTTCTCTTTTCAGGTACCATGGATGACTTTGCGTATCCATGGCCATATACGTTCATGGCTCAACCAAGGGAAACATGGATTGATGGACTTAATACATCTTCTATAGAGCCAATTCAAATTGAGGCAACTTCGAAGACGTGGGAGGTTCTCGTAGCCCAACGGAGTCGAAGGATGACAAAAATGACTCAACCAAGGGGAATGGAGATTGATAGACTCGCGATACTTTTTGCAATGTCAGCACAGATTGAAGAACTTTCGAGGAGGTTGGACGTTATCGCATCCCAACAAAGTCGAAGGATGGCAGTTATGTGTGATTATTGTCCTTGGCAATCACCGAGTAATCAATGCACCATCAATCTTGGTAGACAAGTATGGTGGTAACTACCTCAATCAGAATGCATATGATAATTATGATAAAGTTTGGGGGTATCACCCGGACTCGTCATGGAGCTATACTTATGAAGACCAATACTACGCTCCAAATTCAACATACACACCAGAATTTTCATGTCCACCTCCATTACCACAAGAAGAAAAGCTAAATCTGAGGGATGTAATGTTGAAGTGCATAGCAAACATGGAGGAGATGCGTATTAGCCGAGAGTTGTCAAACCAAAATTTCAATAATTGGGTGGAACAATGCTTCACTACATCAACTAATGGTCCTCAATACATGGCTTCCGAGACTGAAACAGAAAATTCAAGGCTGGGGGAATCATTGTCCAAGTTCATAGTAGTTGAGGAGAAGATGAGTAATCAAGCGAGGTCAAGTCAAAATCTTACAGATCAGATAGAGCAAAAGACCAACGCCGTAAACAACCTTCCTCCAAACACTTGGCTTTATGACAGGGATGACGAAATTGATGGAGAACCCGAACCAAATCTACAACTGGATGAGCCTCGAGATGTTGAAAAAGAGGAGACAAGTAGGGATAATGACAACAAGGTCGGTGAAGAGCTAACTATGAGTACTAACGAGGATGAACCGATGTTATTAATGCCTCAAGTGCCTTCTCCGTCAAAGTTCAAGAATCCGGTTAGATTTGTAAAACCTTGTCCGCTAGGTAGTCATGTCGTTGGCAATACTCCTTATGACGTAAAAGTGAGTACAATTTTGAATCCATGGTGGGACGAGAAAGAGAAGATAGACAAAGAGCCCATTGTGTGTGACAAGCTTCCATGCCCCAAAGTGATCACAAACACAATGAAGATAACACCTAGTTATTTGCCCTTCTTGATTGAGATCATACCAAATCAGAGCATGTTAGGTGACTTTGATGCATTGGCCATCGTAAATGGGAACCTACCAAAAGCTATATTATTTCTGATGGATGGAGGGTTCCTTGACTTTTGAAGAGGAATTGGATAGCATTGACCAGACAAAGTCAGGCTGAAAGACTATAAATCAAGCGCTGACTAGGAGGCAACCTAGGAAGTTTTATATTTATATGCTTTACTAGTATTTAGTAGATAGGAATTAATTTACTTATTAAGTTCTCTTATAATCTAATACATGTTGTCTCTCTTCATTGTAGGTATTAGAGGTTCAATGTATAGGAAAATGATCATCACTACCATCACCACCATCACCTCACGCTTAGCTGATTATAGGGAAGTCCTCTTCTACTTACCGCTATATTCTTACAATGAGGACATTGTAATTGCTAAGTTTGGGGGAGTTTAGTTTAGTTCATTATTGCATGTTTAGTTTCATGTTTATGTTATGTTATTTTGCATATGTTGTTAATTTAGTTTAGGTTCATTATAAAAAAAAATATATATAGAATAAATAAATCAAAAATTCAAAAATAATAGTTAGTAACTATGTTCATCTTGCATGAGTCCTGCTGTTTGATAGTTTAAGTTTATTTTGGCCAATGATGAGATTGAAATTGAGTAGACAAGTATAGTACTGACTATTAGAGCTTTGATGTGATTTCTTGTTATGAATTAAATCTTTTTCTGTTTGAAACTTGTATAATAAGGATAACACAGTAAAAACAACTTGTTGATTGATTGAGTTTAAATCGATACATAATTGGATTCTAAAAGATAATGCTAGTTTGAATGAAAGAATGGCAAGAATAAGTAGTGATGACTAAAGTTAGACAAGAACCTAAGTTTGGGGGAATATTTGGGGAATATAAGCTATATATAAAAAAAAAGAAAGAAAAAAAAAGAAAAAAAAAAGAAAACAAAAAAAAAGAAAAAATAAGTAAGAATAAACACCGTGGCGTGCTTGTCTAGTTTTGTGGCCTTTGTTACTTGAGTAAGTAAGCCCGAGGGGATTGTCTTTACACCTAGCGCCCTAAGGTCTTAATGGTCTGGGAGTCGTTGTTCAAAAGCTCGTTAAGGTAACATTGAAAAGCCTAAGGGAATAAGACATCGCATAGCTATGTGTATATAAACCAAAAAAAAAGAGAGAATAAAATGGGAAATAAGAGCAAAAAGCCCCCGTATATGAAAAATAAAGCATAAGTATCCCATGTTGACCCTCGATATTGGTAATTGTTTGATTTTAGTTGGATCTAGCTTATTTTTGGATTTCTTGAGTTTACATTGTATGATGCCTTCGAAGAGACTTGTTATGTGTTAAATTTGATTTTATATCAATTAGCATGGTTGTGGAGCACACACGCACTATACCAGTGATAACAGTTTAAGATTTGATGAATGACTAGGAAATTGTTGATTGGTTTTGATATGAAGTATTGTCATGTTTGCGTGATTGCTCTAAGGCCGAGTGAATAGATTTGATTCTATCAATACTGCTGGATTCATAGGCATATAGATTAGTTGCATTTCATTGCATTGCATTGCATTATGTTATGTTGCTTGGGGACAAGCAACAATTTAAGTTTGGGGGTATTTGATAAGTGGATTTTATATACACTTATCCGGTATCTTTTACTTGAATTAGTTGCTTATATTCATGTGTCTAAGTTACTTTTCATGCATTTTGTGTTCATTTTGTAGGTTATACATTTGGGAGAGGTGTGAGCGATGATTGGTAAGGAAAAGCAAGGAAAAACGCAAAGAAAAGCAAATCGGACATCATTTGGGCTTTCATGTTCATGGATTGGAACTTGGCTTAGATTGTAGAGCATGTTAGTAGCTTTTCGGAACATCTTGAATCATTCCAATCGGAGTTCGGATGCAAGAGTTATGATCGCTGTGCCAACGGACGTCGAACGTCATGGTTTTGGGTGGTCATTTGCATAGTAGTCCATTCTAGATCAATTTCAACCTTCATTCGTCCCGAATTTCTCAATCCTCAAAGAATGAAAGTTGTAGATCTCGTCGATATCTTCGATTTGATAGGTGGCAGGCCCCGTAACTCCTCCCAGATCAAAAGTTATGACCATTTTACCAGAGGATGCTGTGACAGAAATTGTACCCCCACCGGGGTGGGCTTTCCCTTAACAAAATGCCCGCCGGGACGGGCATAGCAGCTGCTAGACAGTAAGGACCCCCGCCGGGGTGGGCCCTGTGCAAGCCTAAACCCCCGCCGGGGCGGGGGCACGCATAGAAAAGACGTTTTTTGGCCAAATTTGAGTTTGGGAAGGATTTTTTCGATTCAATTGACTCAAGGACTTCCGAGAGGACTTAAAGATATGTAAAAAGGCTTATAAAAGGAGGGGAATAACAAGGATTAGGGAGCATATTAAGAGATTGGAGAGATTAGAGGAGAGAGAGCATTCCATTAGATTAGATTAGAGTAAATTAGATCAAAACACTAGTTCTAAATAGTTTTGGAGATTGAAGCAACTTGGAGACCATTGAAGATCAAGAGCAAGAGCTTGAGAAAGATGGAGATTTGCTGAGAACATATTTACTCTTTACTTTACTCTTATTCTTATCTTTTAATGTGTTTTCAATTGTGGATTCTTAGTTTTAATTCAATGAACTAATTCTTTGTTTGAGATTACAATGGATCTTATTGTGTAGTTTATTTTAATATGCTTTGCTATCAATTATTATGTTCTATTGTGAGGATTGTCAATATTGATTTGAGCTTTAATCTATGAATTACCTGATCAACAATTCTTTGTGGAGTTGGATGGAATCGAGAGAGGATATTCAAATCTAGACCTAGTTGATATAGCATGTGTTCAAGATTTTGTTAGTAGCTTAAACTTGATTTGTGTTAAGGTAGAGATATGCTTGACGCCGCATGTAATCAACCTTCTTCAATTGTAATTCACATATAGATATAGTGGGTTAGTTGATTAAGGTGTTTAACGGATTTCTATCTTGATTGTGGATTGACGTTAATACGGTATTAGTGCATCGAGAGGTGGTTAATACTACGTTCGTGTTCTTGATTAACAATTCGGGATAGAGAATAATTGATGAGAAGTGTGTTAACTTAAATGAAGAAATAAGTGAAGTTGTGATCTTAAATCTCCATAGTCTTAATTTAATTAGTGGAATTTAATAGTAGTTTAATTTATATAATTTGAAATTCATTTGTTTAAATAAGATTGAGTTGGTTACGGGTAAGTACTTGGTGATTTTTATTAACTAATTCTCTGTGGGAACGATACTCGACCTATCACTTTATTACTTGTTGACCACGTATACTTGCGTGTTGTGCGTATATAGATTTTACCCAACAATGCACCAAAGCCAAACTTCCCGTAGGGGACGTTATGAATAACGGTGGCAAGTTGATAGGTATCAATGTGATGTGCTATCCAAGTTTTGGATGAGAGTCACAGTTTTGAATGATATTTCTATTGTTAATAAATTTCCTGACGTATTCTCCAAAGAACTTTCTAGCCTACCCCAGAGCATGAAATCTAATTTTGTATTAACCCCAATACAAAACCCATTTCTAAAACCCTTAAATATTTCTTCACCTAAAATGAATGTAACATGCTCCAAAGACGTTGGCTCAACCTGTTGAAGATTACGACCATACCATTTAATATCATGGTAGAAGAGCGAACGTGGTAGCTGACACGTTGAGTAGAAGATCGAATGCGGGTACAAGTGCAATAGTGTCAATGCAAAGGCCCATTTTGTATGACTTGCAAAGGATGGAGATAGAGTTAAAGACTCCAGGGACCTACGTGATGATGGCAAATATACGAGTAGAACCGACTTTAATCGATAAAGTTAAAGCTGCTCAAGCTAAAGACCTAGAGCTGATGCGTATATGGAAGAAAGCACAATAAGGTGCTATTCTGGAAGCAAGAATTGATGAAGAAGGAATACTTTGAGTCAACTCCAGACTTTGTGTTCCTAACGATTCTGACTTGAAGTATAAAATCATGATGGAGGCGCACAACACACCGTTTGCAATCCATCCTAGGAGTACCAAAATGTATCATGATCTTCGACATACATTTTGGTGGAGTAATATGAAGAGAGAGATAGCGGGGTTTATCTCAAGGTGTCTAACTTGTCAACGAGTTAAGGAGGAGCATCAAGTCCCAAAAGGTCCATTGCAACCACTTGAAATTCCAGAATAGAAGTGGGAGCACATTACCATGGATTTCGTTACTGGTCTTCCTAAGGTTTCTCAAGGCATAGATGCTATTTGGGTTATTGTTGATAGATTGACCAAGTGTGCTAATTTCTTACCTGTACGAGAAACTTATACACTTGAATGTTTTTCTCGTATGTACATAAATGAGATTGTAAGACTGCATGGTATGCCAGTATCCATAGTTTCTGATCGAGACCCAAGATTCACTTCACGATTTTGGGTTAGTTTGCAAAAAACTATGGGCACGGATTTGCAATTCAGTTCAGCATATCATCCTCAGACGGACGGGCAGTCAGAGAGGACTATTCAAACTCTGGAGGATCTATTAAGACTTTGTGTCCCTGACTTCAAGGGAAGTTGGGACAAGTTCTTACCATTAGTGGAGTTTTCCTACAACAACAGTTATCAAGCAAGTATTGGCATGGCTCCATTTGAGGCGTTGTATGGAAGAAAGTGTCATTCTCCAATATGCTGGGATGAGGTGGGTGAAGCAACGTTGTTGGGACCAGAGTTGATACGTATGACTACGGAAAAGATTCAAACGATCTGACAACGTATAAAAACCTCAGAAGATCAACAAAAGAGTTATGCTGATCTTCATCGAAAGGACGTGAAATTTAATATTGGAGATCATATGTTGTTATGTGTTACTCCATGGAAAGGAGTTAAGAGATTTGGAAAAAGAGGAAAGCTCAATCCTCGATTCATTGGCCCATTTTTAATCCTCGATCGAGTAGGAGCTGTGGCCTATAGACTCGCCTTACCGCCAAGTATGTCTCGTGTTCATAACGTTTTTCATATATCTATGTTAGGTAAATATGTGAAAGACTCGAACCAAATTATTGAATTAGAACTAGATGAGATAGCGGAAGATTTATCGTATGAAGAGGTACCTGTTAAAATCTTGGATAAGAAGGAACATATTTTACGCTCCAAGGTTATACCTCAAGTCAAAGTTTTATGGAGAAACCACGATGTTGAGGAAATGACTTGGGAGTTAGAATCTGAAATGAAATCAAGGTATCCTCACCTATTCGTCATATCGGGTATGTACCCTAATTTCGAGGGCAAAATTTCATAAAAAGGGGAGGTTGTAAGACCCCAACTTTTATGAATAAAGATGAATGTTTCTATAAATATCATTTTTAATAATTATGGTGTTGATTTGTTATAATATTAAAGTTGTGGGTAATATTTATAAATTTTACAAAGTAAACAAGTTGTTATATTCGTTTGGTCGGGGAATATTCTTTTTGTCGGAGAATATCCGTACGATGAAACAATCATTGATGGACCCCACAACGAAAGTATTGTTGTAGCTAGAAAACAACAGAAATATCTTTTTATAAAAATAACGGTGAAAGTTTTACCGTTAAACTGTTGAAATACCTGGTAGTAAAAGTACAGTAATACGCGTAGTTGCATAGTAGCACACGGTATTGATTATTGATGCTTACATGAGAAGTCACTCAGTTATACTCAATTATTGCTACATGAGAATTCTTTGCATCATATCTCTCATATTATTGATTCAATTATTGTCACAGTATCATCTGCATAATATTTATATTATTAAATTAATAATTGAGACGACAAAGTTATTCATATTATTATTTGCAATATTGACAATATCTAGAAAGTCCTGTCGAGGAGAGGTTTGGTCACCTAATTGCGCGCTAATAGGGAGAAATCCTTATCGGAAAGCCCCCTCTTTCCTGGGAATGATCGGGTTGTTAAGTATTGTGAGTTATAATATTAATGATGAATAATTTCGTGTTGATTAACGATGAAATTGATAGTTCCTTTGTATTGGGATTATTAGTGTTAATGGAAATTGACATTTATTTCGATAATAATTGATGTCTGGAGGTTATATTGACCAATCGGGTAATTAATCGGATAAATGAGCAATTAATTGCTTTTAATTCACAGGCTTATAACTATTTGTTCACATGTGTGTACTATTGATTCACATGCATGTACTATTAGGGGAGGTGGTGGAAGATTGATAATACTTGCATATGACTATATTAAAAATGGAGGTATAGATGAAGGTACTATACTGTAACTATTTTTTTTCACATGTATAAAACTATTGATTAACACGAATGTACTATTGATTCACATGATGCACTATTAGGGGAGGTGGTGCAAGTTTGATAATACTTGCAGGACTAAATTAAAAATAAAAGAAAAGATGAAGGTATTATACTGTAATATTTCGAGCCCCAAAACATGCAATTATTGAAACTATATTTTCCTATAAATAGAAGCTCATTCTTCTTTCATTCTCACCAATTCACTAAGACTCACAAGAGCAATTATATAGAGAAGCTATAGAGAGAAAGAAGAAGAGGAGTTTGTTACCTCACTATTCCAGTATCTAGTCTTCTTTTGAGGTAAGGGATATTATTTATTTTATATTCTGAAGAGATATTATTTTTCGTATTCGAATGAATATTATTTTCGTTCAATATTCGTAAGGAATACCATTTTCGTTTAATATTCGTAATGAATATTATTTTTGTTTAATATTCGTAATGAATATTATTTTCGTTTAATATTCGTAAGGGATATTATTTTTGTTCAGTATTCGTAAGAAATAATATTTTCTTCCATACTCTGTAGTATGTAAGTAATATTATTTCATTTCAAATTTCGAATTCTACACTCATTTTGTTAAAGTTTTGGCTTCTATACTCCATGAAATTAGTAGAATATCCTTAAAATTTGTGTTTCATCCAGTATCTTTTCATGGAAATATTGTTCTGAACATTCTTGATAAGTTTTAACTTTTTCATGCCGAAGTACTATTCACGGGGTACTATTCCTGAATTACTATTTACGGGGTACTATCCACTCGGGTACTATTCACCTGGGGCACTATTTATGACAAAAATTGATTTCTTTTCAGCCTAAATCATTTTTGATACAATATTATTCTTGAATTTTACTCCACAAAGAAGTATCATGTTGACAATTTAGGCATTATTGAATTCTGGATAAATTAAATTATAAATCTTTAAAAATTTATCCTTTGCTTTCATTTAATTGAATTTTTATATCATTATCATCATCCTCATGCTTATATTGTTATGAAAGTCATCTTTGGCCCGTAGTGCATAGATGGACTTGGTATGATTATGACCAGGGATTATTCGGTATAGTCATGACTATAATGTTACAAAAGATGTGGTAAAAGTCCTCATTGGCTCGTAGTGCATTGATGGACAGTGGTTGACATGATCATGACCATTGGTGAAAACACGAATATCTTTGGCCTGTAGTGCATGAATAATTTGTGGTCGTGATACTAAAGAATATCCTTGGCCCGTAGTGCAGGGATGATTCGATGATGTGGATTATTTATTAGGATGAGTCTCAGAGATAAAATTGATGATAAAACTTTTAAATCATAGAAGATAGTAGATATCATGCTCTACTTGACTCTTCTAATGGATTGCTTATTCCACTACAGTTGTTGATCTAAAACTTGTTGTCTATTATATTCTATCAGTTGTTATACTGTTGAAGGCTAAGGATAATTTATTCTGCATTATCTTAGTTATAATATTTCTTACTGGGCTAGTTGAGCTCACTCTTTCTTTAACTGTTCTCTTCAGGGTCGGGGAATGGATTGACGATCCAGATGGTTGCATTAGTAGTCCTCACTATTCTGTGAAATAGTGCGATAATAATTGTAATAAGATTGAATTTGAGTGTGGATATTGTCTAGAAGATAATATTCGTGTTAAAACTCTCAGATTATGTTTTGTCGTATGTTACACTACAGTTGTATAATTAAGTTGTATTTGAATTTGTACCACATATCTGGCGACTCAGAATGGGTGATGTATACTTGTTTTGGGGGTGTCACAACAAGGGCAACTTTCAATAGCTTTGATCATCAGCTTTGTGAACCCTATATCTGGGCGAATACCAATGATTGATTTGCATTATGATGTAGGTACCTGGCTTTACACAACCCATAGGGAACTGGTTTAGCATACATTCTCTGTACCAGACTCTTCATCCAGAGTACTAAGAGATTGTGCATGCCTGGGGCTTTGGGAGTTTTTTTTACATACTCCCCCATCGTTGTCCCTGGGGTTACCTTAGGGTTTTGTCTGAGCGTTGGTTTCACCAGACCCATTCTCTCAATTTGCTGGATTATGAGGTGATGATGACACCGATGGATTGTCGATTCATCACCGGGATGGAGTTTTTTAGGGCGCCAGTGCCTTTTGTGGCTGACATTTCCCGACTGCCATTAGATCCTTGTTAGGAGTCCCGACTACGGTGCTCAAGGGCAGGATAGTCCGTACTGGTCCTTTGAGTGTAGACGCCATGAGTGGGGCTTTGACTAAGCCATTACCCGATGATCGGAGGATTAGAGATCTCATCCTTCGGTGATTATTCCTGATCATCCTCAGGGGTTGTTTCCTAGCTGATAACTCATCGACGATGTCATTTTCTTTAGTCAGCGCCATAGGGGAGGTGGACCGTATTGGAGAGTTTGATTGGGGCTCCTACACCTTTGCTTACTTCTTCAAGGGGATGCGCCTACGCTCAGAGGGCGTGACAAAGGCTTGGTTAGGGTTTTACCCAATCCTGCTGGTGAGTATTTTCTCTTTTGATTTCCCTTGTTCGGGTTGAAAGTTTGACTGACCACAGATATTTGATTTTATATTGGCAGTTTTGGGCCTATGAGAGGCTCCCATGTCCTCATCCCGTTAGCTTGTTAGGTTTAGACACCTATCCACGGGGACGGCGATGGCATCAATCCACTTTGACAGAGGTTCCTGTAGCTGAGGGTTTCACCCATTCGCGCTTATAGTTGGAGTTGTTGACAACTGATGTCATTATATGGGTTCCTTACTTTGAGAACCACTTGATAGTTGGCTTCGAGGGTGGTTTCCCGACTGGTGTCGAGTATGTATTTTCCACCCGTCAGATTCCTCTCTTTACAGACGGAGGTTGGGAGCACTATCTAGGAGAACGTGCTATTAGGAGCACCACAGGAGAGATTCATATTTCGGTCTTTCCTCCTGCCAGGCGTCATTGGTCTTTGTTGCAGCCGATCATTGAGGTCCCATTGATGGGCATTGATGGATTTACTCTGTCAGAGGGACCTTTCACTCAGGTGGCTTTTTATCGCTGGTGGTTCCCTCGCACCATTGGAGCCCAGACCTGCGCCACACAGTTTATGGGGATATAGTTCCTAGCTTCGTCATGATGACAGATTGGATTGCCTGCGTCTGAGAGCCTTCTCATCTGACGCAGATTGATAGTTTGACCCAGTAGTTGGACCGGGCACATTTCATTATCTGGCATTTCGGCAGAGATCCTTCTGAGGTGGATACCTTTGATCCTTCCAGCTCTGGGGCTGGCCCTTCAGGTGGCCCATATTTAGATTATTTTTTTGGCACAGATCCTCCGTTGTATCGGCTTGATATCCCTACTGGAATAGTTTCAGTGACTTAGGAGGAGTTACATCAGATGGATAGGTTAGATGATGTGGACATCAATATATTGGATTCTTCTGATGCATTTCTTTCTATATCTTTTTATAGGCCTCTATTAGATATTGGGCGACTGTGCCCCATTCTTGTTATATCTTTTGACAGACCTCTATTAGTTGTTGGGTGGCTATGCCCCATTTCCCTGTATTTTTTAGGAATGTACTTAGGAATGTATGCATACTATTTTCCATTCCCTACATCATATTGTCATATGTTATTTATTATGCATGTATTATGTTATGGACACGCATTTCCAGAGATGAGTTTAGCATTGACCCCTTGATGGTCTTATGACATAACCCTACAAATGTCTTTATCCACAGTTAGCCAGATTGAGCATACCCTACCAGTGTTGGTGGCATCTTCCTCGAGATTGTGGTATGACAGTTTGTCCTCCCTGGATCGAGTGACAGTTGATCAATTGCTGTGACACTCGGTGGCCCTCCTAACGTTTCAGGTTCTAGTGAGCTTTGTAGAGGGCATACTGAAGCATTGGGTACCAGATAGGTAGGTATTCAGATTTGATACCCAGAAGTTGACTCCCACATTGGAGGAGTATAAGCGTCTTACACACTTGCCATTGGATAGGCCTTGCGCTCAGATGGCTGTTAGTGACATGAGCTGGCAGTTTATGACCTTAACAGGCTTGAGGCGCAGAGTTGCCTTGAACGAGATTTCCTCGGGGCATGTAGTGTCCATGAGTTTCTTAATTGACAGATTTGGGTCATTGGACAACTATCTGCGATACTCCAGAGACTTCACCATTTCTGAGGGTGATTGGCATGTCGCTCGTGTAGACATACTCTTGATGTGTATAGTGGCTTATCTGTACATGCCGTTGTACATGGACCACCTGGATATTGACGTGATCATGGTAGTCCGGGCTCTCTGGGAGGGACATACCATCGTACCGATGATTTTGGCAAAGACCTTGAGGTCGGCCACGTATTGCTATACCCATTCTGTGGGGATGTTTATAGATAGTTCGATCTTGTTGTACGTGTGGTTTATGACACACTTGAGACTGATTGGTACTTTTCGACGCCATGGGTATTGTTTTTCCCATGAGATAGCCATGTCATACTCCTTTCAGCCAACGGAGTGTACAAACACAGCTTCTTGGTCCGCTTTCTTGTCAAGGATTGAGGACCCATTTGATATTTTGTCATGTTCAGGGCTCAGCTCTCCCTATAGCTTTATCACTCATGCAGCTGGCATGGACTATCTTCCCCTGGCCGGTTTGAGGGGTGTGACCACATATTATCCACTGGCTGTGATGGCACAGTTTAACCAGTTTCAGGATATTCATCCCTTTAACGTACGGGGCAGTGGGTCAACGTTTGTCATCTCAGCTTATGTCAGCAGAGGATTTGTCCAGGATTTATGCTTGTTGGACCCGGCGTGAGTGGGATGACTTTTTGACTAGTCATCCAGGTCATTCTTCAGAGTATTCTACATGGTTGGAGGCAGAGATTGCATCGGCTAGGGTTGTACCCTCAGAGCCGGATATTAATTCTGATGATGAGGAGCCTATGGAGTACCCTAATTCTCCCATCGAGGATGAGTTATTTACTGGTTTGTCAGTAGCTCCGGTGGATTCCTCCAGTATTCCCACTGCTATGCCTCCACACTCTGTAGAGTATTTAGAGCAGAGTTTACATTTGATGACATTTGAGAGGGATCAGGCTAGGGCCTTGATGTTGATAGCTCTCTCTGATAGAGACGCCGCTCTGGTTGAGAGAGACGATGCTCTAGCTCATAGGGACACCGTTGTTATTGAGCGGGATGAGACTCGATCAACTAGGGATGCGGCTGTTGTTGAGCGGGATGAAGCGCTAACTACTCGAGATGTTGCCACTACAAATAGTACTGCATTTAGATCTCATACTGCTGACATTATTGCAGAGATGAGTGCATTTATTGATGAGCACGGTAGCACCATGCAGATGGCCGTAGATCTCCTGGCTCGTGTGGATACCCTAGGGTAGGAGCTCATAGATTTACCTCCATCTTCTGAGAGAGATGCCATGTTGGACTTGATGGCTCGCTTATCCATTGGTTTGTAGATTAGCTTTGATTTTCTTGTATAGACTAGGTTAGCCATTTTTGTCATGTACAGGACATTATATATAACAAACATTATTTTATGGCATGGAAATATGTTTTGATCCACTTCCCTTTTAGTTATGCCTTGTTACTTGCTTGATAGTTGCATGTTCTTCAGGGCTTGCGATCGCGATGTATTTTGAACTCCTCCTTGATGGATGGACATTGAGATGTCTAAGGATCGTTCAGAATGGATCGTTGATCTTTGTATTCCCTTACCCTTTGGTGTCTTGGGACTGGTTTCTGAATGTGGTTATAGAGATGATTTTGGCTTTCCTCTTTGAGGTTGATCGTACAACAGATGGTCACCGGTACTCCCTTGTATGGAGGAGACTAGGTAGTTCCATCTCTTATGGATTGGTGTTTCTCTTTGAGGATTCAACCGTAGCTTAGATGGTCGTTGGTTTTTTCTCCCATTTGTGTGAGGAGACCAAGTAGTTCCATCCTTGTGGTCTAAGCCGATGAGGTATGGTTTAACCGCTCCACAGATCGTCACCGATGTATTCCCATGTATTGGGGAGATCATGTAGTTCCATCTCTTATGGTTTGGTTTGAAAGTTTGAAGGATGATCCCAACACCATTAACAGGCTTTTGTGTTTTTGTAGGGGTGAGACTGCACCGTAATTGGCTGCCTACGTACTCCTATTGATGAGGGGGAGATTAGGTCTGCGTAGTTCCAACCTAGCGTGAAAAAATTGAAAGTTGACAAAGTTGAAGGGTGTAGATTTTTTTTGTTTTTTCTATAGTTAGACCACACCATAGAAGGTTGCCTACGTACTCCCGTGTATGGGGGAGATCAGGTCTGCGTAGTTCCAACCTAGCGTGAAAAGGTTGAAAGTTGTATGTGGAAGAGTTTAGTTTTTGTTTTTTGTAAAGGTTAGACCGAACCATAAAATGGTTGGCTACGTACTCCCGTGTATTGGGGAGATCAGGTCTATGTAATTCATCCTTGGTGGGACAAACTTGAAAGTTGTGAAGGGTTTTGAACACCTAAGTTGAATGATGGATTGATGATTCAGAACCAGGATGCTGGTTTGCAGGTAACTTCAGACATAGTACCATTTCACGGTGTTCGATTTGATGAGTTGGGGAAATTCCTCCCCATCCATCTCTTGTAATTTGAGGGCTCCTCCTGTCAATACCTCCTTGACAACAAACGGGCCTTCCCAGTTTGGTGCGAATTTTCCTTTAAATTGATCTTGGTTGTCAAGGACTTTCTTCAAGACCAAGTCGTTCTTTTTGAACTGCCGTATCCGAACTTTTTGTTGTAGGATCAAGTGATCCTCTGTTGGTATAATTGACCATGGAAGATGGATGTGGCTCGCCTTTCATCTATCAGAGACAATTGGTGGTACCGATCTTGCAACCATTGGTCTTCATCCAGCTGAGCATCTATCAACACTCTCAAGGATTCCATTTCCACCTCTATGGGGAGCACTACTTCCATACCATAGGTTAATGAGTAGGGGGTTGCCCCAATTGAAGTGCACATTAACATTCTGTAGGCTAATAGAGTCAGAGGAAACAAGTCAGCCCATCCTTTATGATTGACGGACATCTTTTGCATGATCTTTTTGATATTCTTATTAGCCACTTTAACAACACCATTCATCTTTGAATGATAGATGACAGAGTTAAGATGCTTGTGGAGGTTTTTGGCATTGTCTGATATAATCACCTTTGGTTGTCCATATCGACAAATGACATTATTTTTGATGAAACCAATGATCACCTCTTTAGTAATTCTGGGGGAAGAGGCTGCTTCGACCCACTTGGTGAAGTAGTCGATCGTGGTGAAGATAAAATGATGACCATTGCTGGGTTTAGGCTCGATTGGCCATCATGTCCATTCCCCACATTGAGATGGGCTAGGGCGAACTCATATTATGGAGCTCCATTGGAAGGGCGTGCATAACATTTCCATGAATTTGGCATTGGTAACATCTCCTGACGTGATCATCACAGTCAGCTTTGTGAGAGAGCCAGTAATGCTCTGTTCTTAAGATTTTCTTGACAAGTAGAGGGCCGCTCATGTGTGGGATGCATACTCCACCATGGATTTCATCCATGAGTCTCTGAGCTTGGTCTTTGTCTAGGCATCATAGAAGGCCTAGTCCTGCATCTCTTTTATAGAGTGCATCTCCGCTCAGATAGAATTTCATGGCCAATTTATGAATCCGTTTTCTTTCAGCTTGACTCGCCCTAGTGGGCTTTGATCCATCTCGCAGCTCATTTGATAATTCTCTGATGTAATTCCCATAGACTGGGGCTTTTTGGTGGGCAAATGTGATATTTTGAATGCTTCCCCTTTCAGGTATATTGATCAAAGAGGCCAAAGTTGAAAGTGCGTCATCAAAGTCATTCCTATTTTGAGGAATGTAAAGGAAGGATACTTCTTTAAACTCCAAAGCCATCTGGATAACTTGTTGATGGTAAGGTAACAAATATAATTCCTTGGTGTGATAGACCCTAGTGGTTTGTTTGATTACCAGTTTGGAATCTCCAAAGACAGTCAATCGTTTGACTCCCATGGATTGGGCTAGCTTCAACCCCATTATACAACCTTCATACTGTGTTGTTGGTGTTTGATGAGTGGGTTTTATACCTACGAATCAACCTCTAATTTGAGCTTAAACTGTGTTAATTCTTTATTTTTATGTTTCATTTTACTTGTTTATTGTTGTTTTATGTTTAGGTGTGGTGGCATAGCATTTGGACTTAAAAGGTGGATTCATGGTGAAACTTAGCAAGAAAAGGAGCTTAACTTGGACAAAAGTAGAATGGACCCCCGCCGGGGTGGACATTATAAAGGTAAAACCTCCTCTAGGGTGGGGATACTGATCAATTAACAGAATCATGCTCCGCCAGGGCGGACATTATAGAATAAAAACCCCCACCGGGGCGGGGGTACGGGAAAGGCTGAGTCTCCTGTTTTAGTTGTAATACTGCAGAGGCGTGAAGGAATGAGGTTGGCATGGTCTGGAACTGTGTTTGGCATCGAATTATGGTCAGAATATGTGTCCTAGGATGGATATTAACAAGAAACAACCAGGGAGATTATTATCATACAATCAATTAACATTTTAGAAGCCCTAATTTGAATAAAAGCATTGGAGGAAGGATTGAAGGTCTAAGTCACGAAAATGGCAGATTAGAGCTAAGGAGAAGGGTGGTGTTATATTCATTCTACTTCTTTAATTCAATAATTGTAATTGGGATGATGATTACTTTGATGATTTTAGTTTTTATTTCATTTATGATGAACTGAATTACTTATTAGGCTTATGACAGATCTTATGGTTGAACGATGATTATGTAGTCTTGAATTTCAGTTTAATAATCTATCATTCAGTTTATCTATAGTGACTTATGCTTTAATTTATGAATTACTTAATCACCAATTCTATGTGGATTTGTATGGAATCGAGAGAGGATATATAAATCTAGACTTAGTCATTATAGCATGCGTTCTTGAATTCTGTGTTTGAATGGAATCTTGATTAATGTTAGGGTAGAGATATGCTTAGCATCACATGTAATCAGATAAAGAACTTGAATTTAAACCTTATTTGATTGTAATTCAGATAGAGATATAGTGAATTAGTTGATTAGGGTGTTTAGCTTAATTCTATCTAATTTATGGATTCAAGTTAATATGGTATTAGTGCATCGAGAGATGGCTAGTTCTACTTGAGTGTTCTTGATTAATAAACTGGGATAGTGAATTGAATTGAAATAAGGTGTAATAAGCTGAGTGATACTTAAAGTGAAGTTGTAAGCCTAATTCTCCAATATTTGTTTGAAATTATAGTTTTTAAGTTTATTGATTGCTTGGTATTTTTAATATTTTTAGTTTTTAATAGTCATAATCTTTGAATTGGATATTTTAATAAAATTTGGATTAATATAAAGCTGGTAATTGTTAGGATTAATTTCATACTAATTTGTTGTGGGAACGATACTCGACATATCATTATATTACTTGTTGACCACGAGCACTTATGTGTGAGCGTAATTATATTTCGACCAACAAGTTTTTGGCGCCGTTGCCGGGGACTTTAGTATAGATTTTAATATTTTTCAATATCAGTTTAATTAGTCCAGTTTTACTTAAACATTTTTTTCGTTTGTTTTGTTCTTTCGTATTTCAGGTTCTTGAAGTCAGTTTATGCAAACTCGTTCTAAAAACCCAGACTTTCTTCCTTTTGAGGACGATATCGAGAAACGGTTTCATAGGCTAAGTAAGTGGATTAAAGAGACTAGGGAAAACTTTGAGAATTCTGAGAAAGAAGAAGTAATGGCTGCCGAAGATCAGAAAGCGTTGAGGAAATTTTCTACACCTAAGGTGACTGAATTTCAGTCGAGTATCACCAAGCCGGCGATAGCTGCAAATACTTTTGAGATTAAGCCTGGGACTATTCAGATGATTCAGGACTCAGTATAGTTTGGGGGACTATCAAATGATGATCCGAACGAACACTTAGTCAGGTTTTTGGAGATATGTGACACTTTCAGGTACAATAAGGTGTCGAATGACGCAGTCAGACTTTGCTTGTTCCCATTCACTCTGCGGGACAAGGCGAAGAGTTGGCTACATTTACTACCGCCGGGATCGATAACTACTTGGGATGACCTTGCTCAGAAGTTCCTGGCTAATTTCTTTCCACCAGCCAAAACTGCAAAGATGAGAAATAAGATCACCATGTTTGAGCAGCAACATGGAGAGTTTTTATATGAGGCATGGGAACGGTACAAGGAACTACTTAGAAAGTGCCCTCATCATGGACTACCAAAATGGCTGTAGATAAATATGTTTTACAACGGGTTAAATGGGAATCTCAGGACACACATAGATGCAGCTTCGAGTGGAGCATTTATGGATAAGAGCTTTGAGGAGGCATATGAGTTGATAGAAACTATGGCAGCTAATAACTACCAGTGGCCTACAGCGAGGATGACACAACCTAAGGTAGCTGGGGTATTAGAGGTAGATGGAGTAACAACGTTGGCGACATATATTTCAGCCTTATCGAAGAAAATGGATGCTTTGACTAGTGCATAACCACAGTAGGTGGCATATGTTTGCGAATTGTGTGCAGGAGAATATCCTACAGAGAAGTGTGCCATCAACCCAACATCAGTTCAGTTTGTGGGCAGCTACAACAAAATTCTGCAAAATATGTATCAAAATGCCTACAACCCGGGGAATAGGAATCATCCTAACTTTTCATGGGGCAACAATCAAAATCAGTAGGCTCCACGACCTTCTTATCCCCCGGAGTTCCAAAATCAGAATCAACAGGCAGCTCCACATCATGAGAAAAAGTCAGATTTAGAAGAGCTATTGTTGAAGTATATAGCAGGTAATGAGGCGGCCATGAAAACGCAAGTAGCATCGATAAAGAACTTAGAGAATCAGATGGGACAACTTGCATTGGCCTTAAACAATAGGCCTTAAGGGACATTGCCGAGCGATACAGAAAAGAATCCGAGAGGAATTCATAAGCAATGTAATGTGATTACACTGAGGAGTGGTAAAGCATTGGGTGCCAACCATGATGGGAAAGCAAGTACAGAAGAGGTTTGGGAGAATGAAGAGAATGATTTGATAAGGAAAACTGAGGAAAAATTTGTGGAAACGCCGAAGGAAGATAAACAGAAGATGATTACACCACCGGTACATTTTCCCCCAAGATTAGAAAGTCAAAAGATAAAGGACCAATTTTCAAGGTTTATGGATATATTCAAACAATTGCACATTAATATTCCATTTGCTGAAGCACTTGAGCAAATGCCATATTATGTCAAATTCATGAAAGAAATACTTTCGAAGAAATGCAAGCTCAAGGACTTCGAAATAGTGGCGTTGACTGAAGAATGTAGTGCAATACTGCAGAAAAAGCTTCCTACTAAATTGAAAGAATCGAAAAACTTCATAATTCCGTGCGCAATTGGCAATCAAGATGTGGGGAGAGCTTTATGTGATCTAGGAGCAAGTATAAATCTTAAGCCACTATCCATTTATCGAAGGCTAGGGTTAAAGGAGGCAAAGCCAATAAACATCAGTCTACAGCTCGCAGATAGATCCATTAGATATCCACCGGGGATAGTAGAAGATATGTTGTTAAAGGTTGACTTATTAATTTTACCAGCTGATTTCGTGGTCTTAGATTTTGAAGAAGATAAGAATATCCCTATCATATTGGGATGACCATTCCTTGCAACTAGACGAACATTAATTGATGTGCCCAATGGAGAATTGATCATGAAAGTGTTTGATCAGGTAGTTACAGTGAAAGTATTCAAGGAAATTCTAATTGCTATTGACGAGGAGGAAAGGGATGTGAACAAGGTGTCTACACATGTAAAGTACAAAGATTGGAAAAAGGTTGGTGGTCTAAAAGCTTTGATCGAGGATCTAAAGTCAAATTTAATCTCAGAAACGCAGTCGATTGGGCATGCAATAAATCATTGTTTGTGTTGTGAGATAAATAAACAACATGCTGAGAAGATTCAAACCGATCTAGGCTAACACAGGAAGTAATCAGGCTAAAAGACTTAAAAACAAGCGCTAATTGGGAGGCAACCCAATTTTACTTTCATTTTCAGTATTTTTAAGCATGTTAATTAATTTATAGTTTAGAATATAAGTTTAGTTTAATTTAAGTTTATTTTTCTATATTAAGTAGTTAGTTGAGTCATAATTTTTAGTAAATTAAACCTTCAATGTTCAATGTCATGATGTTATCTTAAATTTATAAATTTTATCGTGTTTCAGGTACTTGGGAAGCTTCTGGATATGTATGTGACGAGAGGAATTGGAAAAATTAAAGCTCGGAACAGTGTACCCCCCTGCCCGGCCGGGCCTCTATAGCTTATTACCCCCACTGGGGTGGGGTTACGGGAATGTGAAGAGTTCAGTTCAGCAGTTACAAACATTTAGCCATCTTCTTCACTTCCCTTTCCTTGAAGCATAATTGAAACCCACGACTCCTATACCCCATTAACACACGAATTAGCCACAATTTCCCCACTTCTCTACTACATTAACCCACTACATACATACTCTATCTCTTCTCTATAAATTCAAACCCTAACTTCACAACATCTCCATTCCATTCTATAAAATTTCAGTCATTCCAAGTAAGGGTTCTTATAATGCAATTTTTGACAGCAAAAATGGAGGGGAGAATCAACCAATTTGTTAATACACTGAGAGTAAGAAGTTAGTTCTTACAATTTCTCATCACATATCGCCATACTTGAAGTGCTATTACCAATTTTGGGGGGTATTGTAAGTCGTGCACACCAAGTGTTCGATGATTTGTTTAGGTAAAGTTTGGGGGGAAATTGGCTTGAGTTCATCCATTCCAGTACTATGGCACTAAAAATGGCATTGAAGAGACAACGAGGTGAGAGTTTAGGGTCTACACCACCGACTCAGGCCTTTTACAGGAGAAAGTTCGTGAGTGCCGCCGTCACCGATCGTTATAACTATCTAGTGACTAAGGCACTAACACCAGAGTGCGGCTTGGCACCCGACAATGAAAATGGAGAAATGATGCAACAAATTTATGAAAAAGGATGGAATAGGTTCACTGAAGAGCCAGAGCCAGTGATCGTAAATGTGGTAAAGGAATTCTATGCCATGCAGAAGATAAGGCCCCATTCATAGCATTTTTGAAGGGCAAGCAAGTACCTTTCAGTGCTGACACCATTAATGAGTATTACCACCTGCGAGTTCCTAGAGAATGCCAATATGCCTATTTGTGTGACCATAATCCCGACTATAAGGGGATTTTAACAGAAATAACAAAGCTGGGAACCACATGGGTAAAAGGACGCAAAGGGGGCACTATCTTCCATAGCAAGGACCTAAGCCGTTATAGGAAAATCTGGTATGCATTCATGTGTGCCAAGCTATTCCCGTACACACATACGACAGAGGTGATAAAGAAGAAGATACTTTTATTATATGCAATCGTACAAGACTTTCTCATCAACGTGGGTGCCATCATAAATTTTTCTATCCGAAGATGCCTGCGAGGGCCATTTTCTGGCAGCCTACCACACCTATCCCTCATTTACGGGCTGTGCAGGCAGGCTAGAGTTAGATGGTCTAGTGATGAGACTACACAGATGCCGCTTCAGACTATGGACACCAGGATGATCGCATGGTACACAGAGTGTGGCCCAGGGGTGAGTCACATCCAAGAGGAGTCGGGTTTATATTTCCACCAGCCTCGGAGGATGAGGCTGATGTTCAGGACACCTCTGAGGATGACGAGTTCCAGGCAGACGAGATGATGGGAGAGCAAGAAACTGAGAGGATACAACAGACCGATAAAGATATGTTTAGCTCTTAATTTTAGAGCCTCTAGAGACAAGTGGATGGGTACAACAACGATGCCAACAGATAGATGAGGAGACTCGCGGCCAGGCAGGACCATATGTTCGAGGCCATGAATATGTCCTTCGCCTCCTTGAACGTGACCCTCCAAATTTTCAATCCAAAGGCTCAGTTTCTATACCAGCAGTCTGCCCCAATGCCAAAGTTTCCACCGTTCGATTCTGACAAGGAAGAGCAACAACCATCACCACCTCAAGCTTAGACGATTACAAGGAAGTCCTCGTACACTTAGTGTTTTATCTTTACAACGAGGACATTGTAATTGTTAAGTTTGGGGGAGTTTGTTAGTTTAATTTTGTTATGTTTGCATGTTTAATTTAGTAGTTAGTTTGTATATGTTAGTTTAATGTTTAGTTTTAGATTCATTATATGTTTGCATCCATGTAGTGTAATAGTTGCATAGTAGAATAGTATTACAAATAGTCTTTATTAGTTTTTAATTCTGTTATGTTGCATAGTAGAGTAGTATTATAAATAGTCTTTATTAGTTTTTAATTTTGTTATGTTTATTCCATATAAAAAAATAAAAAAATTTAGTTAAGTACTGTGTTGTTTTGCTTGAATCCAGTTGTTAGATAGTACAGTTTATTTTGGCCAATGATGAGACTGGGATTGAGTAGGCAAGTACAGTACCGATTATTAGAACTTTGACTTGATTTTTTGTTATGAATTTAATCTTTTCCAGTTTGAAATTAGTATAATAAGGTTAGCACAATAAAAAAACAACTTTGTTGATTGGTTTAGTTCAAGTTGATACATAAGGGACCTCTAAAGGATAATGCTAGTTTGAATTAAAGAATGACAAGGATAGGCAGTGAAGGCAGAAATTAGGCATGAACTTAAGTTTGGGGAAAAATTTGGGGTATATAAGCTTCATAAAAAAATGAAATGAATGAATAAATACCGTGACTAGTCTTGTTTCGGGGCCTTTGCTACTTGAGTAAGTAAGCTTGAGGGGATTATCTTTACACCTAGTGCCCTAAGGTCTTTATGGTCTAGGAGTCGTTGGTCGAAAGCTCGTTCAAGGGTAGCACTATTAGCCTAATGGAATGAGACATTGCACAGTCATGGGAAATTCTAAAAAAAATGAATAAAATGAGAAATAAGAGCAAAAAGTCCATGTAAATGAAAAAGAAAGCATAAGTACCTTATTTGGACCTTTGATGTTGGTAGTTGTTTTATTTTAGTTGGATCTCGTCTATTTTTAAAATTCTTGAGTTCACACTATATGATGCCTTCAAAGAGATTTGTTATGTATTAAATTTGATTTTGTGTTAGTTAGCATGGGTGTTGAGCACACACGCACTATACCAGTAATAACAGTTTAAGATTTGATGATTGATAGGAATTATTAATCGGGTTTGATATGAAGTATTGTCATATTTTCTTGATTTCTCTGAGGCCGGTTGAACATACTTGTTTTTATCATAACTGCTGGATTCGTAGGCATATAGACTAGTTGCATTACATTCTATTGCATTGCATTGTATAACATTTTTGTTTTGTTTTATACTCGAGGACTAGCACGGGTTTAAGTTTGGGGGAGTTTGATGAGTGGGTTTTATACTTACAAATCGGCCTCTATTTCGAGCTTAAACTGTGTTAATTCTTTATTTTTATGTTTTGTTTTACTTGTTTATTGTTGTTTTATGTTTAGGTGTGGTGGCATAGAATTTGGACTTAAAAGGTGGATTCATGGTGAAACTTGGCAAGAAAAGGAGCTTAATATGGACAAAAGCAGAATGGACCCCGCCGTGGCAGACATTATAAAGGCAAAACCCCCACCAGGGCGGGAGTACTGATCAATTAACAGAAGCATGCCTCGTTGGGGCGAACATTATAGAGTAAAAACCCCCGTCGGGGAGGGGGTACAGGAAAGGCTGAGTCTCCTATTTCAGTTGTAATACTACAGAGGCGTGAAGGAATGAGGTTGGCATGGTCTGGAACTGTGTTTGGCATCGAATTATGGTCAGAATACGTGTCCTAGGATGGATATTAACAAGAAACAACAAGGGAGATTGTTATCATATAATCAATTAACATTTTAGAAGCCCTAATTTGAGCAAAAGCATTGGAGGAAGGATTGAAGGTCTAAGTCACAAAAATTGCAGATTCCAGATTGGAGCTAAGGAGAAGGGTGGTGTTATATTCATTATACTTTTTTAATTCAATAATTGTAATTGGGATGATGATTACTTTGATGATTTCAGTTTTTATTTCATTTATGATGAATTGAATTACTTTTTAGGCTTATGACGGATCTTATGGTTGAACGATGATTATGTAGTCTTGAATTTTAGTTTAGTAATCTATCATTCAGTTTATCTATAGTGATTTGTGCTTTAATTTATGAATTGCTTGATCACCAATTCTATATGGATTTGTATGGAATCGAGAGAGGATATATAAATCTAGACTTAGTCATTATAGCATGAGTTCTTGAATTCTGTGTTTGAATGGAATCTTGATTAATGTTAGGGTAGAGATATGCCTAACATCTTATGTAATTAGATAGAGAACTTGAATTAATCCTTATTTGATTGTAATTCATATAGAGATATAGTGAATTAGTAGATTATGGTGTTTAGCTTAATTCTATCTAATTTGTGGATTGAAGTTAATATGGTATTAGTGCATCGAGAGATGGCTAGTTTTACTTGAGTGTTCTTGATTAATAAACTGGGATAGTAAATTGAACTGAAATAAGGTGAAATAAGCAGAGTGATACTTAAAGTGAAGTTGTAAGCCTAATTCTCTAATATTTGTTTGAAATGACAGTTTTTAAGTTTGTTGATTGCTTGGTATTTTTAATATTTTTAGTTTTTATTAATCATAATCTTTGAATTGGATAGTTTAATAAAATTTGGATTAATATAAAGCTGGTAATTATTGGTATTAATTTCATTCTAATTCTCTGTGGGAATGATACTCGACTTATCATTATATTACTTGTTGAACACGTGCATGTCTACGTCAGGATTTTTATTTGTCCCTTTTCATTACTTGTTCTTTGGTGTTCTCATTTTAGGTGAGATTTGTTTGAAAAAATAAGTGAAAAAGGTCCGACATGTATAATGTCGACGATGGACTGTTAAGAGTCGCCAGTTGGTGTTTTTAAATGGTTGCACCAACGCAACCGAGAAAAGGTTTGCACATTGACCTAGTGATGTGACACTACTAAACGGGTTTGTGAAATCGAGATTCATTTTGGGTCCGGGGGTTTACTTATGCGGAGGGAAGGTGTTAGGCACCCCCCGACATCCGTGTTACCACGGTGACCGGCACTTTCCAAAGAAACTGTTGCCTGAATGTGTGTGTGTGTGTGTATGTGTGGATCAATGTGCTATTATTTGGAAGTAGTGCTATGCCTCGTTCACACCTATATACATAGGGTTTGAATTTATACCAAAATTCAGTTTTAAATAAGATATAGCAGTGAAGTTTTGTAGAAAAAAGTTTTCTAAACCCTGTGCTCAATAGTAATTGAGGCCTTTGATACTTACATTTTAATTAAATGTTCGGCTTGATTTCTTTTAATTTTCGAGATGCGAAGCATCTTTGAGAAAATCATGTACAAAGCAATGCCGAACTCCTTATGGGCATGTAAGCCATCCAAGGATATTCAAACACCGTGAATAATTTACAAGCTGTTTACAGCTGAAAATGTCCATCACAGGACCCGAATCTAGATTCAGTAAGCTGAATCTATGATCACATGATTCCTAGGCTCACATGATACCATAATTTGTATGAAAGTAGGAAGTATGTATATATATAAAAGCTATAAATATATATATACAAACATGATCAACCACCACGAAGTACCTCCATGGGGGATCAAAAATGTAAATAAAGCTGTAAAAGCGATCAACCGCCTCAAAGTAAACTCCAGGCGGGACGAAATGTAAAGAAAGCAGTAAAAACGATCAACCGCCACGAAGTAATCTCCAGGCGGGATGAAATGTATATATATATATATATATATATATGTATAAAAGCGATAAACGCACAGGATATGTATCGATCCCGGCTCAGTTTATCATTTTCGCGATTCATCGCTATATATATATAAGCAGTAAACGTACCGGATGTAAAATCCAGGCTCATCGAACAGAGTTCGACAATAGTTTTTTTTTTTATATATATATATATATATATATATATATAAGCAGTAAATGCTCCGGATGTAAAATCCAGGCTCATGAAACATAGTTCGACAACAGTTCATATATATAAGTATATATATATATACGAAAGCAAATAAATGCTCCAGACCAAAATCTAGGCTCAATCGAGGCATAACTCGATAATGTTAGTCCATATATAATATATTTAAATAAGTATCTATATACAGAAATAAAAACCACGGACCGAAGTCCGGGAAAATGCACACAACACGACTCTCAATGTGAAGAACAGTGTGTGCAAAGATGAAGAGGAAGGCTTCAAAGTGTATAAGAAGGCTTATAGTGGGCTGCCAAAGAAGACTTCTATTGACTGAAGTGGATGAACACTCAGCTCCCGCCGATAAAAAGTAGCTATATATGAGCTTACAAGTGTTTAAAATGAGAAAACACTCAAGTTAGGGTGTGTATAGAGTAAATTGGACATAGCTTCCTCACTTTTTTTTCCTTGCAAATGGCCACCCCAAGCCCTATATTTATAGAGGGGGAGATGCACTGCAGTATACTACTTGTTGCCGGGTTGCCGAAGCTTGTGAGTCTCGCTGTCTTAAAGTACATGCTGCATACCTTTGTGATGTCCGCTTAAACTTTCAGAACTGCAATCCGGGCATCTGACTAAGGTATGTAAGACCTATTTCGGACTGCCATTGTCGAGAGTTACGCATTGACATGGGATTAGAGGTTGTACAGAGTCAGGAAGATGGGACCATGCCCTCCGATCTTCAAGCTCCAAATTCTATCCGTTGTCCTACGTAATAGTCACTTGGGATCAGACTTCCTTGGTTCTTGTGGGACATTGCGCAGAAATGTATGTATGTATGTTTGAAATGTTGAGACGGAATGATGTGTTAAGATGGCCAGATGACAACTGTACCCCTCACCAGGGTTATCTCCGGCTTGGGTTGATAAAGCAGACGTTGCTCAGGGTTATATCTGAGATTGGACTGCTACAGTGTTAAAGGTCCTTAATGTCATCGCTGAGTGTGCCTATCTTTTTGGTGTTACTACCGGGTCTTTAGACTGAGTGCCTCGGTGTAAACGCCGAGGTTGAAGCTGAATGCATACATTTGAAACAAGCATTTTCGGGGTTATCGTTGGAACTGCAATAGCATCCCTTGGGGATATCACCAAGGATGGAGTTCTTACTCGATGTCATCTTTGGGGACCGGGACCGAAGCGTCATGGTGTTATCGTAGAGACGAAGCGTCCCTCTCGGTGTTATTGCTAGATCCTTTGAACTGCATACCTTGGGGTCATCTCCGAGGTTGGAATTGATCCTCCCGGTGTATGCTCCGGGGTTATGATTGAACTTCCGGTAGTATCCGGAATGGATGTGAACTGTCTTCCAGGGTTATCTCTGACAGATGAATCTGCCCTCCTGCAATGTTAGTAATAGTTGTGCAAAAAATTTTGAGTGTCTACAGATGCCCCTCTTTATCATATCCATGCAATGCAAGGCATGGGTAGGATAAAGAATCCTAGACACTCGAAATGCAGCAAGATAAGTATTATGCTATGTATAGCCACATGATGCAAATGTATGATGCATGTGGTTTTGTTGGTTTGTGTTCTAACAAGCTGAGTTGATTGCCGGCTCCACGTGGCTTCTGCCAAGGATTGATAATCTGTTGTCAAGATTGGATGTGCGATCCAAATCTTTGAAAATGTTGATGTTGGGGTCATCACCAAAGTCTTGAATCCTAGACATAGACTTTATTCTGCAGAAGTACCTCTTTTGGATAAGAGATCTGTGGGGATAAAGCTTTGTCTGTTTAAGGATGTGTATAACATATTCCATCATCGATCCCTCCAATGTGGATGAACTTTCCTGGTTTGTGTGCCAGTACATACCCATGTGTTGTTGGAGTTACTGCCAACAGTAAATGTCATCAGGGCTGCTTGATCTTCGTTGATGTGTGTATCACCGGATGAGACCCCTGTTGGGCAAATTATCAAGGCTGGTTGACCCTCATTGATGTATGTATTAATGGCTGAAAATGCGTTGTAGCCCCCACCGGGGAACACTTCATTTACGAAGGATGCGTTGTGACCCCCGCCGGGGAACACGTTGTAAATGGTGTATATGCGTTGTGATCTCTGCCGGGGACTGTATGACTTCACGTTTTAACCCCCGCCGGGGATTCATGCATCAATGGACGGCTTTGCATTGTAACCCCCGCCGAGGACTGCTATCAAAGTAGCATCGTGCGTTGTGACACCCGCCGGGGACTGCTATCGAACCATTGAATGGCTCCTGATGCTTCGATGGGTTTACTTGCCATCGGCTGAAATAACGTCAAGGCTGCTTGACCTTCATTGATACGTACATCAATGGACACAGATGCGTTGTGACCCCCGCTGGGGAACACGTATGAATATCCACGTTTTAACCCCCGTCGGGGATTCATATTATTGGCGAATCGGCGTTGTGACCCCCGCCGGGGAATGCTCTGAGTGTTAGGGTTACGACCCTGTAATTGACGGCATCGAACCTTGTGTAAGGTATTGCCGAATGTGATTGTTGAAAGTTGAAACTGTTAGTATAGTATTCCCAGTATGGGGGCGAATACCAATGAGCCATATGTGAAGTCATAGACTGACTTATATAAACCAAGATTTCAGGTTGTTCTGCTCAGTCGCGTAGCATTTTTATTCTTGATTTGGCCTTTTTAGCTTGCGAAACCTCTTTTGCAACTCAAATTGGACCCAGTCGGAGGGGTGGGACCCACGTAGGGGTGCCACAGGTACACCTGCAGCAGCCGCAGGTGGACCTACGACCAACCGTGGCCTTTAAAAGTTGGCTTGGTTGCTTATACAAGTTATTTTCAAGTTGAGCCGCGAAGGAAATTCGAGAGCTCTTCTTCAGATCTGCTGAGTTTGGGCGACTTTCTGCAAATTTTGTCACCGTACAAGTGTTCTACACTGTCCTGGTAACGTATATATGTATTTTTTTCCAGTTTTTGTCCGTTGGAAAATGAATTATCATATGAAATGCACTTAGACACATAATAGTGAATATGCATGCTGATATGACTTTATAAAAAAATTTCAACACAGTAAATGTTAGTATTTAACTATGCTGAACACAATGATGTGAAAAAAATTTGACTTTTGACACAGTTAAATTGGCACCTTTTTTCTGCTATTTCTTATCCTATCCGAGGACAAATGAGCATAGGTGGTAATGAAAAGTAATCCTGTTAATTAGGACTATTGACTTTGACATTTAAATGCATGTAGGATGTATATGACTGTGGATAAGTGTGCTACTGACTGGCCACCTAGTCATGCCTATGTGCATATGGATAGTCCTATTTACAAAGGGGACTATGGCAAAATTTTCCAAAATGTAGGCATTGAAATAATCATGCACTTTTAACTTTAATGTAGGTGTATGTTAAAGTAATGCATGCATGCATGTAGTCATAAAAATGCATTGAAAAGCTCCAGGTGTTAAAAATTACCCCACCCCTTCTGAGGTGATTTGGAGACTTTTGTCGAGGTGTTATGGATCTGGATCAACTGAGTAGTTCCCGTAGGACCACTTCTGGTGTATAGAGGAGGGCTTCTGAAGTGCATCGACCCCGTTCTGTCAGACAGCCTCGTCGTTTAGTGGAGGAAGTTATACGTCCTATCTAGGTTGATGTGCCAAACATCAATGATGAGGAGGAGGATGTTCCAGTTATGGACCCAGCTCCTGATTCACGCGGTCTCTGTAGGGAGATGTCAGGCATTCAGGTGGAGAACCTAGAGCTTCTAGGAGATTTGAGTTGACACCCATCAGTTTACCTGCACGCAAATGAGGTATTAGATCGTGATCTTCCTTCTTTCTTATCAATGAAGATTAAAGGATACTGATGTTGATCTATATTTGATGTAGGTTCTTGGCTTTACACAGCCTCGAGGGAACTGGTTCAGCATCCACTCTATGTATCAGGCTCTGCATGCTGACTATAGAGTGATTGTGCATGCTTGGGGATTTAAAGCGTTCTTTTCCATTTTTCCTCATCGTTGTCCCTAGGGTTACCTCAGGGCATTGTTTAGTATTTAGTTTCACCGGACTCGATCACTCCATTTCTTTGGACTATGAGGTGATGATATTTGGTGGATTGGCGGTTTATCACAGGTATAGAGTTTGGAGGGGATCCCGTGCCTTGTATGGCGGATATTACCCCTACTATCATTAGATCCTTATTAAGAGTTCCTATTTGAGTAGCCTGAGGCGGGGATGCATCATGCAGTCCTTTGAGCGTAGATGCTATGAGTGGGCTGTTGAGTGAGCCCATACCCGATGATGTGAGAGTCAGGGATTGCATTCTTCGGCGATTGTTCCTAATGATCATTAGGGACTGCTTCATAGCATATAATTCTTCTACGGTGTCCTTCGCTTTGATTAGCACCACACGAGACATGGACCGTATTGGAGAGTATGATTGGGGTTCCTACACCTTTGCCTATTTCCTTAGGGAATGCGCATGCGCTTGCAGGGCTTGATTGAGGCTTGGTTAGGATTCTACCCATTTCTGCTGGTAAGTATTTCTCTTGTCTTTTCCCATGTATAGGTGAAGAGTGTTGACTGATAGCAGGTGTTTGTCTTCGTATTTGCAGTTTTGGGCTTATAAGAGGCTCCTATGCTTACGTCCGGTGAGTGTGCTAGGATTGGATACCTACCCACGAGGACGGAGATGGCATCATTCTATACCGGCGAAGGTCCTTGTTGCTGAGGGTTTCACTCATTGTTGCCTACAGCTGGAGTTGTTAACAGCTGATGTCATCACTTGGGTTCCCTATTCTGGGGAGCATTTGAGCATTGGCTTTGAGGATGGGTACTCGTCTGATGTTGAGTACTTGATTTCCACCCATAGGATTCCTCTCTTCATAGATAGTGGATGGGAGCTCTATTTAGGAGAGCGTACTATTAGGAGCACTATAGGAGAGATCCGTATGCCGATCTTGCCTCCTGTCAGGCGTCATTAGCCTGTTTTGCAGTCACCCGTCGTTGATATCCCATTGTTGGGGGTTGACAATTTTGCACCGTCAGAGGGTCCATGCACTCAGGATGTATTCCAGCATTGGTGGTCCCCTCGTACCATTAGAGCCCAGACCCACTCCATATAGTTTATGGGGGATATGGTTCTAGGATCCGTTATGATGACAGATTGGCTAGCCTGTGTCAGAGATCCGACTCATGTGACATAGATTGACAGTTTGACCCAGTAACTGGACCGGGCACATTTCTTCATTCGGTATTTGGGTAGAGATCCTACAGAGGTAGATACTCTTGATCCTTCCAACTCAGGTGCTGGTCCTTCAGGTGACCCATTTGGTTTTGCCGGCGCAAATCCTCCCTTATACAAGCCTAATATCCCTGTTGATCGAGATCCAGTAACTCAGGAGGAGTTACATCAGGTAGACAGGATTGATGATGTAGACATTGACACCATTATCTTTTTCTGATATATATTCACTTTTGATAGGCCTCTGTTAGATACTGGGTAGCTTTGCCCCATTCTCGATATTTCTTTTGGTAGGCCGATGTTAGTTGTTGGGCATCAATACCCCATTTCCTTGTATTTTAGCTGTACAGAGATGATGTATTAGATGATGATATACTTAGGAATTTATGTACAATTTTCCATTCCCTATATCATATTGCCATCTATTGTATCATGCATGTTATTATGTTATGCATATGTATGTATGTCCAGAGATGTTCATCATTGACCCCTAGATGATCTTATGATACGATCCATACAGATGTCTTCCTCGACAGTTAGCTGCATTGATCATACCCCACCATTTTTAGTGGCATCCGGTATGCGATCGTGGTATGATAGTATGTCACCATCAGACAGGGTGACCGTAGATCATTTGTTACAGCATTCTATGACCCTCTTGATGTTTCAGGTTCTCGCATGATTTATAGAGGGTATGCTGGAGTATTGGATACCGGAGAGGCAGGTCATCCGATTTGGTACCCATGAGCTGACTCTGACTCTGGAGGAATATGCACGGTTGACGATGCTGCCATTAGACAGACCTTGCATGCATATGGCTATTAGAGATATGAGCCGACAGTTTATGACCCTTATCGGGCTGCGGCATAGGGTGGTGCAGGATGAGTTGACATCAGGTCATGTTATATCCCAGTGTTTTCTGTTTGACAGATTTGGCTCTAAGGATAGCTATACATGACACTCCGGGGATTTCACCGCACCGGAGGATCATTGGGGTATGGCCAGAGTAGATGTCCTGCTGTTGTGCGTACTATCATACGTATATATGCCATGATATATGGATGAGTTAGACATTGGAGTCATTATGGCAGTGAGAGCTCTCAGGGAGGGTCACTCCATTATACCGATGATTTTGGCAGAGACGCTGAGGTCGGCCACATATTCTTTGCACTTATCGTGCGGGGATATTTACAGCGGATTTCGGTCGTGTTATGACGTGTGGTTCATGTCACACTTGAGATCGATTGGCACTCTCAAGAGGCACGAGTATTGTTTCACCCATGAGATAGCCACGTTGTACTCCTTTAAGCCTACGGAGTGTATAGATGCTGCATCGTGGTCTACTTTTCTGGCAGGGATCGAGGATCCATTTGATATCTTGCCATGTTTAGGGCTCTGTTCACTCTACAACTTCATTACTCATGCTCCGGGCATGGATTATCTCCCTCTGGCTGGATTGAGGGGCATGACTACTTATCACCTGCTGGCCGTGATGTGTCAGTTTGACCAGTTCCAGGACATTCATCCTTTTGAGGGGGTATTGAGTCAGCGCTTGGCTTCTCGCCATCTATCAGCAGAGGACTAATCTAGGGTGTATGCCTGTTGGGATTAGAGTGAGACATTTGAGTTTTCAGTGAGCCATCCGGGTTGTTTTACAGAGTATTCTGCATGGATGGAGACCGAGATTGCATTAGATGCGGCAGTATCCACAGATGAGGATATGGATTCTGATGATGGGGAGCCCATGGAGGACACTGATATTCCCATCAAGGAGGAGCTATTCACTGGGTTGCCAGTAGCTCTTGCAGATTCTCCAAGTACTAGTGCCACTATGATTCAGCATTCAACACAATATTTTGAGTAGCGTCTTCATCTTATGACCTTTGAGAGAGATCAGGCTAGGGCCTCGATGTTGACAGCTATGGATGGAAGAGACACCACTATAGAGGAGCGGGATGGGGCTATATCAGCTATAGATGCAGTGATCATTAAGCGGGATGCTTCCATATTTTCCCGGGATACGGCCGTTGCAGATAACACTTTAGTGAGATCCCTGACCACTAGTATGATTGCCGAGATAGGTGCATACATAGATGAGCACCGTGTCACCATGCAGTTGGCCTCGGACTTACTGGCTCCTGTAGATATGATGATGCAGGAGACCATAGCGTTACCCCCTTCTTCCTAGAGAGATGCTATGTTAGATCTTCTGGCCCGCATACATACTGATCTGTAGAGAGCCTTGTATTTTCCTGCACAGACTAGCATAGCCATTTTGTCATGTACAATTTATATCATGTGTCAAACAGTATTATATAAGACATGGATATATATATATTTTGATTCACTCCCCTTTTATAGTCATGTCTGAATACTTGCTTGATATTTTGCCTGCTTCTTCAGGTCTTGCAATCATGATATAGTCTGCACTTATCCTTGATAGGTAGACATTAAAGTACCTTAGGATCTGTCAAAATGAATCATTGATCTGTATGTATCCCTACCATGTCTTTGACGTCTTGGGACTGGTTTCTGTATGGAAATGTGGAGAGTAGTGTGGCTTTTCCTCTCTGAGATTGACCGCACCATAGATGGTCGCCAGTACTGTGACGCCCCCAAATTTGGACCTCCACTTGGTCACTCGAATTCGGTTCATCACGTTCTCATGGCAAAACCATAACAACTAAAATAACGCATACACAACAGAAAATCTACTTTAGAATAATATACAATGATTTATTATAATTATTCCCCCAAGTCTCGCAACCTACAGTACTTAATAGATTACATAATAATATCGAATAAAGACCTATTACATAATCCTACTTAAGTTTAAACATAGTATGCAAATAGTCTTAACATAACATAAAAATTTTAAAACATAAAGGAACAAGCTAGTCGGTAGCCTTTCCCTTGCCTTTATGCATTCGAGAGACACCCCCTGTTCCTCCTTAAGCGAAAGGTTTTAAATAAGCAAGGATGAGCACAAATTGCCCAGCAAGTAATATACATCAAGGGTGTAGGATATAATATCAGAAGGTTTGAAATATCGAAGGTTTATTTCTAAGATAGTTCAAAGTATCAGAATAACATCATGAATAAGGGATATGACAATTCAATATAAATCAACAGATATATATGAATTCAACGGCTAACAATGTATCCAACTAGATAAGCAATTTATACTGAGCAGTCACTAAGGACCATTGAACTTTCACTAGTGTTACCAATATTAAATTGATAACCCAAAAATATCAAATACTATAGATGATCAGTCTACAATACTTCACTTTATGCATAACTCCATAATAATATTTATTCAGGTGTTGGGGTTTCCAACAACATACACTCCCCTTACCAAAAGGGTTGTCCAACTCTGTTTTCAAGATTTCCGCACCAATCAATTGGTTTGGATAGTTTTTATAAACATGCATATAGTCTAGCCGAAACAAATGGCATCGACTCTCTCACAATATTCAAGATCAATACTAAGTTTATCATGAATAATAACTTTCACAAGGGTTTAAGCATATTAGCTCTTTTGAACGAAAAAGTAATCTAACTTGTATTCAAAGGGATAAGCTTACGGTATTTGTCAAATAAAATATTGCAATGATATTGCACAACAATAATAATAGGGTTCATATACTTTCTCAATAAAAGTAATGTTCAAGGAAACTTGCCTCAAGCGTAGTTTATCCATGTTAATAAATCAACACTTTCGAATCCTATGTATAGCGTATTATATGATCAAGATATTCATTAGCTAACACTGTTTTTAATCAAGCTTGACACGATACAAGTATACACATAGGGTACAAAATCAGTTTATAATTCATTATGAATCAATTACTTAGTTACTTCACAAGCAAATCAAGAATGCTCAAGGTTAAGACCTCCTACTCATGGACTTTTCATTTCAATGCAACACCGACTTATCAACTATGCATCACTCACACACACACACACACATATATATATATATATATATATATCAGTAGGTTTTAGATCACATTTAGCATCATAAGTATCATGTAAGTCATTGTCCAAAAGATCAGAACTCACTATTTGGAATTCAGATGGCGGCAGCCGCGCATGGCTAGGTTTAGATCGCCAAGAATCGCTGGCGAATCCCCTGACCTCGCCAAGCCTCATTTCTTTGCCTTGTGGGTTCTATCTGGCCTCGAACGCATAATCATACATAATGTATTTTGGCATGTTAAGGTTCCTTTCATGCTTCTTAGATCAATCTAGGTCCCTTCTTGTATATCATGGTTCTAAGTTTGATCGTTTCAATAATTTAAAATCATTCAAGGTCATGAACCCACAAAGTCTAGCATACTTGCTTTCTAAACATACAAGATAGTTACAACATTTATATTAGACATGCTTGGGTGTATTCATAACACTTACGTGATACTTAGCACTGCTATAGTTGAAAATTGGCTTTGTTTATGCTTTTCTTGAAATGTTATACACAAGCATGGTATATATACTTTTATGCTACATGAGTGAGTCTAAGAGAGTCATTAAATATGATCACGAATGTCGGATTCTAGTCTTCAAGATATCATAACACTATTCATATTCTAATCTTACTAGTAAGTCCAACTTATTCACGTTTCTTTGATAATCACATAAACATAAGCTAAAGGTTTATTCATGCACGTCTAAGTCACACTAACATGCTTTGCAAAGTCAGAATATACTATATGTAGAAATTATGCAAGTTAGCATACTAGGTTAAGTCTTTCCTTGAAAACATTTCTATCACTAGGCTTAATAAGTTTGTTTATGCTCAAAAGGAATATGTATATTACAACATGTTCATTTATGTGTAAAATCAGTCATGTATAGCTTATTAGGTTCACAGTTTGTAGAACATGATCTTTGACATAGTTGGTTTCCAAAACTTAAGGTTCAAATCTCCATTTAAACCATAGGTCTCCATTAATCATGCAAGTCTATGAAAACTTGCTCACATTAGGTTAACATATCCATAGATACATCATACACATGCTTACATGTTAGCTTGAGTCAAAACAACTAGCTACTCATGATCAGATTTGAAAATAGATTGCTCAACTGAAGTTCAAAGAATGGCGTAGTCTTGCTGCATACTCAATAAAAATAATAGTAGCAATTGCCTTGCAGTTACCTAAGTTCAGTAGAGTGATGCCTTGACATTTATCTCAGCCAAATTTCAAAATTTATTCACCAAATGGATTCTAGACACTCATATATCAATTGCAACATGCTTATATGATCTTATAATAACTTTATAACCAATACCCAACTTCATTAACATATAATTCCATAAAATCAAGAATTTAAATTTCCATACTCAAGACTCCATTCTTACAGAAACTGAAATTGGAAAGCTAGTAATGGAATTATACCTTTGTAATTTGAAAGAACTTGGTACTACTTGAACTCTTAAACTCTAAGAATGCTTGTATGCTTAAAATCTCAGACCACTTCAAGAACATCAACTGATAAACATGGCTGCCATTTATAGAAGAAGTTTGGACTAGATAATGATTTAGCACTGAGGTTGAATTCATGGTGCAATGCAATGAAACAATGGTTCAAGAAGGGTGGCTCAACCACTCCATACCAACCACCTAGCTAGCAATGATCATCTAGGATTTAGCCTTGTGGAGAATAAGTATTATAGCTTGTAGTCACTATTCATGTCCTTGTGTCACTCATTTTGGGACAAACGAACTCAACAATCTAGTTATCTAGGCTTATTTTGGTCTATTTAATTCCCACAATGAAATCTTAATGTACAATTGTTACCATATTAGGAATTTTAGGGACTAATTATAAACTCACATCATATAGTCTATGTACATTAAATATACATAATAAAATAATACAGTCAGATATTATTGTCCGGGTAGTTCTATAATTATTCCTACCACTCATATAATCACATTTTAAATGTTTACTCACCTTCATATTGCTACACAGACATTTCATGATATATTTATACCATATAGTTTCAATATGTTTAATCACATGACTTCATTCAATTTGGTTTTATAATACTTAATATATATAGTCACATAATGTCACACTACACTATATAATATAGTTGTTTTATTGTTCACATGCACATAACTATCAATATAATATTATTATATTAATAACTCACTTAATTATGTTAAATAAATAACCATGCCCTTTCTTAATTAATTAACACTAATATTAATTAATCCAACCATTGATTAATGTAATTATGGACTTTTACAATCATTATCCATTGATATTATTTTCATTACATTTATAGGTATATTGCAATTAATAATAATCGTATATTTCGAATAATTTACCAAGTAACCCATATTCCACCACAATTAATTAATGGATTAACAATTCCGTTGTTGGACATAACATATTGCAATATCCTTCTATCATATGGTTTCATCCATGTTAAACATATCACATTAATATCCCTAATTGATCTACTGAGAAGAAAGTAACCAACTCAATCGATGATGATGGTGCATTTGCGCTTTGATTTATCTTGTTGAGAATGGCGCTGCTATATTTGTGCCACAACAATGCAAGATGGTGTAGCTTCCTGCTGCAATGTCGATTTTCAATGCTAACTTGTTATACATGACATGAATTGATCTCCACATGAGTGTTACTACGAGTCTACGAGCGTATTGATTACTTATACGAAATCACATGATCGACATGACTAATCCTCCTAATTCCCATTTTAATTCACTTAATGAATTTTCTCGTTTCGCATTACGCCACACAAGGCATTTCAGACTTTTCATTGCCAATTCACATTTCCTAATATGCATTGATTTAATACTAATCAATTATATTAACCGACTCATAAAATAATAACACTTATTTTCACATAAATCGTATTTCCATTAATATATTCATTTTATAATACGTGAAAATTCTTGGGTATTACAAGTACTCCTATTTAGGAGGAGCCCAGTTAGTTCCACCTCTTATGGGTTGGTATTGCTCTTTGAGGCGTAACCGCAGTTTAGATGGTCGTCGAATCTCCTATTTGTGAGGAGAGGTTGGGTAATTCCATCCCTTTGGTCTGAAGTTGATGAAATGTGGATTGAAGGTTGATCCCAGTACCGTTGACAAGTATTTTTTCTTAGGGGGTTAGACCGAACCATAAATGGCTGCCTACGTACTCATATTGAAGAGGAGATCAGGTCTGCGTAGTTCGAACCTGGTGTAAGAGGTTCAACGTTGTGATGGTGTAAGAGCTTTATTGAAGAATGGTGTAGAAGATGTTTTTGTTGTTTTTGTTTTTGTATTATTTTTGTTATTTTTCTTTATTATGACCGGGCCATATAAAATATGGTTGCCTACGTACTCCCATGTAACAGGGAGATCAGGTCGACGTAGTTCGCCCCTCAGGATGAATGATGACCGAAAAAGTGGGGGTCCCATGCGCAGGGTAAACTACGGGGAAGAAAGCTTGATCCTATGCACAGGTTAAGCTGTGGGGAAGAAAGTTTAATCCTAAGTTTAGTATAAAATGCAGGTGTGGAAATGGTTCAATTACTAGTGGGATAACCAGAATTGTATGAAGAAAAACCAGGCTGCTGGTTTGAAAGATGTATTTTTCCCTGAGGGGCGAATGGTTGAAAAAGCAAGATTGAATGTGGTAAGGGTTAAAGAACCTGAAATGACTGGTGATCTGACGATCCAACACCAGGATGTTTGCTTGATGGTATCCTTAGACATAGTACCATTTCACGGTGTCTGAGTTAGTAAGATGTGGAAATTCATCGTCGTCCATTTCCTGCAATCTGAGAGTGCCTCCTGTCAATACCTCCTTGACAACAAACGGGCCTTCCCAGTTAGGAGCAAATTTTCCCTTGGATTGATCTTGGTTGTCAATGATCTTCTTCAAAACCAAGTCATGTTGTTTGAATTCTTTGTGGCCAGGACTTTTTACATTGTAGGATCTGGCGATCTTTTGTTGATATAACTGACCATGGAAGATAGCCGCGGTTCGCCTTTCGTCTATTAGAGACAATTGGTGATACCTGTCTTGTTCCCATTGGTCTTTATCCAGCTGAGCATCTATCAACACCCGTAGGGATTCCATTTCCACCTCTATGGGGAGCACTGCTTCCATTCCATAGGTTAATGAGTAGGGGGTGGCCCCAGTGGAAGTATGCATTGAAGTTTTTAGGATAATAAAATCAGAGGCAACAAGTTAGGCCATCCCTTGTGGTTGGTGGACATTTTCTGCATAATCTTCTTGATGTTTTTATTAGCCGCTTCAACAGCACTATTCATCTTTGGACGATAGATGACGGAGTTAAGGTGTTTGATGTGGACTTTACTGCATAACTCCTCCATCATTTTGTTGTTGAGGTTCTTAGCATTGTCTGACACAATGACCTCTGGTTGTCTATATCGACATATGACATTGTTTCTGATGGAAGCAATGATGACTTCTTTTGTAACCCTAGGGAAGGAGGCTGCTTTTACCCATTTGGTGAAGTAGTCGATCATGGTGAAGATAAATCGATGACCATTACTAGCTTTGGGCTCGATGGGCCTGATCACGTCCATTCCCCACATTGAGAAGGGCCAGGGCGAACTCATAGTATGGAGCTCCCTTGGAGGGGCGTGGATAACATTTCCATGAATTTGACATTGATAGCACCTCTTGATGTGATCATCACAGTTAGCTTTGAGGGTAAGCCAATAATGTTCTGTTCTGAGGATCTTCTTGACAAGGAGTGAGCCGCTCATGTGTGGACCACATACTCCACCATAGATCTCATCCACGAGTCTCTGAGCTTGGTCTTTATCCAGACATCTGAGGAGACCTATACCGGCATCTCTTTTGTAGAGTGCATCTCCGCTTAGGTAGAATTTCATAGCAAGTCGATGGATCCGCCTCCTTTCAGTAGGGCTCGCCTCAGCGGGTGTAGATCCATCTCTTAAGTACTCCTTAATATGCTGATACCAAGGGTTTGGGATGGGAGGTAATTCATCCGATACTTCTCCAACATAGTTCCCATAGGCTGGGGCTTTTTGTAGGGCAAATGTGATGCTTGGCATGTTTTCCTTGTCAGGTATGTGAACCAAGGAGGCCAACGTTGCTTACACATCTACAAAATCATTCCTATTATGAGGAACGTGTATAAAGGAGATCTCTTTGAACTCCGAAGCCATCTGTAAAACTTGCCGATGGTATGGCAGCAAATGTAGCTCTTTGGTTTGATAGATTCCAGTGGATTGTTTGATTACCAACTCTGAATCCCCAAAGACAGTTAACTGCCTGATGCTCATTGAGTGAGAAAGTTTTAACCCCATAATACAGCCTTCATACTCAATTATGTTGTTGGTGCTGACAAACTGTAATTTGACGGCGACGAGATACTGCTCCCCCGTAGCGGATACTAGAACTGCTCCAGCTCCAGAGCCTTCCATATTAACAGCTCCATCAAAATACATTTTCCACGTATGGCATGTATCGTATTGATGGTGTTGCTGAACTGTCATTAAACCTTCATCGGGGAAGTAGGTTTCTAGGGTTTTGAAATCCCCTGCAGGTGCGGCGGCTAGTTGATCCGCAATTCCTTGACCTTTGATAGACTTTTGTGTCACATAGACGATATCAAACTGTTGCAGGATCAACTGCCATCTGGACAGCCGACAATTCAATATGGGTTTGTTGAACACATACTTGAGAGGATCCATGTGGGATATGAGATGGGTTGTGTGACCATGGAGGTAATGCTGTAACCTCATGGAAGCCCATGCTAAAGCACAACAAGTCTTCTTAATTAGAGTGTACTTGTGTTCACTGCTGCTGAATCTTTTGCTGAGGTAATAGATAGCTCATTCTTGGCCTCTATCTTCTTTCTGCCTTAGCATGCAGCCCATGACATTGTCATTGATGGAAAGGTACATGAACATGGGAACATCATCCCTGGGAGGTACCAAAATAGGAGCGTTCACCAACTGCTCGTTGATTGTAAGGAAGGCTTTTTGACACTCATCGTTCCATTTCATGGAGGAGTTCTTCCTTAACAACTTGAAGATGGGCTCACAGGTTGCGGTGAGTTGAGAAATAAACCTACTAATGAAGTTGATTTTTCCCAAAAATCCCCGTATCTCCTTCTCTGTCTGAGGAATGGGCATTTCATTAATGGTCGGATTTTGGTGGGATCCAGCTCTATCCCTTTGTGGCTGACTAGGAAGCCTAGCAACTTGCCTGATTTAACACCAAAGGTGCATTTGGCTGGATTCAACTTCAAGTTGTACTTACGCAACCTATTGAAGAGCTTTGTGAGATGGTCTATGTGGTCTTCCTCCCTTCGGGATTTGACAATGATGTTATCCACGTAGATTTCTATCTCTTTATGCATTAAATCGTGGAAAATAGCCATCATGGCTCGCTGGTAGGTTGCCCCGGCATTAATGAGGCCGAACGACAACTGCCTATAATAGAGGGTTCCCCATGGCGTGATGAAAGCAGTCTTCTCACGATCTTCCTCAGCAACCATGATCTGGTGGTACCCCGCAAAGTAGTCTGCAAAGGAGTACATGCCGTATTGCGCAGTATTGTCAATACGAATGTGGATAAATGGCACGGGAAAGCTATCTTTAAGGCAAGCTTTGTTCTAGTCCTGATAATCCATGCAAACTCGCACCTTTCCCCTGGTTTAGGTACGGGAACAATGTTAGGTATCCACTCTGGATATGTAGACACCATGATAATGCTGGCTTGAAATTGTTTCACAATTTCTTCCTTAACCTTTAAACTCCACTCAGGTTTCAATCGCCTGAGCTTCTGTCTGACTGGCTTGAATCCCTCTTTAATCGGAAGGTGATGAAGGACAATGTCAGTGGAAAAACCCACCATGTCTTCATGAGACCATGCAAACACATCCTGGAATTGGATTACTAATGCAACCATGTCATTCCTTTGGTTTGGTGTTAGGTCTGAACTAATCTGGATTAGCTTAGGGCTATTTAAGGTTTTGAGATTGAAGGAGGAGGTTTGATCAAGGTTGGATTTAGGTTTATCTACGACCCATTCTTTGATCTCTTGAGGTATCTCGCTGTCCTCTTGAATTCCTATCAAGTCTGAGTACAACTTTTCATTAAAGTTACAGTCCTTGTGAAGAAGAGGCACCTTATCAGCAAGTACATGCATATCTAAGTTCAGAGTCCTGAAACAAAATATATTTTTGCTTAATATACAAAGCAGTTTAATTATACAAAATATGAACATGTACTAACAAAATAACTGCTAATATTGTATAAAAAGTAAGCAGTTAATGATATCTACAGGGCAGAGGGATTTTCTGCCCATTTTACCCTTGTCGACTAATGCATGAAGTGCTATTCCAATTGGCAAGGGCAAAGTCCTGATGGACTGCAGTGATGGAGGGATTGCCATCATCCTCCTTCTCCCGAATGATGACCATTATGTCTGGACAATCATCGTCAGGGGTATATTTGTTTGTATACTCATCATGAACAATGATTCGCATGCTTGCCATCATTCTAGCGATGTCCTGTTTATGTCTCTATTCCTCTTCTTCCACCTTGGGATCAGGAATTAAGACTTCCTTTCCCTTAACTGGCACAGGCTTGGGAAATAGCATAGTCATCACATGGGCTGGCACCTTTACCAGAGCTTGTATGGACTCAGGGTTGACAGGTGAAGATACTCGCCGTGGGGCAGAAAATTGAGGAACCTGTTGATGCTTATGAGGATTTCTATGGCTGGAACTAGCAAGATAACCTAATCTGGCTGTCTTGGTTTGACTGGACATTTGAATAGGACGCTTAATGCCCTGCTGATTCTTACCCAGACCTTGTCCAGGCTTATGACCCAATGATAGGATTTCTTGTGTAGCCGCCATTACTTCGGCAGAAATCTTGGGTATGGGAAGTGGTGCCCCAAGGGGATGGTAATAAGTGTTGCTCACTTCCAAAGTATAAAAACTGGCCGGCTCAACTTCAGTATTGAGGCTAATGAGTGGTATGTCACCATGTTCAGGACCTTCCGGCTCAACGTTGACAGTGATTAGGCTATTGTTGATAATATACTTGAGTTGTTGATGAAGCGTAGAAGGGACGGCTCCAGCCATGTGGATCAATGGTCTCCCCAATAACAGGTTGTATCCTAACTCTATCTTTAGAACGTGTAAAGAGACGCAAAATGTATGGGGTCCAATCTCAATTGGCAGCTAAATATCTCTGACTGAATTTTGGTGGGATCCATCAAAAGCTTCGATGACCTTATGGCTACTTCGGCTCCGTTTGAGATTGACATTCATCTTTATTAAAGTGGCATAAGGGGAGATATTCAGAGACGAACCTCCATCTATCAGAACTCCAGCTATCATATACGCGGAGGACAAAACAACAATGTGCAATGGCTTGCAATGGCCAGTACCTTCAGGAGGTATGTCGTCATCAATGAAGGATATCACATTGTTATTGAAAATGTGATCAACCAGATGTTGAAAATTTTCCACATCTACTAATTTCGGTAAAGAGGCTTCTTCCAAAACCTTTAGCAAAATCTTCCTGTGATCCTCGGAAGAGAAAACCAAGTCCAATATGGAAATTTAATGCGGAGCTTCTTTCAAGCTTAAAACCACCTTGGCTTTGTTATGTCCCATAGTACGGAGTAATATTTCAATCTTCTCCATGGGAATCTTTCCCCTTGATTTAATAGTAGTCTTCATGACCCTTTGGGGAATATGTAATGGATTCTCCTTCGATACTGCAGCAGTAGTATGGGATATGGATCCTTCAGCTTCTCCATAATTCCATGGAACTCTTTGTAAGCTGAGAATAGGATATTGTAGTCTGAATGGTAAGGTGACCGGTTCTGGAGCAGCCACTTTTAAAGGATGATCAGTACCTTTGATTTGTATTGGTTGTATGGAGAATGATCTGACAGCATCATCAGCCTCAGTGGATATAACTGCTACTAACCCCTTCCATTTAGTTGGACAAGTATTCTCACTCTCGAATATCACAGTGTCATCATTTGCTAGCTGCAAGACACTGCTGTCAATTAAATTCTGAATGAGATGGCGGAGTGCCCAGCATTATTCTATGCCGTGACCGCGAGAATGTGAATGATATTGACATACTCCATCAGAGTTGAACCGTCTTGATCAGGGATTAATTGGAGGTAGAAGGGAGGTGATCATTCCTTCGTTGATCAGCATTTGAAATATTCCCTCCATAGGTTGGCCCAGGTATGTGAATTCCCTTCTATTGGCAAAATCCTGATGGGCTTTGGCAGTTGCTCTCTTGGTAACTTTTTCCTCTAAGATGTCATTATCTGAGGGTGACGATGGAGTATTCATAACAAGAGGAAGGAGACTAGCATGCTCCTGGTTGATGAGTTGGCGTGTGAGTTGATGCTGATGAATCACCAGTTCTGCCAACTGCCCTACTTGCTTACATAGAGCTTTCAACTTTTGTTCCATTGCATATTGGAACTTGGCACGATCCTATCTGTCAACACCATCTTTGATGGCCTGGGATGAATCACCATTAAAATTGGAACTTTGTCCATGGCTCCAATTAATCATGTTGACTTTTTCTTCTTTTTGTTGAGGAAGAGGGTTATCTTGCACATGAGGTTGATCTGGTTTGGTGACCACGATCTCACCACTGTCTATCAAATCTTGGATCTTGTGTTTCAAGGCCCAACAATCTTGAGTATCATGTCCAGGTGCACCGGAATGATAAACAAACTTCCGAGTAGCATTAAAACCCTTCCCATTAGGGTTGGCTGGTGGAAGAAGATGTGTAATTTTCTTCTGAGCAGTCAGAAGAGCAAGAATATTCTTTAGCGAGTCCCCTAAGGGTGTGAACGTTCGAGGGCGCTTTACTTCTCCACTTTTAGGTAATGGAGGATTTGAAGACTGTGCTTGAAAAGGGGAGTAGTTTTTCCTCTGGATAGGCATATTCTGATTGCCTTTATGACCTTGTAGTATTAAGGAAACATCCTCATCTTTCTTCTTATGGACCCTCCGGGGGTTTTTCCCATAAGTTCCGGACTGGATATGCTCAGCAACTGCTTTAAGAGCGGCTAGGTCTTGAATCTTTCTTGACTTCAACCCCATCTCAGCCATTTCATCCTGTTTAATCATTTCAGAAAATGGTTTGCCAATACCAGCTAAGGCTCATTCATAGAAAGGAGCTTCTTGTATGTCTATAAAGGTCATGACCATTTTTGATTCAGTCATGGAAGGAATAACTTGAGCAGTAAGGCATCTCCACCTTTGCGCATACTCTCTGAAGGACTCATTAGACTGTTTCTTGACCTTGGTAATCTGGTACCGATCAGAAGCCATCTGAGATTGAAAGTTGTACTGAGTGAGGAAGGCACGAGCCAGCTCTTTCCAGCTATGGATCTTTGAGTTGTCTATTAATCTGGTATACCACGAACAAGCTTCTCTAGTTAGACTATTCTGGAAGAGCTGCATTTTGAGCTTCTCATTTTCCGCGTAAGATCCAAGTTCTCCAATGAACACCTTTAAATAGGTGTAAGGATCTCTTAACCCATCATACTTCTCAAAGTCCGGGGTTTTAAATTTCTCTGGATAATGAACACCAGGGAATATACAAAGGTCAGCATATGAAACACTTCCATGGGTTCCAATCCCTTTGAGAACGCGGATAGTTTCCTCCATTTGAAGGACTTTCTTCCTGATGTCATCCGTGTCTAGATCTCCTTTGAGATAGGCGTTTCAGGGTCTTTGTTGGTCGTATCCAACTGAAGTTCAAGATTTATCTTATCTGAACTTTGGATACCACCTTGTGTGGAGGATTCTGGATGTGTGGACATCTTGGGGCCCTGTGTAAACTGATGTAATTCTTTAAGTAGAACAGCCAGGTCTGTAATTTGTTTACTTAATCCGTCAAATTCTTTGCGAGAAACCAGATTAGACTGGTCAGATGAAGACATGGTTGGCTGTAGGCTCGTGGCCTTTTTGGATTTTGAGCGGGTAACCGACCCAATTATTTCCCTAGAAAAACTTATGTAGTTTAGTTTCAGGAAATATGTGAATATTTACATGCTATGTAATATATCCGTGTTAGGAATTTTATTCTGCAAGACGGATGTCAGCTGTTTTGTAATACAGGATATCATGTTAATTTAAATATGCATTTGCACATATATCTTCATATTTTCCATTACAATGGATATGAAATGAATTTACAAGTAAATGTTTTTACAAGTAATTGAAAATGGAAAACATGAAGAGGCTTTCCTCCGCATTTGGTTTATCAGAGGTTGACCTATCCTAGGTTTACTCTCGCGGCTTTTTGGCGTGAAGGTTCCAAAATCATCGCAATCTACTTAATGGGAAGTTAATCCGGTCTTTCAACTGGAGCGAATCTGGGTGGTGCCTTTCCTGAGCCTCGTTGGAATTAGTCTCCCTACGAGTCCAGTAATCAAATACCGACAGGATAGCCTCCTGATGGAGGAACCACACAACATACATTCACATACAACGTGTCTCATCGTTTATGAAAATGATGACATATGTGAAGCACTAATATCACAAGTAGATATAGTGTAAAGCATTTAATCATAGGAAATACATGCATTCGTACACATTCATCGAAATGTAAATGCAACATTCACACACAGACATGCAATAATTTTGAAAAGCTTGTAATAGCGGCTTAAACCCTCTTACTGGCAGTCCCCAGCAGAGTCCCCACCTGTCGACGTCGGGATTTTTATTTGTCCCTTTTCGTTACTTGTTCTTTGGTGTTCTCATTTTAGGTGAGATTTGTTTGAAAAAATAAGTGAAAAAGGTCCGATATGTATAATGTCGACGATGGACTGTTAAGAGTCGCCAGTTGGTGTTTTTAAATGGTTGCACCAACGCAACTGAGAAAAGGTTTGCACATTGACCTAGTGATGTGACACTACTAAACGGGTCTGTTAAACCGAGATTCATTTTGGGTTCGGGGGTTTGCTTATGTGGAGGGAAGGTGTTAGGCACCCCCCGACATCTGTGTTACCACGGTGACTGCCACTTTCCAAAGAAACTATTTCCTGAATGTGTGTGTGTATGGATTAATGTGCTGTTATTTGGAAGTAGTGTTATGCCTCATTCGCACCTATATACATAGGGTTTGAATTTATACAAAAATTCAGTTTTAAACAAGATATAGCAGTGAAGTTTTGTAGAAAAAGGTTTTTCAAACCCTGTGCTCAATAGTAATTGAGGCCTTTGATACTTCCATTTTAATTAAATGTTCGGCATGATTGCTTTTAATTTTCGAGATGCGAAGCATCTTCGAGAAAATCATGTACAAAGCAGTGCCGAACTCCTTATGGGCATGTAAGCCATCTAAGGATATTCAAACACCGTGAATAATTTACAAGCTGCTTACAACTGAAAATGTCCATCATGGGAACCGAATCTAGATTCCGTAAGCTGAATCTGTGATCACATGATTCCTAGGCTCACATGATGCCGCAATTTGTATGAATGTAGTAAGCAGGTATATATATAAAAGCTGTAAATATATATATACAAACATGATCAACCACCACGAAGCACCTCCATACGGGATCAAAAATGTAAATAAAGTTGTAAAAGCGATCAACTGCCTCGAAGTAAACTCCAGGCGGGATGAAATATAAGAAAGCAGTAAAAACGATCAACCGCCATGAAGTAAACTCCAGGCAGGATGAAATGTAAATATATATATATATATATATATATATATATATATATATATATATGCAAAAGCGATAAACGCACAGGATATGTATCGATCCCGACTTAGTTTATCTGTAAGACCCCAAATTATTAATAAATGAAATTTATTTTCCTCTATTTATTATTTTGAAATAGTAAGGGTTGATTTGATTAATGTGGATAGTTATGGGTAAAATACGTAAATATTTCGAATAAGCAAGTGGTTATAAAATATTCATTATTGTCAGAGAATATTCGTTTGGTCGTGGAATATTCGTATTGTCGGGGAATATTCGTACGACGGTGCAGTCTTTTGTGGGCCCCATAACGGAAATCAATTGGATGAAGAAAATGACAAATATAAGTTGTTTATAAAATAACGGCGTAGTTGTTACCGTTAATACTGTTGGAATACCCGGTGGTTAAAACACACTAATATGCGTTGTTGAAAAGTAGCACACGGTATTGCACCAATTATTGATTCTTACGTGAAGAAGGCACTACTCGATAATTATTACGGTAATTCTTATTCGATATTTTATTTTATTGATTGATAATTGTTGCGTTGATATTTTATATTCTTTGTTGTTTTGATAATTGTCATTACACGAGTATTTTTTATTATCGAAGCAATAATTCATATTATCTGAATAATATTATTAGATAACATTATTGGCAATGTCTAGAAAGTTACATCTACAGGAGATGTTTGATCACCTAATTAATGCGCCCGAGAAGGAAAAATTCTTATTGGAAAGCCCCCTCTTTCGTGGGAGCGCACGGTTATCAATAATGTGATTACGTATTATTATTTGTGAATAATTAATTATTGATTTATATGATGAGGAAAATATTGATTTTATATGGATATAGATGGAGAAAATTTTTAAAATGACAATTGTTGAAAATTAATATTTTATCTTTTACGATAAAATAATTCATTTAAATATATTATTTTAATAATATATTAACGGTGATATTTTACAACGAATGTGGGATATATGAGTATCTGAGGAGGAAGAGTATTTTTGTTGCAATAAATGTTTAAAACATGTTAAACATGTCGGTGGACCCCATTTCTTGGTGAAATTTGATTATAGCTTTTGTAAAATTGTCCGTATGTGATTTTGGTCAATTTCTGTTTGGAATTTGGAAAAACTTTCTTACTAAAAGTTGTAGAGAATTGAATTTCCTATAAAAAGTCTTGAGATTGAAATTTTACGATAAAAGGGCTATTTATTATGAATTATTGAAGTTTTTGAGTTTTGAAATAATTGATTTTGGGAGTTTTAATTAATTATTTTGAGAAAAACGTTTTTGGTGAGTTTGTGAACCTCATTTAACATGTGCTATGGCTGAAATCAGATTTCAAAGGTGGGCTAAGGAATTTTGTTTATAAATAATATTATTATATTCAATTTTCTACTTTGGTGTTTAAGCATTTTTCTATAAATAGGGAGCTTAGGTTAGAATTGAAAATTACACGAAGCTGAAGTTTTCTCTATTTCTCTCTCGATATTTTGAGCGTATTCTTGTGAGTATTTTGAGTATACTTTGAGTATAGCTATCTCTGGTGCAAGTTCAAGTCATAGCCTTTATATCCAGGTGTTTCAAATTTAAATCTTGATCTTTCGAGGTAAGGGATGTTATTTTCTTCTCAAATGATATTATTTCTTCAATATCATTATCTTTGAAATATTGGTTGGAATTTTTTATCAAATTTGGAACTTTTTCATGTGGGGTTACTATTCATGAGTTCTTATTCACGAGTTACTATTCATGAGTTCTTATTCACGAGTTACTATTCACGAGTAGTACTATTAATGAAGCGTGAAGATGTTTTTTGTGGAATTTCTATGTTTTGGTGTCGGAGTTACTATTCACGTATACTGACACTTTATTCACGATATCTGACTATTTATTCACGAATCTGGCCTTATTCAATAGAAAAATGAAAATTTTTCTTTTCGTCTAAAATATCTATTACGGATACTAGCTTTGATTGTATCCATGTTTTGATCATTCTTGAATTTTACACCCCTATGATTATTTTTGAGGTATTTTTGGGCGTGGATAAAACAAAGTACGAATCCTTAATCCTTAATCCTTGTCATTTTGTTTCTTTGGATTCGTTTCTTTAAAAATATTTTCATCATCTTGATCTTAAATGATGATATTATGGAATATCTTTGGCACCGTAGTAAAAAGATGAATGATTTCTTGATGAATATCTTTGGGCGTAGTGCAAAGATGAGCAGTGTTGAGATGAACATGACCCGATGATGAATATCTTTGGCACTGTAGTGCAAAAGATGAAATTTTGATTCGGATGTATGTTGATTGATGTTGCGAGGATAAAAGATGAGCGATGAACTTTTAAATTCATACATAGAAGATAGTAGTTTGCATTCTCTACTTAACTCTTCTAATGAATTATTATTTTATTGCGAATATTGATTTAAAATTTGTTGTCTATTGTATTCTATTAGATTTTTCCTGTTGAAGACTAACGATAATTTGTTATATATTATCTTAGTCATAATATTCTTCTTCTTGGGCTAGTTGAGCTCACCCTTTTCCTTTTTGTTCCATTTTTTCTTCTCGGGGAGGCGAGAATGTAGCGAGTACTTAGTCGGGGTATGGAATGAAGGTTCTAGAGAAAGTTGTTTAGTAGTCCTCACCATTTTGTAAAATAATGTATCAATAATTATGATGGGGATTTATTTTGCGTGTGGATATTATCAGATGGCAATATCTGTATTTAAACTCACAGTTTATATGTTGTAATAATAAAGTTGTAGTTATTTATGTACCATGTATTTGGCGACCCAGAATGGGTTGGATGGAATGGAACTATTTTGGGGGCGTCACAGTTGGTATCAGAGCTTAGGGATATGATCTCTGGCGAAAATCGGGGAATAGAACTAGGAGGGGAGAGACGAGTAAATCCTTCGCTAGTGTGTCCTACCTAAGCTTATTTATTAGTTGGTTAGTATATAGGGATATTATGTGATATATTGATTTCCTTAATTAACCCTTGTTTTATGACGGTATTTGAGAATGTCGATTGAGAATATTAATGATGGAGTAAATAAGACCAGTGGAGATACTGTACTTACCAACGAGGAGAGCGTGCAACGGTGACAATGTACCTCCTGTGTAAACAACACCACCGAAAGCGAGATGATGAGCGAGGGGATGTTTTGAAGCTTTTGCAGTTCATGCAAAATCAGATGAGGGAGACTCGTGTTCAAAATCTGAGGAGGAAATGATAGCAATTCACGGGTGGTCACAACCACGCAGATTCAAAAAGTTGGGACCACGAATTTAAGGGAAAGCAGATTCGATCATGGCGGAAACATGGGTCAAGCAAATTACCAAGATATTCGATGTCTTGGGATGCGGAGAGAACGAAGGTTCCATTCGCCACCTTTATGTTCCGTGGCGAGGCGATTCTTGGTGGGAATCGTGAAGCGTACCCATCCGGTGCACTTTCGGCATGTCGTGGGAGACGTTTTTGAAATAGTTCAATGACAAGTACTTCCACGAAAGTATTCGTCGTATGAAGGAAGTGGAGTTTATTAGGCGGAGCGAATAACATGGCGGTGTCCGAAAGACGAGGCAAATTCGCGGAGTTATCGAGTTTGCACCTCATTTGGTGGAGAATGAGGAGCGTATGACGGCGGATGTTTACGAGAGGTTTGAAACCCGGCATCGTCGATATCTCATTTCTCATAAATTTTCTCTCTATTGAGATGTTATTAATGAGGGCTCGGTTGTTTAGGCGAGATAACGAGATACGTTCAACCGAGGGACCATAACCGAGGATCATCTAGAAGATAGCGATCATCGAATAACGATAACCGGCGGAGAAAGAAGAATCTGAGATAAAAGCGGTAACCACTCTGGTGGTAATCGTGGCCATGAAAATAGAAGCGAGTCGGGAGGAGATTTTAAAAAAAGGAGATTCAACAACGACCATGTGAAGGCGTCGGCGCTAGTATGGCCTGGTTCAAAGGAGGAGAAAGACCATCTGGGTCGTATGTTATAAATCTTGGGAAAGAGGGACATATCAGCCCAAAGCGCCCACAGCAGTTTAAGGTATGCTATAATTGTGGAAAAGAAGGACATATCGCTCGAGATTATGCGATATCGAAACCGATCCAGTGGGAATGGTGACTCAAAAGGATGTCCGGAAAAGTCAAAGTCAGCGGTTCACGGAAAGGCGTTTGTCGTGGACCGGTCAAAATCGAGGAACCCGACGAAGTTAGCACGGGTTAGTTAATTATAAATTCTTGCGAAGTTTATACCTTACTAGATACCGGTTCTACCCATTCTTTTATCTCTCTTTCTTGCGCTCAACGTTTGAACTTGACTACGGAGAAATTAGACTTTGACCTATTTATGGAGACTCCGTTAGGAAAAACTTTTATTACATCCGTTGTTTAGAAATCTTGCTTGATTCAGGTTGGCACTATCACATTACCTGTTAACCTTATTTCTATTGAGATATTTGCTTTTGATGTGATTTTAAGGTTAACTACTCATCATGCCGAAATTGATTACTTTCGTAAGGTTGTTAGTTTTCATATTCTTAAGCAACCTATTATTCGAATTCAAGCAATCAAACCATTGTAGTCAAACATTTTCATATCAAGCCATGAAGTCATTCGTTTATTACGGATGTCAAGTTTTCTTAGTCCATGTTATGGATTTGAATAAAGACACGTTAGATTTGAATAATATTCCTATTGTTATTGATTTTTCCTGACGTATTTCCTGAAGAATTTCTTGGTTTACTCCCAAAGACTGATATTAAATTTTGTATCGACTTTGAACCCGGTACAAAACTCATTTCTATAATCTCATATCGAATGGATCCTATTGAACTTCAGGAGTTAAAAATTCAACTATAGAATTTGGTATTTTGAGCCTTTATCTGGTGACTTCCTTTGTGGAATGCTGCAAAGCCGACTCTCCGTAGGGGACACCATATTCGATGCGATAGTAAAGCCCGATAGGTGTCATTGAAAGCGTCTTATCAAGGTTGGGATATGAGTCGCGGTTGAGAACAACCTAAGTCGGTAATCGAAAATCGTAGCTTTCAGGCTTAGTTGGTTATTATCGGAGATTCGTTGAAGGATATTCTCGAATCGCTATTCCATTAATGCGGTGACTTCGTAGAGATACAAAATTCGAATGGAGCAAGGAATGTGGGAAGAGCTTCGATGAACTCAAGAGGAGACTCATTTCAAACACATGTTACGACCATGCCATCTGGAAAAGCGAGCGTGGTAGGCGGCGTGTTGAGTAGAAGATCGTATACAAATCTGAGTGCGATATTGTCAAAGACTCATTTAGTATAATTTACAAATAATAGAGATGGAAATGAAAACTCTAGTTACCCACGTGATGATATACGAGTATAATCGACTTTAATCGATAAAGTTAAAACATTCAAGCTACACACCGGGTGATGAATTTGAAGAAGGAGGTGCGAAGTTGTTATTTCAAAAGCAAGAATCGGTGAGGTGAGGAAAGCTCAAACCTTTGATTTATTAATCCATTTGAAATTTCGATCGAATAGGGCGTGTGGCCTATAGACTCGTTTTACCGCCAAGTATGTATGGCGTGTTCATAACGTTTTTCATGTATCGATGTTACGTAAATATGTGGACGACTGAACCACTTCATTGAGTTAGAACCCAGGACGAGATAGCCGAAAAATTAACATACGAGGAGGTACTGTCAAGATCTTGGATAGGAAAGAACATGTCCTATGTCTGAGGTTATACCACAAGTTAAAGTTTTGTGGAGAAACCATGCTATTGAGGAAATGACACGGGAGTTGGAAGCGGAAATGAAAGCAAGGTATTCTCATCTTTTGAAACACAGTCGTCACGTCAATTTCGAGGACGAAATTTCATAAGGAGGGAGGTTGTAAGACCCCAAATTATTAATAAATGAAATTTATTTTCCTCTATTTATTATTTTGAAATAGTAAGGGTTGATTTGATTAATGTGGATAGTTATGGGTAAAATCGTAAATATTTCAAATAAGCAAGTGGTTATAAAATATTCATTATTGTCGGAGAATATTCGTTTGGTCGTGGAATATTAAATGCTTTGTCGAGGAATATTAAATGCGACAAGTGCGAGTCTTTTGTGGGCCCCATAACGAAAAAGCGAATGGATGAAGAAAATGACAAATATAAGTTGTTTATAAATAACGGCGTAGTTATTCACAGATTATCTTGTTGGAATACCGTTGGTTAAAATACACTAATATGCGTTGTTGAATAGTAGCACGGTATTGCACCAATTATTGATTTCTTACGTGAAGGCACTACTCAATAATTGTTACGGTAATTCTTATTCGATTATTTTATTTTATTGATTCAATAATTGTTGCGTTGATATTTTATATTCTTTGTTGTTTTGATAATTGTCATTCTGCGATAATTTTTATTATCGAAGCAATAATTCATATTATCTGAATAATATTATTAGATAAAATTATTGGCAATGTCTAGAAAGTTACATACAGGAGAGGTTTGGTCACCTAATTGCGGCGCCCGATGAAGGAAAAATTCTTATTGGAAAGCCCCTCTTTCTGAGGAGCTGCACTGGTTGTCAATAATGTGATTACGTAATATTATTTGTGAATAATTAATTATTGATTTATATGATGAGGAAAATATTGATTTTATGTGGATATAGATGGAGAAAATTTTTAAAATGACAATTGTTGAAAATTAATATTTTATCTTTTTACGATAAAATAATTCATTTAAATATATTATTTTAATAATATATTAACGATGATATTTTACAACGAATGTGGGATATATGAGTATCTGAGGAGGAAGAGTATTTTTGTTGCAATAAATGTTTAAAAGATGTTAAACATGTCGGTGGACCCCATTTCTTATTTGAAATTTGATTATAGCTTTGTAAAATTGTCCGTATGTGGATTTCGGTCGATTTACATTTGGAATTTGGAAAACTTTCTTACGCAAAGTTGTAGAGAATTGAATTTCCTAAAAAGCGATTGTGAGATTGAATTTTCGATAAAAGGGCTATTTATTATGAATTATTGAAGTTTTGGAGTTTGAAATAATTGATTTTGGGAGTTTTAATTAATTATTTTGAGAAAAACGTTTTTGGTGAGTTTGTGAACCTCATTTAACATGTCTTATGGCTGAAATCAGATTTCAAAGGTGGGCTAAGGAATTTTGTTTATAAATAATATTATTATATTCAATTTTCTACTTTGGTGTTCTAAGCATTTTCCTATAAATAGGGAGCTTAGGTTAGAATTGAAAATTACACGAAGCTGAAGTTTTCTCTCTATTTCTCTCTCGATATTTTGAGCGTATTCTTGTGAGTATTTTGAGTATACTTTGAGTATAGCTATCTGATTTGCAAGTTCAAGTCATAGCCTATATCCAGGTGTTTCAATTTAGAAGTCTTGATCTTTCGAGGTAAGGGATGTTATTTTCTTCTCAAATGATATTATTTCTTGATATCATTATCTTTGAAATATTGGTTGGAATTTTTATCAAATTTGGAACTTTTTTTCATGTCGGGGTTACTATTCATGAGTTCTTATTCACGAGTTACTATTCATGAGTTACTATTCACGAGTTACTATTCACGAGTACTATTTCATGAAGCGTGAAGATGTTTTTGTGGAATTTCTATGTTTTGGTGTCGGAGTTACTATTCACGTATACGGACTTTATTCACGATATCTGACCTTATTCACGAATACGGCTTTATTCATAGAAAAATGAAAATTTTTCTTTTAAATCAAAATATCTATTCGGATACTAGCTTTGATTGTATCCATGTTTTGATCATTCTTGAATTTTACACCCCTATGATTATTTTTGAGGTATTTTTGGACGTGGATAAAACAAAGTACGAATCCTTAATCCTTAATCCTTGTCATTTTGTTTCTTTGGATTCGTTTCTTTAAAAATATTTTTCATCATCTTGATCTTAAATGATGATATTATGGAATATCTTTGGCACTGTAGTGCAAAGATGAATGATTTCTTGATGAATATCTTTGGCCGTAGTGCAAAGATGAGCAGTGTTGAGATGAACATGACCGGTGATGAATATCTTTGGCACGTAGTAAAAAGATGAATTTTGATTCAGATGTATGTTGATTGATGTTGCGGGGATAAAAGATAGCGATGAACTTTTAAATTCATACATAGAAGATAGTAGTTTGCATTCTCTACTTAACTCTTCTAATGAATTATTATTTTCATTGCGAATATTGATTTAAAATTTGTTGTCTATTGTATTCTATTAGATTTTTCCTGTTGAAGACTAACGATAATTTGTTATATATTATCTTAGTCATAATATTCTTTCTTGGGCTAGTTGAGCTCACCCTTTTCCTTTTGTTCCATTTTTCTTCTCGGGAGGCGAGAATGTAGCGAAAGTACTAGTCGGGGTATGGAATGAAGGTTCTAGAGAAAGTTGTTTAGTAGTCCTCACCATTTTTGTAAAATAATGTATCAATAATTATGATGGGGATTTATTTGCGTGTGGATATTGTCTAGATGGCAATATCTGTATTTAAACTCACAGTTTATATGTTGTAATAATAAAGTTGTAGTTATTTCTGTACCATGTATTTGGCGACCCAGAATGGGTTGGATGGAATGGACCTATTTTGGGGGCGTCACATTATCATTTCCGCGATTCGTCGCTATATATATTTAAAAGCAGTAAACGCACCGGATGTAAAATCTAGGCTCATCGAACAGAGTTCGACAACAGTTTATATATATAAGTATTAAATGCTCCGGATGTAAAATCCAGGCTCATCGAACATAGTTCGACAACAGTTCATATATATAAGTATATATATATACGAAAGTAAATAAATGCTCCAGGCCGAAGTCTAGGCTCAATCGAGGGATAAATCGATAATGTTAGTCCATATATAATATATATACATAAGTATATACAGACAGAAATGAAAACCACGGACCGAAGTTCGGGCAAACACAAACAACACGACTCTCACTGTGAAGAACAATGTGTGCAAAGATGAAGAGAAAGGCTTCAAAGTGTATAAGAAGGCTTATAGTGGGCTACCAAAGAAGACTTCTATTGACTGAAGTGGATGAACCCTCGGCTCCTGCCGGTAAAAAGTAGCTATATATGAGCTTACTAGTGTTTAAAATGAGAAAACACTCAGGTTAGGGTGTGTACAGAGCAAATTGGACAGGGCTTCCTCGCCTTTTTTTCCTTGCAAATGGCCACCCCAAGCCCTCTATTTATAGAGGGGAGAAGCTAGATAGATGTACACTGTGGTTACCAGGTTGCCCGATCTTTTGGGTTCCAGTCTCAAGAAATGCGTGCTGCGCATGCACTGTGATGTCCTCTCAAACTTTCAGAACTGCAATTCGGGCATCCGACTGAGGTATGTAAGACCTATTTTAGACCACCGTAATTGAGACGTACGCATTGACATATGATTAGAGGTTGTACGGAGTCAGGAAGATGGGACCATGCCCTCTGGTCTTCAAGCTCCAAATTCTATCCGTTGTCCTACGTAATAGTCACTCGGGATCAGACTTCCTTGGTTCTTGTAGGACATTGCACAGAAATATATGTATGTATATTTGAAATGTTGAGACGACGTGATGTGTCAAGATGGCCAGATGACAATTGTACCCCTCACCAGGGTTATCTCCGGCTTGGGTTAATAAAGAAGATGTTACTCAGGGTTATATCCGAGATTGGACTGCTGTAGTGTTGAAGGTCCTCAGTGTCATCACTGAGTGTGCCTGTCTTCCCAGTGTTATTGCCGGGTCTTTAGATTGAGTGCCTCGGTGTAAGCGCCGAGGTTGAAGCTGAATGCATGTATTTGAAACAAGCATTTCTAGGGTTATCGCCGGAACTGCAATAGCATCCCTTGAGGATATCACCAAGGATGGAGTTACTACTCCCAGTGTCATCTCTGGGACTGGGACTAAGCGTCGCAGTGTTATCGTCGAGATAGAACTGTCCTCTCCGATGTTGTTTCCGGTCCTTTGAACTGCATACCTTAGGGTCATCTCCGAGGTTGAAATTGATCCTCCCAGTGTGTACTCCGAGGTTGAGATTGAACTTCCAGTAGTATCCTGAATGGATGTGAACTGTCTTCCAAGGTTATCTCTGAAAGATGAATCTGCCCTCCTACAATGTTAGTAACAGTTGTGCAGAAAATTTTGAGTGTCTACAGTGCACTTGTGTGTGAGAGTAATTAGATTTTGACCAACAGTGTTGACAAACTACAATTTGATGGCAACGAGATACTTCTCTCTCAAAACAGATACCAAAACTACTCCAGCTCCGGCACCTTCCATGTTTATAGCTCCATCCAAATACATCTTCCGTGACTGGGGTGTATTGTCCTGATGGTGTTGCTGAATTGTCATTACCCCTTCATCGGGGAAACATATTTCCAAGGGTTTGAAATCTGTGGATGGAAATGCGGCCAATTGATCAGCAATTCCTTGACCTTTGATAGACTTTTTGAGTCACACAGATGATGTCAAATTGTTGGAGGATCAACTGCCATTTGGACAGTCTACAATTCAACATAGGTTTGCTGAATACATACTTAAGAGGATCCATGCGGGATGTGAGATGGGTTGTGTGACCATGGAGATAGTGTTGTAATCTCATGTAAGCCCATGCTAAAGCACATCAAGTCTTCTCAATCAAGGTATATTTGTGCTCATTGATGTTGAATCTTTTGCTGAGGTAATAGATAGCTCTTTCTTGGCGTCTATCATCTTTTTGTCCCAGCATATAGCCCATGGCATTTTCATTGATTGACAGGTACATAAATAGGGGAATGTCATCCCTGGGAGGTACCAATACAGGAGCTTTGACTAGTTGCTCTTTGATGGAAAGGAAGCTTTTTTGACACTCTTCGTTCCATTTCTTGGAGGAGTTTTTCCTTAATAACTTGAAGATAGGCTCACAGGTTGCTGTGAGTTGGGATATGAATCGACTGATGAAGTTGATTCTTCTCAACAATCCCCATATTTCCCTCTCTGTCTGGGGTATGTGCATCTCAGTAATGGATTGAATTTTTGCAAGATCCAGCTCAATTCCTTTGTGGCTTATTAGAAATCCCAACAACTTGCCTGACTTGACGCCGAAGGTGCACTTGGCCGGATTTAGCTTCAAGTTGTACTTGCGCAACCGGTTGAAGAGCTTTTTGAGATGGTCTATGTGGTCTTCTTCCCTTCGGGACTTAACAATGATGTCATCACATAGACTTTTATCTCTTTGTGCATCAAATCATTGAAAAGATACATCATAGCTCGCTGATAGGTAGCTCCAGCATTGATGAGGCCGAATGACAACCGTCTGTAGAAAAAGGTTCCCCAAGGAGTGATGAATGCTATCTTCTTACGATCCTCTTTTGCAACCATGATTTGGTGATACCCAGCAAAGCAGTCAACAAAGGAGTACATGCCATACTGAGCTGTATTGTCAATGAGTACGTGGATGAATGGTATCGGGAAGTTGTCTTTGAGACAAGCTTTGTTTAGATCCTTGTAATCCACGTATACTTGCACCTTCCCTATGGGTTTAGGTACGAGAACTATGTTTGATAGCCACTCAGGGTATGTTGATACCATGATGATGCCGGCTTGAAATTATTTCATAATTTCTTCCTTGACTCTCAAACTCCACTCAGGTTTTAATCGTCTGAGTTTCTGTTTAACTGACTTGAATCCCTATTTAATGGGAAGGCGATGAATGACAATGTCAGTTGACAAACTGATCATGTCTTCATGAGACCATGCAAACACATCCTAGAATTTGGTCAATAATGCAACCATGTCATTCCTTTGGCTTGGGGTAAGGTCCATGGAAATTTGGATTTGTTTGAGGTTTTCTGAGGTTCCAAGGTTGAAAGAGGTGGTTTGATTAAGGTTTGGCTTGGGTTTGTCTTCGACCCATTCTTTGATCTCCTCAGGCACCTCATAGTCCTCTTGTTCAATCTTCATCAAATCAGAGTCCAACCTTATATCAAAGTTGCAGTCCTTGTGAAGAATTGGCATCCCATCAGCAAGTTTAGACAAATTTAACTCTTGGGTCCTAAAAAATAATACTTTCACTTAATATATGAAATTGTTTGATCATACAGTGTTAGCATGGCATGACAAAAACAATTGCTAATACTATGCAACAAAAGTAAGCAGTTATTGCTATTTACAAGGCAAAGTGATTTTTTGCCCTTTTTATCCTTTTCGACAAATGCAAGGAGTGCTGCTCCAATTTCCAAGGGTCAAGTCCTGGTGGAAAGTTTTGATGAAGAGGAGGTTATCATCTTCCTCCTCTTGAATGATGACCATGTTGTCTGGATAATCATCATCTGGGATGTCCCTGTTCTACCCTCTATATGTATCAGGACACACATATTTGACAAATGTCTCTTTATGTCTTGTTTGCGCCTTTGATTCATTTCCTTAATGTTTGGGTCTGGAATCAAGATTTCTTTCCCATTAATTGGTCTCGGTTTATGAAACAGCATACCCACCACGGAGACATGAATTTTCCTTAGAGGCCATACAGAATCTGTATCTGTAGGTTTAGGCAATAACATTATAGGTGAAGGAACCGGTGTATGCTTGTGTGGGTTCCTATGACTTGACCTAGATGAGTAGCCTAGTCTGGCCTTCCCTGTCTGGCTGGGAACTTGAATTAGGCATTTGATTCCTTGCTGATTCTTTCCTAACCCTTGTCCTAGTTGGAAACCCAATGATATTATCTCTTGACTGGTCGACATTACCTCGACAAAAACTCTGGGTTTCAGAGTTAGAGCCCCAATGGGTTGATAGTGAATGTTGCTTACCTCAAGGGCTTGGAAGCTGACATGCTCAACTTCTTCATTAAAACTGATTAGAGGTATATCACTTTGGACAGGATACTCTGGTTTAGCATTGACAGTGACTAGATTACTGTTGATGATATACTTGAGTTGTTGGTGAAGAGTGGATGGGATGGCTCCCGCTATGTGGATCCAAGGTCTTCTCAACAGTAAATTATATCCTGTAGTGATTTGAGCACTTGAAAGGATATGTAAATTGTATATGGACTGATTTCCACTGGTAATTCAATCTCTTCGATAGCGTTTTACCGAGATCCATCAAAGGCTTTAATGATTGTGTGACTGCTTCTCGAATCTAGTTGAGATTGATCTTCATTCTTTCCAATGTGGCATAGTGGCAGATGTTTAGGGATGATCCTCCATCTATCAGTACTCCTCCGACCACATATCCGGAAGACATCAATGCTATGTGCAGTGGCTTGTAATGACCCATCCCTTCGGGAGGTATGTCATCATCGGTGAAAGATATCACATTGCTGTTGAAGATGTGATCTACCGGATGATGAAACTTTTCTATATCCATTGTATTCGGCAAGTGGGCTTCTTCTAATATCTTCATTAAGACCTTTCGATGATCTTCTGAAGAGAATTCCAAGTCCAGAATAGATATCTGTTGAGGTGCTTCTTTCAAGCTTTGCACCACCTTGGCTTCATTATGTCCCATATTGCGGAATAATTCTTCAATTCTCCTTGGGCACTTTCCCCTTGGATCTGATGACTGAATTCATCACTTGTTGAGGGAGATATACCGGGTTTTCCTTGGATACCACAATAGTTGTGTTTGAGGTTGACTCTTCAGCCTTTCCATAGTTCCATGGGACTTTCTTAAGGCTGATGATAGGAATCTGTGGCCTGAATGGCAGTATGAGTGGTTCTGGAGCAGCCACTCTCAAAGGGTTTTCAACTCCTTTGAGCTTGATGGGTTGAATTGTAAGGGGTGCTGCACCCAGGTCTCCCTCAGAGGATATGACTGATATAATTTCCCTCCATCTTTGTGATCCTGGAGGAAATGTATGTCCACTCTCAAGTGATACGGTGTCATCGTCTGCCATTTGCAGGTCACCACTGTCAATTATATTTTGGATGAGATGATGGAGTGCCCAACATTCTTTAGTGCTGTGACCACAAGAATGGGAGTGGTATTGACAGACTCCGGTAGCATCAAATCTTTTTGAGCGTGGATTTACTAGAGGTAGCAGTACTGTTATATTTCTCTCATTGATCAGCATCTGCAATATTTCTTCCAACGGTTGGCCTAAATAGACGAACTCTCTTTTATTGGCAAAGTCCCAACGGGCTTGGGTTGTAAGACCCCAAATTTTTTAAGAAAGATGAATTTTCTATAAATATCATTCTTGAATATTATGGAGTGAAATTGATATAATGTTATAGTTGTGGGTAATATTTATAAATTTTGCAAAGTACGCAAGTTGTTATATAATATTCGATTGGTCGGGGAATATTCTTTTTAACAGGGAATATTCGGACAATGGCACAATCATTGGTGGACCCCGCAACAGAATTATTGTCGGATTGAAAAAACGACAAAAATATTTTATGAAAATAACGGTGATAGTTTTTTCGTTAGCTGTGGAAACACCGGTGTTAAAGAAATAAAGATATCTGGCGTGGTTGCATAGTAGCACACGGTTTTGATTATTGATGTTTACATGAGAAGTCACTCAGTTTTGTTCAATTATTGCTACAGTAATTGCTGCATAGTATCTCACGTTATTTGATTCAATTATTATCAATATTTTTTTATATTATTAAATTAATAATTTAGACGACAAAGTTATTAATATTATTATTTGCAATATTAACGATGTCTAGAAGTTCCGTCAAGAAGAGGTTAGATAATCTAATTGCGCGTCAATAAGGAGAAATCCTTATTGGAAAGCCCCCTCTTTCCTGGGAACGACCTGCTCGATTAATATTGTGAATTATAATAAAGGTGATAAATGTTGTTAAAATTGTTAAGGTGATTTTTATAAAGTTTTGTTTTATTTTATTATAAATAGAATATATTATATTTTATTTAAAAGATTTTGTTTTAACAAGTTCAGCTGGGATGGAGGCACCAAAGTAGTCGAGAAAAGTCAGCCAGGTAGTTGAGGAGGCGTTTGTTGTGACCTCCGGAAAGTAAGGAACCCGAACGAGGTCATCACGGGTAAGCTTATCATAAACTCTAGTGAAGTCCATACCTTATTTGATACCGGTTCTAACCATTCTTTCATTTCTCTTACTTGCGCTAAACGTTTAAATTTGACTCCGGAGAAATTAGACTTTGACTTATCTGTTGAAACTCCGCTGGGAGAAACCTTCATTACATCAACTGTTTATAAGTCTTGTTTAGTTCAAATCGGCACCCGCACGTTACCTGTTGATCTTATTTCTTTGAAAATACTTACATTTGATGTGATTCTAGGGATTGATTGGTTAACTACTCATCATGCAAAAATTGATTATTTTTGTAAGGTTGTTAACTTTCATATTCCTAACCAACCTATTATGCGAATTCAAGCAACCAAACCATTAAAATCAATCACTATCATCTCAAACCATAAAGCTATTCATTTATTGAAAATCGGATGTCATGCTTTTTTAGCTCATGTCACGGATCTAAACAAAAATACGTCAGTTTTGAATGATATTTCTATTATTAATAAATTTCCTGACGTATTCCCTGAAGAACTTCCTGGCCTACCTCCAGAGCGTGAAATTGAATTTTGTATCGACCTTGAATCCCAGTACAAAACCCATTTCAAAAGCCCCATATCGAATGACTCCTATTGAACTTGAGGAGTTAAAGACCCAATGCGCAGGAATTGTTAGACGCCGGTTTCATTCGCCCCTAATACGTCTCCTTGGGGGTGCTCTGTTCTATTCGTGAAAAAAAGAAAGATGGGAGTATGCGACTTTGTATTGATTATCGGGAGTTGAACCATGTCACTATCAAAATAGATATCCATTGCCTCGCATTGATGACTGTTTCACCGGTTGCAAGGCTCCAAATTCTTTTCAAAGATTGATATTCGTTTAGGATATCACGATTGAAAGATTAGAGCAGATGATATTCAAAGATGACTTTCAGAACTCGGTACGGGCATTATGAATTCCTAGTTATGTCTTTTGGATTGACTAATTCTCCAGCTGCCTTCATGGATATGATGTACCGAGTATTCAAGGAATATTTAGATCACTTTTTGGTCATCTTTATTGATGACATCCTCATATATTCCAAAAGTCGTGAAGATCATGAGCAACACTTGAGGCTGATACTTTAAAAGCTTCGTGAAAACAAGCTTTATGCCAAGTTGAAGAAATATGAGTTATAGCTTGAGGAAGTTGCATTCCTTGGGCACGTAGTATCAAGTCATGGAATATCTGTTGACCCGACAAAGATTGAAGCAATTCAAAGCTGGGAGCAACCTAAATCAGTGACCGAAGTACATAGCTTTCTCGGTTTAGCTAGTTATTATCGGAGATTCGTGGAAGGATTTTCTTGAATCGCTACTCCATTAACTCAGCTGACTCGAAAAGATACAAAATTCTGATGGAGCGAGGAATGTGAGAAGAGTTTTCAAGAACTCAAGAGGAGACTCATTTCAGCACCTGTTCTGACAATACCATCTGGCTCGGAGGGATATGTCATCTACAGTGATGCTTCGGGCAAAGGGTTAGGATGTGTTCTCATGCAACATGAGAAAGTCATAGCCTATGCTTCTCGGCAAATCAAAGAATATGAGAGGAATTATCCTACTCATGATCTAGAGTTGGCAGCTGTTGTCTTCGCACTTAAAATTTGGAGGCATTACTTGTATGGGGAGAAAGTGGAGATCTTTACGGATCATAAAAGCCTCAAATATTTCTTCACTCAAAAAGAACTCAACATGCGACAACGATGTTGGCTTGAACTGTTGAAAGATTATGATCATACCATCCAATACCATCCTAGAAAAGCGAACGTGGTAGCTAACGCATTGAGTAGAAGATCATATGCAAGTATGAGTGCGATATTGTCAATGCAAAGGCCCATTTTGTGTGACTTGCAAAGGATGGAGATAGAGTTAAAGACTCTAGGGACCCATGTGATGATGGCGAATATATGAGTAGAACCGACTTTAATTGATAAAGTTAAAAATTTGCTTCAAGCTATAGACACTGGGTGATGCATTATGTGGAAGAAAGTGCAAGAAGGTGTTATGCCAGAAGCAAGAATCGATGAAGAAGGAATACTTTGAGTCAAGTCTAGACTTTGTGTTCCTAACGACCCTGATTTAAAGTATAAAATCATGATGGAGGCGCACAACACACCGTTTGCAATCCATCTTGGGAGTACCAAAATGTATCGTGATCTTCGTTATACATTTTAGTGGAGCAATATGAAGAGAGAGATAGCGCTATTTATCTCAAGGTGTCTAACTTGTCAACGAGTTAAGGCGGAGCATCAAGTACCAAAAGGTCCATTGCAACCACTTGAAATTCTAGAATGGAAGTGGGAGCACATTACCATGGATTTAGTTACTGGTCTTCCCAAGGTTTCTCAAGGCATAGATGCAATAGGGGCCATTGTTGATAGATTGACCAAGTCTTCTCATATCTTATCAATATGAGAAACTTATACACTTGAACGTCTTACTCGTATGTACATAAACGAGATTGTAAGACTGCATGGTATGCCAGTATCCATAGTTTCTGATCGAGACCCAAGATTCACTTCACGATTTTGGGTTAGTTTGCAAAAAGCTAAGGGCACAGATTTACAATTTAGTTCGGCATATCATCCTCAGACAGACGAACAATTAGAGAGGACTATTCAGACTCTGGAAGATTTATTAAGACTCTGTGTCCTTGACTTCAAAGGAAGTTGGGATAAGTTCTTACTATTGGTGGAGTTTTCCTACAACAATAGTTATCATGCAAGTATTGGCATAGCTCCATTTGAGGCGTTGTATGGAAGAAAGTGTCATTCTCCAGTATGCTGGGATGAGTTGGGTGAAGCAACATTGTTGGGACTGGAGTTGGTACATATGACTACGAAAAAGATTCAAATAATCCGACAATGCATAAACACCTTCGACAAAAGAGTTATGCTGATCTTCATCGAAAGGACGTGGAATTCGATATTGGAGATCATGTGTTGTTACGTGTTTCTCCATGGAAAGGAGTTACGAGATTTGGAAAGATAGGAAAGCTCAATCTTCGATTCATTGGCTCATTTTTAATCCTCGACCGAGTAGGAATTGTGGCCTATAGACTCGCTTTACCGCCAAGTATGTCTCGTCTTCATAACGTTTTTTACATATCCATTTTACGTAAATATGTGGAAGATCCGAACCAAATTATTGAGTTAGAACCAGACGAAATAGCGGAAGATTTAACGTATGAAGAGGAACCTGTTAAAATCTTTGATAAGAAGGAACATATTCTACGCTCCAAGGTTATACCTCAAGTCAAAGTCTTGTGGAGAAACCACGATGTTGAGGAAATGACCTGGGAGTTAGAATCTGGAAATGAAATCAAGGTATGCTTACCTCTTCGACATATCAAGTACGTACCCTAGTTTCGAGGGCGAAATTTTATAAGAAGGGGAGGTTGTAAGACCCCAATTTTTTTAATAAAGATGAATTTTCTATAAATATCATTTTTGAATATTATGGAGTGAAATTGATATAAAGTTATAGTTGTGGGTAAAATTTATAAATTTTACAAAGTACGTAAGTTGTTATATAATATTTGATTGGTCGGGGAATATTCGTACAACTGCACAATAATTGGTGGACCCCGCAACGGAATTATTGTCGGATTGAGAAAACGACAAAAATATTTTATGAAAATAATGGCGGAAGTTTTACAGATTAATCGTGGAAACACCCGGTGTTAAAAAAATGCGATGTCTGGCGTAGTTGCATAGTAGCAACACGGTTTTGATTATTGATATTTACGTGAGAAGTCACTCGGTTTTGTTCAATTATTGCTACGATAATTCTTTGCATAGTATCTCGCGTTATTTGATTCAATTATTGTCAATATTTTTATATTATTAAATCAATAATTGAGGCGACAAAGTTATTAATATTATTATTTGCAATATTAACGATGTCTAGAAGTTAAAAAGAAGAGGTTAGATAATCTAATTGCGTCGTCGATAGGAGAAATCCTTATTAGAAAGCCCCTCTTTCACAGGAGCGACACAGGTCGATTAATATTGTGAATTATAATAAAGGTGATAAATGTTGTTAAAATTGTTAAGGTGATTTTTATAAAGTTTTGTTTTATTTGATTATAAATAGAATATATTATATTTTATTATGCATAGTGTTTGCATAGTAAAATCTTTTTATATAAAATAGAATACTTTTTTTAAAGTTTTGTTTTATTTGATTATAAATAGAATATATTATATTTTATTATGCATAGTAAAATCTTTTTATATAAAACAGAATACTTTTTATAAAGTTTTGTTTTATTTGATTATAAATAGAATATATTATATTTTATTTAAAAGATTTTGTTTTATTAGAATATTTTATTAATCTTTGCATAGTAAATCAATATGGACAGATTAGTTTAAAATTAAATCAATCTAGACCGTTCATGAATTAGTTACTATTCAGTCCATTCTCCTATAAATAGAAGCTCATTCCTTCATTATTTCTTACGAATTCACTAAAACTCTAGAGAGAGAAACTATAGAGAGAAAGAAGAAAAGTATTTTGCTACTTCACTACTCCTATATCCAGTTTCTTCTAAGGTAAGGGGTATTATTTCTTTAATATTCATGAAGAGAGCTATTGTTATTCAATTCCTTATTATTCTGTTGGAATAACCTGTATATGCGAAGTACCGCATACATGGTTAAATTCTTCTGTTATTCCATTCTTTATTATTATGTTGGAATAACTTTATACATGCAAAATCTGCATACGTGGTGAAATTCTTCTATTATTCCATTCTTTATTATTTTGTTGGAATATCACATACATGCGTTTATGCATGACTGGTTCCATTATTTATTATTACATTGGAATATCCTATCGTGCTTTTACGCATGACACGGTTCCATTATTTATTATTACATTGGAATATCCACGCCGATGCGTTTATGCGTGACTGGTTCCATTATTTATTATTACATTAGAATATCTTGATTGTGCTTTTACGCATGACCTTGTTCTATTATTTATTATTACATTGGAATAACACATGCATGCGGATCTATCGCATGCCTGGTGAATTCTTTTGTTATTCCATTCATTATTATACTCAGTTGGTTAATGTTTTGGCTTTTATACTCCATGAAATTAATGGAATATCCTTGATATTTGTTCTTCATCCAGTATCTTTTCATGAAATATTCTTCTGAACATTCTTGAATTTTACACCACAAAGCAGTATCAGGTTGACAATTTGGACGCTATTGGTTCCTGGATAAATTAATTCTTGAACTTGTTTTATTGAATTCTTATATCATTGTCATCATCCTCATGTTTATATTCTGTTGAAAGTCATCTGTGGCCTAAAGTGCATAGATGGACTTGTTATGATTATGACCAGGGATTATTCGGTATAATCATGACCGTAATATTACAAATGATGTGGTAAAAGTCCTCATTGGCCCGTAGTGCATTGATGGATAGTTGTTGGCATGATCATGACCATTGATGAATACACGAATATCCTTGGCCCGTAGTGCATGGATAATTTGTGGTTGTGATACTAATGAATATCCTTGGCCACAGTGCAGGGATGATGTGGATTATTTATTAAGCTCAGTCTCAGCGATAAAAGTGATGAAAAACCTTTTAAATCATAGAAGATAGTAGATTTCATTCTCTATTTGACTCTTCTAATGAATTGCTTATTTAGCTGTAGTTAAACTTGATGTTTGTTATATTGTATCAGTTTAACACTGTTAAAGGCTAACGATAATTTATTCTGCATTATCTTAGTCATAATATTTCTTACTGGGCTAGTTGAGCTCACCCTTTTGCTTTCATTGTTCTCTTCAGGAAATGAGAACGTTCCAGGGACTAGTCGAGGAACGGAGTGACGGTCCAGATGATAGCATTAGTAGTTCTCACTATTCTATGAAATAGTGTGATAATAAATGTATTGAGGACTTATTTTGAGTTTGAATACTGTCTAGAAGATAACATTTGTATTAAAACTCATAGCTCATGTTGTATATTTAAGATTGTATTTATATTCTGTACCATGTATTTGGCGACTCAGAATAGGTGATGTATACCTATTTTGGGGGCGTCACATGGGCTCTTGCTTTTTTTGCAAGCTTTTCCTCCAAGGTTTCACTCTCTTGGGTGAGTGGTGGAGTCTTTGTGATAAGGGATAGGAGACTAGCATGTTCCTGACTGAACAACTGCCGTGTGACTTGGTGTTGATGTATCAGTAGTTCTGCCAATTGATTGACCTATTTGTCGAGAGATTTTAACTCTCGTTCTATCATGAACTTGAACTCTGAATAATCCCACTTGTCGGAATTATCCTTGCTGGTTTGGGGAGAACCACCCACGTATTTGAGGTACTTGGAGCTCTCTCCACTGCCCCTATTGATCATGTTAACATCCTCTTCTTTGTGTTGAGGGAGAGGGTTATCTTGAACGTGTGGTTGTTCGAGTTTTGTCACCACGATCTCACCACTATCTATTATGTCCTGGATCTTATGCTTAAGGGCCCAACAATCCTGAGTGTCGTGGCTTGGAGCTCCAGAATGGTAAGCACACTTTATGCTTGTATTGAAGCCCTTTCCACTTTGATTGGCTGGTGGAAGGGGATGAGTGATTTCTTCTGAGCTGTCAGAAGTTTGAAGATGTTTTCAAGTGAGTCCCCTAAGGGTGTGAACATTCTTGAGAGTCTGACTCCTCCAGTCTTTGGCAAGGGAGGATTTGAGGATTGTGCTTGAGAAGGGGAGTAGTTTCTCCTATGAATAAGAAAATTTTGATTACCTTTTTGTGTTTGTCCTTGCAGTATCAAGGAGACATCCTTTTCTTTCTTCTTATAGACCCTTCGGGGGTTGTTCCCATAACTTTTAGATTGGATATGCTTAGCTACGACTTTTAGAGCGACGAGGTCTTGAATCTTCCATGATTTCAACCCCATTTCTACCATTTCACAGTGCTTAATCATTTATGAGAATGGTTTTCCTATTCCAGCTAGTACCCTCTCATAAAATGGAGTTTCTTGAATATTTATGAAGGTCATCAACATCTCAGTTTCTATCATAGATGGGATAACTTGAGCAGCCGGACGCCTCCATCTTTGGGGATACTATCTGAATGACTCATTGACTTGCTTCTTGACTGTGGTAATTTGATACCTTTCTTGAGCCATCTGAGTTTGAAAGCTGTATTGACTAAGGAAAGCATGGGCTAACTCCTCCCAGCTGTGAATTTTGGAGCTATCCAACCTAGTGTACCATGCTCTAGCTTTTCCAGTCAAACTTTTCTAAAATAGGGGGAGATTGTCAGGAATATGCATGTGAATGATATTCCTATTTACATATGATTTGATTATGATATGTATATATTTGAATGAATATTCGAGTATGCTTGCATTAAGAAAAGCTATAAAGTCCTTTGATAGATAATAGAAACATATTTACAAGGACTTAGAATGAATTGATCAAATGTGTTAGGTTGATCCTACTTAAGCAAAACGGCTCTGTAAAGTCCTTAAAAAGAAATGATGTACAAGGAGTATAAATATAGTAAGATCAAACATGTTAGGTTGATCTTACGATGTAATAGATAGGCTTGTCTGATCGTCTAGCAGTGCCCCAGAAATCGTAGTCTGCCAAGAGAGTTAAGGAAAACTCGAAGAGCTATCGAGGCAGAATCGTAGTCTACGAGATAGTAGATCTCGGAGTTCGTAGACTTCCAGGAGAGACGAGGAGGGATCGTAGTGTGTCGAGGAGAACTTCACGAGGTAGTAGAGTCTGCCGAGGAAGTCATGTTTGTAATTGTAGGGACTGACACCACGAGCCGAATAGCATCCGCCAAAGCCGGTCAAGAATCGTAGACTACACTGAGTCGTAGAGTCTACTAATGTCAAAGCTAATTCAAGAATCGTGATCGCACTCGAGAATCGTGAGAGTCTCTTGATCGTATCAAAGGAGAGATCACGATCGAGCAAGATCGGATGAAGACAAATCGTAGTATCAAGATCGATCTCAAAGTCGTAAGTAGTGTCTTTTGGTAGAAGGTGAATCGTAGAATGCAGAGCTAAGACATTAACAGATGTGCTCACAAGACCACAGTAGAATCGTAGAGCAAACACGATTCTCAACAATTGAGCACTCCCAGAATATCCGAAGGAATGAAGCCTCTAGTTGGTAATGCAAAGATACATCTCACTTAAAGGAAGCCAGAGAGCACTCAACGAATGGCATGCAAGCTAATAGAAGATCTAAGCATCAACTCAATCAGCATCAAGATTGAGTTGAGAAGCTATTCAAGGTAAAGTCTTCCACAAGATGATCATAAGAAGACTTCAGTAGCTGAGTAAGGAAAGTCAGCATATGCAGTAGCTATCAAGAAGAAAGATGACAACGATCCTAAAAGTAACCAGAATCATATTGTTTGCCAAACAAAGAAGAAACTGATGGAGTATACACAAAGATACTGGTCAGCCTCTGAATAACAAGGCTAAAGTGATTAAGCATTGGGTCAGTACATTGATGATAAGTGAACGGGAGATCACAAGGAGAAAGCTAGCTGGACACGCCACAAATCTGAAATGTCTTGTTATTCAGAAGGGGCCAGAGCAAGAAGTCAAGCCATCAGTATTTGAGAACAGTCGAGGCAAACAGAAGTGATGAAGCACTACACAAGAGAAGGAAGAGGTGTTCTACATTGAAGATCCAATCAACACTTTTCAAGATCTTAGTGTTGTCTCTACCAGTCAACAAGACACTACGATCAGGTCCATGAAGATATGCATCAGAATCGTAGAGTTCGAATAGCTGAAGACTGAAGCATTGGCAACGGTTCAATCTGAAGGATAATATTCGGACAAGAGCTTATTGAGAGCATCGATGCAAGGACAACCTCTGATCGAGAAATCAGAAGGGTGAAATAAAGTTGTTGACCTGCCCAAGATATCAAAGCGATATATCTGACAGGGTTGATGAACCAGCAGACTGCAGTGTCAGGAAGTCAGAAAAAGATGTCAAGTCACATCTACAGTTTGCACCAAATAACTCGACATCTGCGAAGCAATTTGAATAGCTTTCATCGACTACTTTCCAACGGGAAGATTGGGAAGCAATATAAATCAACAGAGCTTCAAAGATCAAGAGTTGCTGATGATTGCTAAGTTGCAGAATCATTGAGTTGTTGGGAATGCTATTGTTGACTCTACGAGTTCCACCAAAGATAAACAGAAGAAGTCTCAGTGAAAGTGAGACTACATAGGTGGAAGTGAAACAGCTTTGAAGAATAACTCAAACAGACTAAAGCTTCACTCAACAACGATGAGAATGCCACTGAAGATGGTAGCCAAGCTGTGACGCCCCCAAAAATAGGTATTCATCACCCATCTTTAGTTGCCAGATACATGGTACATAAATTCAAATATAACTTAATTATACAACAATCGTGCAAAATACGACGACATAATCTAAGAGTTTTAATACGTATATTGTCATCTAGACAGTATACAAACTTAATGAAGTCCTCATTACATTTATTATCACACTATTTAACAGAATAGTGAGGACTATTAATGCTATCATCTGGACCGTCACTCCGTTCCCCGACTCTAAATCGTCGACTATATTCTCATTTCACGAAGAGAACGGTGAAAGAAAGGGTGAGCTCAACTAGCCCAGTAAGAAATATTATGACTAAGATAATGCAGAATAAGTTATCATTAGCCTTCAACAATGTTAAACTGATAAAATACAATAGACATCAAGTTTAACTGTAGCAGAACAAGCAATCCATTAAAAGAGTCAAGTAGAGAATAAAATCTACTATCTTTTATGATTTAAAAAGTTTTCATCAATTTTTATCGCTGAGACTCAGCTTAATAAATAAACCACATCATCGAATCATCCCTGCACTACGGGCCAAGGATATTCTTTAAATCATCAATGGTCATGACTATACCGAATAATCCCTGGTCATAATCATACCAAGTCCATCTCTGCATGTAAGCCAAATATATACAACAATAAAACTAATAATCAACAATCCATCTTTGCACGTAAGCCAAAGATAACTTTCATCACCATATAAGCATGAGAATGATGACAATGATATAAGCATTAATCAAACTAAAACAAGGATAAATATTAAAGACTTTAAATTTATCCAAATATTATCCATCACTTAAATAACTCATAATCTAATATTGTTAATATTATAACAATATTTTAATCACTTTTTAAACTTATAAACAATTTATTTCAATTGTTTACACTTTACCACATAATTCATTTAATCATTCAAAAATGCCATACTCATAAGATTTTATCACCAATGATCAAATCCCTCATCAAAAATCTGCATATACCTTATATAGGATTTCCAAGCTATAAAATCCCATTTTCCAACTTTGTTACTTCACATAATATATTTAACTCATATGTTTGTAACTAAACCATTTTCATGAATAATACCAAATCAGTCCTAAAAATATTTCTTTTCTGGGATTTAGCAGAATATAGTCCAATAATAAACATATATTTTTCTCAGAATTTTTAAAATTCATTTACTATTTTTCAAAAATCAATTTCTAATTAATTCCTTAAGAAATTAGCTACCTCAAGTTTAACTCCAAAAATTCCCAAATCTTGGCAGAATCTTACACATGTTAACGTGAGCTTCTAGTTTAAATTTCATGGACATTGGAGTTATAAAACTCCGGTTATAGTGTTTTTTGTCGGAAAAACCTAAATATTGAAATGGTCATAACTTGCTCATTTTAAGTCGAAATGAGCTCATTTTTGGGTAGGATGTTCTTTATACCATATACTTTCATGTCCCAAAAGGCCGGAATTTTTCTCACAAATTAAGTGGTTGGGCGCCCTTTTAACAATCACAGGTAGTAGCGTTTTGTATTTTGACTTTTGACTCCTTTGCTAAAATCAGTCCACACGAAAATATACAATACCTTTTACAGTGATTCCACTTGGAGATGCTACAAAACTCATAGATCTAACTCTAGAACTTGACCACACTCAAAAATTCAAAATATAATAGGAGATATGATCAATTGAATTTCATGTTCCATTTTCACCAAAATCTGATTTTTCAACCCTTTGTGATTTCTAAGAAACTTTCATGTTTTCACATAATAACCAACATAACACTTACTAATACTTCATACACCCATGATTTTCATCAGTCCAATGCTTTTATTTTGACTCTCATCATAATCAACGTAACCAGATTATTTCCACAATTTAATAAGGAATGAATACGAAGGATCATTCACCATGCATATGGTAATCCCCTTATACAGGTTATTCTAACAGAATAATAAAGAATGGAATAACAGAAGGATTCACCATGCATGCGTTAGAGATCGCCTGAGACGAGGTTATTCCCCAGCGAGAATAATAAAAAGCGGAATCGGTTAGGAGTAAAAGCGCATACATCATGATATTCAGCAGAATAATAAAGAATGGAATAACAACAGAAATCACCATGCATGCGGTACATCGCATAAGCGAGTTATTCAACGAGAATAATAAATAATGGAACGAGTTCGGTGAAATTACATACGGCTAGAGATGTCCCAATAGAATAATAAAGAATGGAATAACAAGCGAAATCACTATGTATGCGGTGCCAGATATATCTGAGTTATTCAATGAGAATAATAAATGTTGGAACCGAAGTGCGGCGTAAAATGCATGCAGACGAGGATATTAAAACGAGAATAATAAATGCGGAATAATAAATAATGGAACCAGGTCCGGCGTAAAACGCACAGACAGGATATTCCGACAGAATAATAAATGCGGAATAATAAATAATGGAACCAGGTCAGGCAAAATTCGCACCGACAGGATATTCCAACAGAATAATAAAGAATGGAATAATAGAAGAATTTCACCATGTATGTGGTACTTCTCATAAACAGGTTATTCCAACATAATAATGAAGAATGGAATAACAAAAGAATTTCACCATGTATACGGTACTTAGCATAAACAGGTTATTCTAACATAATAATGAAGAATGGAATAACAACTCATACGAGTATTGAAAGAAAGTAATTCTCTTCATGAATACGAAAGAATAATACCCCTTATAGGTACAACAAATAATATCCCTTACCTTAGAATGAAGCTGGATACTGGAATAGTAAGGGAGCAGACATATCTTCTCTTTTCTCTCTATAATAATGGCTCTAAAGCTTTAGTGAATTGGTGAGAAATGAAGGAAGAATGAGCTTCTATTTATAGGAAAATATAGTTTTGATAATTGCACAATTTGGGGCTCAAAAAATTACATTACAATACCTCCAACTTTTCTTTCATTTCTAATTCACTCATCCAAGTATTATAACACTTGCACCACCTCCCCTAATAGTAAATCATGTGAATCAATAGTAAATCATGTGACTCAATAGTTCTAAACATGTGAAAAAATTAATTACAGTATAGTACCTCCATTTTTAACTTAGTCATGCAAGTATCATCAATCTTGCACCAACTCCCCTAATAGTAAGTGACCGTGACTCAATAATAACTCGTGAATAGTAACTCATGAATAGTACTCCGACACTAAAAGTGCCCTGAATACCCGATTGAACAATATAATCTCCAGACATCAATTATTATCGAAATAAATGTCGATTTCTACTAACACAAATAATCCCAACACTGATGGAACTATCAAATTCATCTTTAATCAACACGAACTTATTCATCATTAATATTATAACTCACAATATTTAACAAACCGGTCGTTCCCGGAAAGGGGCTTTCGATAAGGATTTCTCCTTATTGGTAGCATGATTAGGTGACCAAACTCTCTCTTGGCGAGAACTTCTACACATTGTAAATATTGCAATTTAATATTAAGAATAACTCTGTCGTCTCAATTATTGATTTAATAATATATCATATAATCTGACGGATGATCTTGTGACAATAATCGAACAATAATATGAGAGATATGATGCAAACAATTCTTTGTAGCAATAATTGAGTATAACCGAGTGACTTATCACGTAAAGCATCAATAATCAATCTGGTAGTGTTACTATGCAACCACGCGTATTCTTCGTACTTTTACTACTGAAAGTAGTTCAATAGTTTTAACGGTAAAACTTCCGCCATTATTTTCATAAAAATAATTCTATCGTTTTATTACTACGACAATACTTACGTTGTGGGTTCACCAATGATTGTGCCGTCGTACGAATATTCCCGACAAAAAGAATATTCCCCGACCAAACGAATATTTTATAACAACTTGCATACTTTGCAAAATTTATAAATACTACCCACAACTATAACATTATATCAAATCAAAACCATAATATTAAATAAAATATTTTGAGAAATTTAAATCTTTATTCATAAAATTTGGGGTCTCACACAAGCTGAGAGCCGAGAAGGCCAAGAAGATAGCATTCAGAAGAGTGACTGAGTACAAAGAAGATCAAGAGAGCCACTCTACGAATCACCATGAACCAAAAGTTTGGCCCGAACAAGTGCGAACCATATACGCAAAGCATTCAAGAAGGGTTCAGGGATTGCTAAGTGCTAGACGAAGTCTACTAAAAGCATAGAGACTTAGCAAACCCAGATGGTGATGGTACACAGTTGATACCAGATGAAGATGAGCAGAAAAGAGTGAAGATCAGCTGCACCAAAGAAAATGTGGTCCAGACTCGAAGCAAAATGCAAAGAGGACCACATCAAGCTGCTAAGTACAAAAGATGTTCAGAGCTTAATGACATCTTAGCAGCTCAACACCAACAACAACAACAACAACTACAACAACAAGAAGCCAGGGCCTGAGGGGTCCTTGTCTGGAGGGACTAAATGAAGTTCCAAGCCTATTGGGCTTGAAGAGTTCCTAGGGAACCAGAGAAGTTCCAAGGCTGCTGGCCTTGAAGAGTTCTTAGTGAACTGAAGTCCCAAGGCTGCTGGCCTTGAAGGAATCTTAGTGATTCAGGGTGGTGCCCTTCCTTAGTGAAAATCCTGCTAGTTGAAAGCAGAAGAGTGAATTAGGAGCTTGAGTCTCTGAACCAATTAAAACCCCCATATGTCTTTTACTTTATATCATTTATTAAATGTATATTAACTGCTATAACTGCTATGTATGTGTTAACTGCTTACTACTAAATTAACTCTACGAATAATGTATGATTGATTATGAATATATCAATGAAGGGGATCTTTTACTTATTCTGCTGTGCCTGAAAGGATTCTTATGTTTGTCATATGCAACTTAATGAGCAATACAAAATAAACGAGAAAAAGTATTTGAAATTCAAAGGATCTATTTAACCCACACCCTTTCTAGATCTATATTGTGCCTATTGGGAACTAACAATTAGTATCAAAGCAGGTTCTCATGCTATATTCAAAAGCTAATCGTTTTGAGTCTGATCCTAGGAAAAAACATTATTCTAAACTTAGTTTAGTAGTAAGTCACTTGTTATATGCAGATGAGCTCACACGTTGGTAATATTGTATGCATGTAGGTAAATGTGTATATACATACGGAAAGTCGCTTTTCAGTTGGTTCATACTCTCGATTGCCATATCAATAAGACCAATCCTTTTTCATGATTAATCTTGTTGTTTTGAAGACCGGACTAGAAAGCTCAAATGACATCAATAGAAAAAGTCGAACATCCTGACTGAAGAGATGAAAAAAGCCATACATGCTAAGAAATGTTTTATTAGGAGAAGAAGAAGAACCTCTCAAACATGTATCTCGTGACCAAAGAAATTTGTATGTAAGCCTTGTAAACTCAAGGATGTCAAAGAACTTTAAAATGTTGACACTCTCTTAGCTTGCATCTTCAAGACCACGACTGATTGACTAAAGATCAACTGGAGCAACTAGCTGTCAGAAGCAAATAAAAAAATTTGTACATCAATGCCTAAACTCAGAATATCTAAGATAAATGACTGTTAAGAAACTAACAGCAAAAAGGTACTGTTCTTCACTAATATAGATATGAGCATCATATTTGCACCTTACTTATGAACTATAACAGTTTTCCTTCAAGTATTCATAATCTATCTAAAAGGTGAAGAGAGAAAGTACACTGATAATGGAAAATCAAATGTCTATAAACTTTCTCTCCATCTAAGTTTTAGGTTGAAGATGATAACTTGAAAGAGACCTGAAATGGTTTTAAGAGCCTCACAGGTCGATTGAATGTATAGAACTCTTTGCTATGAGTTAATGTGCTTTGTACATTCTATGGTCTAAGTGTTTAATGACACATAAATTATGATCAGATCTATAAGAGAATCTTGAAGATTCATAGAAACTGATCACCACCATGAATCAACCAGATGCTAATAAATTGTAGAGTTGATTCTCACTCTGTGAACATTTAAACTCTGTGATCATAACTTAGCATAGGATGAAACCATCAAGGAAAAGAGTGTTTTATTAAAATAACAAACTTCTCTCACACTCACCACCATACATCTCAAAATATATTATCTAAATGAAGTATATGCATGAATACGACTGATGGTGGTCAACATAATGATTACTCAAATATGTGAGGAATAGGGGTTTAAAAAACTAACCTAGCAGGACCCATTTAACCATGGGTACCAAAAATAGAAATTTATAACCTACAAGTACCTAGTCCATCTGACCACACTAAGGAATGCTGAAGCAGAAGACTTGAGTCAAGAAAATTCAACGGCGAGAAGGCTTAAAGGCATTGAAATGATTACGATAAAAACCCTATATGTCAAAGCTTGTCTGGAAGACTTCTTTGAGCTAATCTGAATGAAGCTCACATTGTTGCTGATCCTTATAAGAAAGCAAGTCATTCAACCAAAGATGTAAAAGGGTCTTAGATGCTCAATCATTCAAAGCAGGGTATAAGAAAAGTATCCTCACAGAAGCTCACCACAGAGGATCATCGAGCATCAAACATGAGGAACTCATTACGGGAGCAGAACTCTAAGTACAAACTATAAAAGAAGACTACGTTCGTAGTGCTGTCAAAGGATCGTAGAATGATCAACCCTGAAGATTCCCATTTCTACGAAATAAGAAGATTTAATGATTTCGGTCAAAAGGATATATATAGGGATGTTTCCTAATGTACATGAAGAAAAGGAAATCACACCTCACTGAAAAGACAACATCAACCATGGGGGAACAGTGATCTGTTAAGTAACAACAACACTGGAACATTCTATGAAGCAATGTACCAGCTATAGAGTCCCAAAACTTTGTGGCTGATGAACCAAATGAAGATCCATAGTCAGTAGGAACGTCTCAAAACATACCACTGATAACCCATCAGCCACCCAACTCAAAATCGTGGAGTGCCTACGATCAAACATCTGATCGTAGTGTAAGAGCAGCAGGACACCACGATTACAACAAATGTAATTGTCTAAAGTTGGGAGAGGACCTCCCCAGCTGAAAAGGTCAAATGAGATATCAATGCAAACTACTCCTAAAGTACTTCATCTGGAAAGCGCCTCAGGGACAAACCTGACCCTTAGCTCATTCTAGGAGGTTGGCCCTTCCTGAGCTACCTTAACCCAGAAGGATTGCATGATCAAGTTCATCTCAAGGACTAAGACAGTCAACGATCGCAAAATAAAGTTTGTGAGAACTCAACGATCGTGATATAACCTCAACGATCATAGTGCAACCTTAGCGATCATAGAACCACGACTGCTGTCTTACAAGAGGCTACTCCAACTCATGAGGATCTTGGAAGAACAGGAAAATTGCTCAACCATTCAGATTATGGGAGATAAGTTCGAATGCTGGTTGGAAAGATGACCTGATGAAGAAAAGTGCCCAAGACTTTATGAAGTACATCAATAGTTGAGCCATGTAGGTTCAAGATGAAAAGTAATGTCAAAAACCGTCCACTGCATCATCTCTCAAAAGTTGATCGTTGAGTCAACAAAGAAAAACGTAGAGTTCATAGTTGCCTTATCATGCTACTCTACGAACCGAAGAGATCAATGGTCAATCCACGTCAATCAAACGTCTACTCTTCCAAAAGAAACATCTAACTAAAAAGTTAATGGGGAGTTACAACTCATTACTGGGCATCGTGCAACCAATGGCTAGTTGACACGTCATAGCGTATGCAGAATAAGAAGGAAATGCCATAAAGATAAATTCAAAATCTGCAAACAGTTACCAGAACCCATTGAACCTCTCTCCCTCCCTTTTTCAAACCCTAGAATCCTCTTTGAAGCCAAACCAATCAAACTTCCAGAGCCCAAATCACATTCAGCTAAATCTCTCCAAACCACATACCATATACCTTGAACTCCTCAAATGGCAGAATGGAAAGTTATAACAGGTATTCAACTCTACTTTACAAAGTTTGAAGAATCAGAGACAAAGTTCAAGGAAATACTTGAACTCGTAAAGGAAGCTGGGTTCTCTGAGTGTCTGGAAGCCAACACTCCAGTTTATACAGAGCTAGTGAAGCAGTTCTACTCAAATGCTTACTCTGGGCTTCTGACTACTAAGGTGAAAGGATCTAGTCTGAAGATAAGAGCATCGGACATCAATCAATGTCTAGGGTTTCCAATCAAGGTCTGATAAACCTGGATGAAGTAGACATTGAAGAAGGCAAGAGGCTAATGCGTTACCAAAGAAACCCTAGTCTAAAGGATATGAAGAAGAAGAAGGAATTTCCTGAGGAATTCGAGTTCTTTGCTGAGATAGTGGGAAAATGTATACTGTGCAAAGACCTTTTTGCGACGACTTATACTCGATCGGTGTTGAAGATTATGTCTGCCATAGTTTTGAAGAAGTAAATCAACTTTGGAGTTGTCCTGTTCGACCAAATCTCCAAATGGATAGAAAAAGCTGAGTTAAAGAAATCTACAAACAAACCACTTACAAAAGTATTTCATGGAAGACTGCTGAGAATTGTGAAGAAGAAGAAGCTGGGAAGCAAGATCAAGGATGATGAGGGAGAACCTCTGAATGTGTACAAATTAATGTCACCACAACTGTTTGTGAATTGGAAGAAAAACCCAAAGGAAAATAGGAGGCTAACACAAACTGGAATCAGTAGAAAAGTCTCTGCAAAGAAGAGAAAAGCAAAGGAGGTGGAAAGCTCTGAGTCTAATGACTCTGCATCAGTTGCTGCAACACCGGCAAAGAAGAAGCCTAAGAATGTGAAGAATGCAGAGGCTTCGTCAAGACATGTCTCCACTGACAAGAAGAAACAAGGGCGGGGAGGAGAAACAAGCATCATCTTTGAAAACCCAAAAAAAGAAGGAGTAACAGACTACTCCAAGAACCACCCAAGAAGAAAGAAAAAGTGATGAAGAAATCAGCCCTAGCTCCCCAGGAAAGTCCATCCAACCAAGAAGAACATGAAGAGTCTGAAGATGAGAAAGGAACTGAAAGTTCAAAGATTGAACCTTCAAGGAGCAAGTTCAACAATGAAGAAGAAGTTGAATCTATGGAAGAAAGAACCAAGGTTGATGATGAAGAAAAGAAATGTGCAAGTCCAGTGACCAACTCTTAGAGTACTCACTCTGAAGATAAAGAGAAGTTGCCAATGACCCATCGGAATCTCCAAATGCAAGTGCTCTAACAAGCCTTCATGATGGCTCAAAAGATGATGAAGTCAAAAAAGAAACACCTGCCCCTGTCAATGATGAAAATCAAGAAAGCCTGTCTGATGACTCAAAGGACTCAGAGTCTGAAGAAGAAGAAGACTCGGACTCACCCATAGTTAAACCTCCCAAAAGAAGGAAGAGTCACAGACTACTTGCTCAAGTTGCCTCAAAGAAGAGAAATGATCAATCTACTGAAATCATTAAATTAAGTAATGATGGATCTGAGTCACAGGAAGAGAGTGAAGAAGATGAGACTAGTAATGAAGAAGATGAATCCAACAAAGATGTTGCTAAAGAAGACTCTGAAAATGAAGACAAACAGGAAGAATTCACTGATAAATCTGATGAAGGGAATCAACAAGATTCAGGCTCAACAAGGGAAGAGATAGAGAAAGATTCTGATTCTGTACATCAGAAATTAAAGGAACCAGAATACTATCCTGTTCTCTCTCCAGCCAGAATTAGCAGAAGAATTGTAGTGGAAGTCTTTGATGAGCCACCAGCAGAGCCAACAAAAAGATGGATAAATCATGGAAATGAACAACTTCGAGTTGTAAGGATGACTACAGATGAAGTGCTTCATAACTGGAAAAATATGGAGTTAGATTGCACAACTATTCTGTATAATTCTGAAGACCTTCTGATGAGGTGGTTCTTGCCATGGATGCCATGGTTAAAGACACATATTAAGAGGGATGAAAGTTACTTTAGCTGGTGCTACTCTCAGTTTCCAAATTTGGAACTGGTATCACAAAATTTCCCCAGGGTAAAGAAGTTTGCAACCATGATGATCAATGACAAGCCCCACTACAAGATCTACCGACATACTGAAAAACATTATATTCCTTATGATCGTAGAGTGGACTCTGATGGAAAAAGGAATATGGCGAAGACATTGATAGTAGAGTCTGTTCACTCTACCACTGATGACGATCAAGTCCAGATTCAGATGTCTCTATTTGCCCAAGCACAACTATCTGACATTCCTACATCCTCCCAAGATTGGTATTCAACGATTTCTCAGATTCTCAATACCTTCAAAAATCTGTCCAAGGATGAGATCGTAGAGTTCAATCTAGTGTTCCACAAGAGGATGCCCAACCAGATGATCAAATTTCCATGGAGCAGGAATTATTAAAGAATTCTGATAACCTGATTGAGGTGATGTCTTAAATCAATGAAAAGTCAAAGATGCTGACCATAACAAAAGATAATTCAGTTCAAAACAGACTTCAGGCAACTATGGCTGATAAATCTCTCAAAATCAAAGAGAGAGATCACATCTATTTAAAGGCCATACGTGATCAAAAGGCTGAAGCTCTACAAGCACAAAAGACAAATGAAGAGAAACTACAAGCCCTCTTTGACAAGATTGACAACGTGAATCAGTCATTCTCTATGCAACTTGAGTTAAGCTAACAAGAACTCAAGATTGAAGTTGGCAACTCCTCCTATCTAATGGAGCAGCTTATGTCCAACATGGAGCAGCTCTCCCAAATGATTAATGACAAAAAGGGGGGGGGGAAAGAGGTATAGAAAGAGGCGGAGTAAAAGGCATTCAAGAAAAGGAAAGGAGAGCAGGAGCAAACAAGAAAGGAACATAAAGAAGAAGAAAGCAGAACAAGAAGATAGTTCATCATTCGAGGGGGAGCCAAAGGATGATGAGCCTAAGACTGAGGGGGAGCCAGAGCTAGAACCAGAAAAAAAGAAGAAAGGAATAGCTCCACATCCTAGGAGGAGCAGGAGCAATGGAATCAAAGCGGATGAATAGGCGATCAGCGGACATCACGGAAACATACATGGAGCCAAAGAGGTACATCTCTAACTAGTTAGGTATGTTCTGGATCCAGGATGTAAATTGTCATAGTGTATTAAATTCCATATTATTATAAATGACATTCATGATTATCTATTTTAGAAATACAGCAACTCACTGTTTATAAGATTCATTCATAACATGCATATGCACTTATTATTTTTGTCATAATCAAATAGGGGGAGATTGTCAGGAATATGCATGTGAATGATATTCTTATTTACAAATGATTTGATTATGATATGTATATATATGAATGAATATGAAAGTATGCTTGCATTAAGAAAAAATGTAAAGTCCTTTGATAGATAATAGAAACATATGTACAAGGACTTAGAATGAATTGATCAAATGTGTTAGGTTGATCCTACTTAAGCAAAACAACTTTGTAAAGTCCTTATAAAGAAATGATGTACAAGGACTATAAATATAGTAAGATCAAGCATGTTAGGTTGATCTTATGATGCAACAGATAGGCTTGTCTGATCATCGAGCACTGCACCAAAAATCGTAGTCTGCCAGGAGAGTCAAGGAAAACTCGAAAAGCTATCGAGGCAGAATCGTAGTCTGCGAGATAGTAGATCTTGGAGTTCGTAGACTTCCAGGAGAGACGAGGAAGGATCGTAGTGTGTCGAGGAGAACTTCCTCTCGGTAGTAGTAGTCTGCAGAGGAAGTCGTGTTCGAATCGTGAGACTGAAATTTTTGCCTATGGTAAATAGAGCATCTGCTAAAGCCAGTCAAGAATCGTAGACTACACTAGGAGTCGTAGAGTGTACTAATGTCAAAGCCAATTCAAGAATCGTAGATCGCACTTTTCGAGAATCGTGAGAGTCTCTTGATCGTATCAAAGGCGGAATCGAGATCGTCAAGATCGAGCAAGATCGGATAAAGATAAATCGTAGTATCAAGATCTGATCTCAAAGTCATAGTGTCTGCATAGTCGAAGCTGAATCGTAGAATGCAGAACTAAGACCTTAACAGATGTGCTCACAAGACCACAGTAGAATCGTAGAACAAACACGATTCTAAACAATTGAGCACTCCCAGAATATCCAAAGGAATGAAGCCTCTAGTTGGTAATGCAAAGATACATCTCACTTAAAGGAAGCCAGAGAGCACTCAACGAATGGCATGCAAGCTAATAGAAGAACTAAGAATTAACTCAATCAGCATCCAGATTGAGTTGAGAAGCTATTCAAGGTAAAGTCTTCCACAAGATGATCATAAGAAGACTTCAGTAGCTGAGTATGGAAAGTCATCATATGCAGTAGCTGTCAAGAAGAAAGATGACAACGATCCTGAAAGTAACCAGAATCGTAGTGTTTGCCAAAAAAAAGAAGAAACTGATGGAGTATACACAAAGATACTGGTCAGCCTATGAATAACAAGGCTACAGTAATTAAGCATTGGCTCAGTACATTGATGATAAGTGAACGGGAGATCACAAGGAGAAAGCTAGCTGGACACGCCATAAATCTGAAGTGTCTTATTATTCAGAAGGGGCCAGAGCAAGAAGTCAAGCCATCAGTATTTGAGAACAGTCAAGGCAAAGAGAAGTGATGAAGCACTGCACAAGAGAAGAAAGAGGTGTTCTACATTAAAGATCCAATCAACACTCTTTAAGATCGTAGTGTTGTCTCTACCAATCAACAAGACACTACGATCAGGTCCATGAAGATATGCATCAGAATCATAGAGTTCGAATAGCTGAAGACTGAAGCATTGGCAACGGTTCAATCTGAAGGATAATATTCGGACAAGAGCTTATTAAGAGCATCAATACAAGGACAACCTATGATCAAGAAATCAGAAGGGTGAAATAAAGTCGTCGACTTGCCCAAGATATCAAAGAGACATATCTGACAGGGTTGATGAAACAATAGATTGCAGTATCAGAAAGTCAGAAAAAGATGTCATGTCACATCTGCAGTCTGCACCAAATAACTCGAGATCTTCGAAGCAATTTGAATAGCTTTCAACGGCTACTTTCCAATGGGAAGATTGGGAAGCAGTATAAATCAATAGAGCTTCAAAGATCAAGAGTTGCTGATGATTGCTAAGTTGCAGAATCGTTGAGTTGTTGGGAATGCTATTGTTGACTCTACGAGTTCCACCTAAGATCAATAGAATAAGTCTCAGTGATAGTGAGACTACATAGGTGGAAGTGAAACAGCTTTGAAGAAGAACTCAAATAGACTAAAGCTTCACTTAACAAAGATGAGAATGCCACTGAAGATGGCAGCCAAGCTGAGAGCCGAGAAGGCCAAGAAGATAGCATTCAGAAGAGTGGCTGAGTACAAAGAAGATCAAGAGAGCCATTCTACGAATCACCATGAACCGAAAGCTGAAACTGAACAAGTGCAAAACCATGTTTGTTAAGCATTCAAGAAGGGTTCAGGGATTGCTAAGTGCTAGACGAAGTCTACTAAAAGCACAGAGACTTAACAAACCTAGATGGTGATGGTGCACAGCTGATACCAGATGAAGATGAGCAGAAAAGAGTGAAGATCAGCTGCACCAAAGAAAATGTGGTCCAGACGCGAAACAGAATGCAAAGAGGACCACATCAAGCTGCTAAGTACAAAAGATGTTCAGAGCTTAATGACATCTTAGCAGCTCAGCACCAACAACAACAACAATAACTACAACAACAAGAAGCCAGGGCCTGAGGGGTCCTTGTCCGGAGGGACTAAATGAAGTTCCAAGCCTATTGGGCTTGAAGAGTTCCTAGGGAAACAGAGAAGTTCCATGGCTGCTGGCCTTGAAGAGTTCTTAGTGAACTGAAGTCCCAAGGCTGCTGGCCTTGAAGGAATCTTAGTGATTCAGGGTGGTGCCCTTCCTTAGTGAAAATCCTGCTAGTTAAAAGCAGAAGAGTGAATTAGGAGCTTGAGTCTCTGAACCACTTAAAACCCCCATGTGTCTTTTACTTATATATCATTTACATTATGTATATTAACTGCTATAACTGCTATGTATGTGTTAACTGCTTACTACTAAATTAACTCTGCGAACAATGTATGATTGATTATGAATATATCAATGAAGGGGATCTTTTACTTATTCCGTTGTGCTTGAAAAGATTCTTACGTTTGTCATATGCAACTTAATGAGTAATACAAAATAAACGAGAAAAAGTATTTGAAATTCAAAGGATCTATTCAACCCCCCCTTCTAGATCTATATTGTGCCTACTGGGAACTAACAATTGGTATCAAAGCAGGTTCTCATGCTATATTCAAAAGCTAATCGCTTTGAGTTTGATCCTAGGCACAAACATTGTTCTAAACTTAGTTTAGTAGTAAGTCACTTGTTATATGCGAGATGAGCTCACACGTTGGTAATATTATTATACGAGGTAAATGTGTATATACATCAAGTCTTTCAGATTGGTTCATATACTCGATTGCCATATCAACAAGACCAATCCTTGCTCATGATCAATCTTGTTGTTTTGAAGACCGAGCTAGAAAGCTCAAATGACATCAACAGAAAAGAGTCAAACATCCACCAGACTGAAGAGATGAAAAAGCCATACATGCTAAGAAATGTTTTATTAGAGAGAAGAGAAGAAGAACCTCTCAAACATGTATCTGGCCAACCAGCAGCTGGATGTAAGCCTTGTAAACTCAAGGATGTCAAAGAACTTAAAAATGCTGACACTCTCTTAGCTTGCATCTTCAAGACCTCGACTGATTGACTAAAGATCAACTGGAGCAACTAGCTGTCAGAAGCAAATAAAAAAACATGCACATCAATGCCTAAACTCAGAATATCTAAGATAAAATAGATATTAAGAAACTAATGACAAAAAGGTAATCGTTCCTCCTCACTAATATAGATACGAGCATCATATTTGCACCTTACTTATGAACTATAACAGTTTTCCTTCAAGTATTCATAATTTATCTAAAAGGTGAAGAGAGAAAGTACATTGATAATGGAAACTCAAATGTCTATAAACTTTCTCTCTATACAAGTTTTAGGTTGAAGATGATAACTTGAAAGAGATCTGAAATGGTTTTAAGAGACTAACAGGTCGATTGAATGTAAAGAAATCTTTACTGATGAGTTAATGCGCTTTGTACATCCTATGGTCTAAGTGTTTAATGACACACAGAGTATGATCAGATCTACAAGCGAATCTTGAAGATTCATAGAAACTGATCACCTCCATGAATCAACCAGATGCTAATAAATCGTAGAGCTGATTCTCACTCTGTGAACATTTAAACTCTGTGATCATAACTTAGCATAAGATGAAACCATCAAGGAAAAGAGTGTTTTATTAAAATAACAGACTTTTCTCACACTCACCACCATGCATCTCAAAATATATTATCTAAATGAAGTATATGCATGAATACGACTGATGGTGGTCAACATAATGATTACTCAAATATGAGGAATAGGGGTTTAGAAAACTAACCTAACAGGACCTATTTAACCATGGGTACCAAAAATAGAAATTTATAACCTGCAAGTACCTGGTCCATCTGACCACACTAAGGAATGTTGAAGCAGAAGACTTGAGTAAAGAAAATTCAACCAGCAGAAGGCTTAAGACTGTTCAGAAATGATTCTGATAAAACCCCTATATGTCAAAGCCTGTCCTAGAAGACTTGTTGAGCTAATCTGAATGAAGCTCACATTGTTGCTGATCCTTATAAGGAAGTAAGTCATTCAACCAAAGATGTAAAAGGGTCTTAGATGCTCAATCATTCAAAGCAGGTCATAAGAAAAGAATCCTCACGGAAGCTGACCACAGAGGATTATCGAGCATCAAACATGAGGAACTCATTACGGGAGCAGAACTCCAAGTACAAACTATAAAAGAAGACTACGTTCGTACTGCTATCAAAGGATCGTAGAATGATCAACCCTGAAGATGCCCATTTCTACGAAATAAGAAGATATAATGATTTTGGTCAGAAGGAGATGTAGACACTGGAAATTTTTTGCACTCCTATTACTAACATTGCAGGAGGGTAGATCCGACTTTTGGAGATAACCCTGAAAGACTGTTTACATCCCTTCTGGATACTATCGAAAGTTCAGTTCCAACCCGAAACACAACCCGGGAACATCATCTCAAACCCAGAGCACACACCGGGAATGTCATTTCCAATCTCAAAGATAACCCCGAGATATGCAGATCAAAAGACCGACAACAACACCGGAGATGACAGTTCTGTCTCGGCGATAACACCGCGACGCTCAGTTCCAGTCCCAGAGAAACACTGGGAGTAGCAACCCCATCCTTGGTGATAGCCCTAAGAGATGTCATTGCAGTTCCGACGATAACCCCAAAACTGCTTATTTCAAACATATGCAATCAGCTTCAACCTCAGACATCCTGTCGAGGCACATACACCTCAGACCCGGAGTTGACAACGGGCAGACAGGAACATCCACAGAAGACAGTGATACATACAAACAAAGCGGTCAATCTCATTTTGTAACCACGAAAGCAACGTCTGCTTTCTACTTAAACCGACGATAACCCCGGTGAGGAGTCACAACATCATCTTACCATATCAACAAGATGATATCATGGCATACCAACAAGTAGTCCAATCTCAGTTGTAACCCTGAGCAACGTCTACTTTCAACTCAAACCGGCGATAACCCCAGCGAGGAGTCAAACGTCATCTTGTTCCTTCGACAATGGCACGTCGTCTCAACACTTTATACATACATACATCCAACAATGTCCCACAATAGTTCATGGTCTTGTGACCCTCAGATATATTTTAAATTCTAGTTTCTGTTCTTGATTGTCATTGATAGAGAATATTATTCAGTTCTATTGAGCCTATTCATTTGGATGTTATTATGATATTATTATTCATTGTCATTTCAAGTGAGCATTTGTTTTGCTCACTCTTGCTTATATAACCATTATAGCTAAAGTTGAGAAGGTCGATGAACCTACCACCAGTAAAGGGAAAAGAAAGATGAACAAGTGTTGAAGACTTGTAAATCTATTGATTTTTATGTTGTCAGACTTTGTTTTAATTGTTGAGATGTAATTATTTATTTTTTTGCACTTGATGTTTGATTTAAAGTTTATATAACCTGTGAGATTTTATTGGACTTATTGATGTAACCCTTTAATGGGAAAGTTTATTGTTTAAATTTTAGTATATTTGGGTAGTTAGAAATGAATGTTTAGATAGTGAACACCAAATCTTGTGGGAATGAAGTACCCAGATTTAGGGGAGTCACAAACTTATACTATGACAATGAAGAATGTAATGGTTAATAGAACCTGGAGAATGATTTACTATTATTGCAATAAGAATGTAGTAAATACACTTATTTTAATGTTGTTTTCCTTAGAATGAATGTATAGTTAGTAGTACCGTGTAACACCATATCTATGAGTTGAAAGTACCCGGATTTGGGGGCGTCAAATATTCAGTTATAAATCAAGTGTTTTGACTAGATCTACATAGATATAGCCAAATTTAGCATTTTGAGCGGTTATGAAGCATGATGCTCTAACCCGTATGCTAGATTAACTTAGATCTAGATGTTTTTACTGCTTTTGGTCAGTCCCAGTCACTCTGTAGAGCCCTAGATTTGTATCTAGAGGTGAGGAGGTCCTAATGGCTCGATATGGGGATTTCAACTGATGAAATCACCTAATATCAAGTCTAGGATATTGTACATACATATTTAAGTATAATAATGTGAGCCTAGGAATCCTGGTGTCGAGATCTAATAATCGGATCTTGACTTGATTCCAATTATGAACTTTTCCTTTGTGATGTACTATTTTAATAATGCGATATCATTGCACATATAATATTGGATCTTAAAATGAGTTCAAGGGGTTCATCCCGAGAATTCAGATTTAAGATCCCGTGATAGTTAAAATCATGTTTGTGAGTGTTTGGATTCATCGAGATAGCTTTCATGCACGATGATGATCCGACCTCTTTTTGACACTTTATTACATACTTGATATTCCAAAATGATTTTCCAATAAAATCACAATGATCTTTCATGCAGAATAAATCGATTTGGGTAGATCACCTAATAAAAATAAAGATAATAATAGGAAGTGTCGAAGTCCTCAATTCCTAGTCGAGCAAAGGATTAGAAAACCCTTTTTCAAAACATCATTTCAATTTCCATATCTTGTTGAAAATGAATCTTTTGTTATATCAAATCCTTCGTACCTAGGTTCAAAAGAGGTACAACACTACTTTCCCATAATTAACAAAAAGTCTTAGAATAAAACATAAATAATAAAAGCACGCACAAACACATACACTCACTCACACATATATACTTTATGCATAGGAAATCAATAAGATGTGGTAAATATTTTTTCACCGAAGTCAGGGGTGCCTAAAACCTTCCCCTCGCTTAAACAAGCCCCCAAATTCTAAGAATCTTGGTTTCAGACCAATGCTACGGAGTCACATATTGGGCTATATTGCAAAAAAAACTTTCAAATCCGGATGAGTTGGTACATCCATTTAAACCATATCAACTAGCGGCTCTGTTTCATACGGTCCAATCATCAACATCAATAAAATAAAACTTTGGTAAAATAAGTCGACTAAATGTCGTTCTTTTCCTAAAACCTTACCCTTTAATCAAATCAATAGATCTATTGAAATAGAAAGGGTAACAAAAAATTAAAAAGAGGAAAAAGGAAAAACTAAACCACTAAACAAATTTTTTTCGGCGTCGACAGGTGGCGACTCTGCTGGGGAATAATAGAGGGTTAAGCCACGTTCAATCTTTTTGATTCCCATTCTGCATGTGCATCTTGTGTGGATAATCTTTGTGTGTGATGAATATCTCAAATATTTAAGTGCTTTATATTAGTGCCTCTCACAATTTCATCATATTGCATCCGGTGAGGACGATGAATGTATGAGTGTATGTTGTGTGGTACCTCCATTAGGAGGCGAACTCGTCAGTTTCTTATTACTGGACTCTAAAGAGTATTTTCTTGTGAGGCTCAGGAAAGGCACCACTCAGATCCGCTCCAATTGAAAAATGGATGTCTTTATCAAGTAAATTACGAAGATTTGGGAACCAATTTCAAAAAGCCCGTGAGAGTAACCTAAGATAGGTCAGCCTTTGATAAACCAAACATACAAGATATGTCTTCATGCCCTGTTACTTCCTGAATATACAAATGTCATCCATCTTAAAATGTCATTTGTATATCTTTCTTATGTTGTCATCAAGTCGACTAACCCCTTGGCTTGCAGGAAAAGATTAAAAAAAAATCCCTAAAATGATGCATAGCATATCACGCATCCATATCATCTGCCAATATCAAAACTAAACTAGATACCGGTTTTGTTCAGATTGGTATTAGAACTCGATCCCCAGCCAAGAAGGCAGGATCACTTCTAGGCAAAATGGCAGAAAACCATTTATCAGAACCTATTCATGTATCTCAAATAGAGTATGAGGAATTTAAGAGGCAGGTGGCTGAGATAACCGTCCTATTAAGAGAATAGTGCAAAGTAACTCAGAAACCCAAACTAAAAACTCCAACTGAATCCTCTGCACAAGGAGATATATGAGTACTGAGAAAATGCAGTGAGATACCAGTACCCACTCAAATATCTCAAACCGATAGTGGATCCGCCAAAGAGGCTGTGAGTAAAAGCTCCATGAAGGAAATTATAAACCTTAGCAAAGATAAGGAAATTGGGACATTCGAAAGAAGGTCAGACTAATGGAAGAAGCTATCTGATCTATCAAGGGGATAGGGTCCCACGAAAGTGTTAACTACTCTGACCTCTATATTTTTCCAAGGGCCAGATATCCCGATGAATTTTAAGTCCCAAAATTTGAGAAATATAACGGATTGGGTGACCCCTACACCCATTTAAAAGTCTACATCCATGAGCTTGGATTATATGCCAAGGATAAGAACCTCCGAATTAAGTTTTTACAAAAGAGCCTTACTGGTAAAGCCCGAACTTGGTATGCCCGAATTGATAACTCCAAGGTCAATGGTTAGGAGGATCTAGCCCATGCTTTCCTCAACCAGTATAGCTTCCAATCCCAGATGACACCTGACCGTTACCAAGTGACCAAAGTTAAGAAACTGAGCAATAAATTGTTAAAGGAGTAGCCACAGAGGTTGAGCCATACGGCAGCCCAAGTTAGCCCGCCAATGGATGAAGCTGAGATGGTGATAACTTTCATCGATATCTAGGAAGCCCCATATGTGACACCCCCAAAATAGGTATACATCACCCATCTTAGGTCGCCAGATACATGGTATTGAATACAAATACAAACTTATTATACAACAGTCGTGTAAAATACGACAAAACATATACTGTGAGTTTTAATACAAATATTGTCATCTAGACAATATCCACACTCAATGGAGTCTTCATTACATTTATTATCACACTATTTCACAGAATAGTGAGGACTACTAATACATCATCTAGGACCATCACTCTGTTCCCCGACTAGTCACAGATACGTTCTCTTTTCCTGAAGAGAACAATGAAAGCAAAAGGGTGAGCTCAACTAGCCCAGTAAGAAATATTATAACTAAGATAATGCAGAATAAATTATCCTTAGCCTTCAACAGTATAACAACTGATAGAATATAATAGACAACAAGTTTTAGATCAACAACTGCAGCGGAATAAGCAATCCATTAGAAGAGTCAAGTAGAGTATAAAATCAACTATCTTCTATGAGTCAAGTAGAGTATATGTTGTCGGATCGTTTGAAACTTTTCCATAGTCATACGTACCAAATTCGGTCCCAACAACGTTACTTCACCCACCTCATCCCAGCATATTAGAAAACGACACTTTCTTCCATACAACGCCTTAAATGGAGCCATGCCAATACTTGCTTAATAACTAATATTATAGGAAAACTCCACCAATGGTAAGAACTTGTCCCAACTTCCCTTGAAGTCAAGGATACAGAGTCTTAATAAATCTTCAAGAGTTTGAATAGTCCTCTCACGATCGCCCATCCATTTGAGGATGATATGTCAACTAAATCAGAATCCGCGCCCATAGCTTTTCTGCAAACTAACCCAAAATCTTGAAGTGAATCTTGGGTCTCGATCAAAAACTATGGATATTGGCATACCATGCAATCTTACAATCTCGTTTATGTACATACTAGCAAGACGTTCAAGTGTATAAGTTTCTCGTATCGGTAAGAAATGAGCAGACTTGGTTAATCTATCAACAATGACCCAAATCGCATCTATGCCTTGAGAAACCTTGGGAAGACCAGTAACGAAATCCATGGTAATGTGCTCCCACTTTCATTTTAGAATTTTAAGCGGTTGCAATTGACCTTTTGGCACTTGATGCTCCGCCTTGAATAGTTGACAAGTTAGACACCTTGAGATAAACCCCGTTATCTCTCTCTTCATATTGCTCCACCAAAATGTATGTCGAAGATCACGATACATTTTGGTACTCCCAGGATGGATTGCAAACGGTGTGTTGTTGCCTCCATCATGATTTTATACTTCAAGTCAGAATTGTTAAGAACACAAAGTCTGGAGTTGACTCAAAGTATTCTTTCTTCATCGATTCTTGCTTCGGGAATTGCACCTTCTTGCACTTTCTTCCTCATACGCATCAGCTCTAGGTCTGTAGCTTGAGCAGCTTTAACTTTATCGATTGAAGTCTGTTTTACTCGTATATTCGCCATCATCACATGGGTCCCTGGAGTTTTTAACTCTATCACCATCTTTCGTAAGTCATACAAAATGGGTCTTTGCGTTGACAATATTACACTCGTACTCGTATATGATCTTTTACTCAAAGTGTTAGCTACTACGTTTGCTTTTTCAAGATGTTATTGGATGGTATGATCATAATCTTTCAACAACTCAAGCCATATAGATCTCCACCATTTCTCCATACAGGTAATGCCTCCAAATCTTAAGCGCAAAAACGACTGCTGCCAACTCTAGATCATGAGTAGGATAATTACTCTCATATTCTTTGAGTTGTCATGAGGCATAGGCTATGACTTTCCCATGTTGCATGAGAACACATCCTAACCCTTTGCCTGAAGCGTCACGGTAGATGACAAATCCCTCCGAGCCAGATGGTATTCTCAGAACAGGTGCTGAAATGAGTCTTCCCTTGAGTTCTTGAAAACTCTTCTCACATTCCTCGCTCCAACCGAACTTTGTATCTTTTAGAGTCAGCTGAGTTAATGGAGTAGTGATTCGAGAAAATCCTTCCACGAATCTCCGATAATAACCAGCTAAGCTGAGAAAGCTACGTACTTCGGTCACTGACTTTGGTTGCTCCCAACTTTGAATTACTTCAATCTTCGCTGGGTCAACAAATATTCCATGATTTGATATCACGTGCCCAAGGAATGCAACTTCCTCAAGCCAGAACTCATATTTCTTTAACTTGGCATAAAGCTTGTTTTCACGAAGCCTTTGAAGTATCTTCCTCAAGTGTTGCTCATGGTCTTCACGGGTTTTGGATTATATGAGGATGTCATCAATAAAGACGACCACAAAGTGATCTAAATATTCCTTGAATACTCGGTTCATCATGTCCATGAAGGCAGCAGGAGCATTAGTCAATCCAAAAGACATGACTAGGAATTCATAATGCCCTGCATCGAAGTTCGAAAGTAGTCTTTTGAATGTCATCGGTTTTAATCTTCAACTGATGATATCCGAATGAAGATCAATCTTTGAAAAGAATTTGGCTCCTTACAACCGGGTCAAACAGTCATCAATGCTAGGCAACGGTACCTATTTTTATGGTGACATGATTCAACTCCGATAATCAATACAAAGTCGCATACTTCCATCTTTCTTGTTCACGAATAAACGAGGAGCACCCCAAGGAGACGTATTTAGGGCAGATGAAACCGATGTCTAACAATTCTCAGTAGTTGGGTTTTAACTCCACGAAGTTCAATAGAGCCATTCAATATGGGGCTTTGGAAATGGTTTTGTACCGGATTCAAGGTCGATACAAAATTCAATTTCACGCTCTGGGGGTAGGCCAGGAAGTTCTTCAGGGAATACGTTAGGAAATTTATTAATAATAGAAATATCATTCAAATCTAACGTATTTTTATTTAAATCCGTGACATGGGCTAAGAAAGCTTGACATCCATTTTTCAATAAACGAATATCTTTATGACTTGATATGACAGTGATTGACTTTAGTGGTTTGGTTGCTTGAATTCGCATAATAGGTTGGTTAGGAATATGAAAGCTAACAACCTTACGAAAATAATTAATTTTAGCATGATAAGTAGTTAACCAATCAATCCCTAAAATCACATCAAATGCAAGTATTTTTAAAGAAATAAGATCAACAGGTAACGTGCGGTTACCGATTTGAATCAAACAAGACTTATAAACAATGGATGTAATGAAGGTTTCTCCCAACGAAGTTTCAACTGATAAGTCAAAGTCTAATTTCTCCGGAGTCAAATTTAAATGTTGAGCGCAAGTAGGAGAAATAAAAGAATGGGTAGAACCGGTATCAAATAAAGTATAAACTTCACTAGAGTTTATGATTAGCTTACCTGTGATCACCTCGTTCGAATTCCTCGCTTTTTGGGAGGTTATGACAAACGCTCTCCCTTTAACTACCGGTTTTGTCTTGTCTGGGACACCCTTTGATGCATCCATCTCAACTGGACTTGACTTTGGTGCACAACAAAATCGAGCTAGGTGACCCTCTTTTCCACAATTATAACATGCTTTAGACTACATCGCGCAGTTTGGACTGATGTGCCCTTCCCCTCCACATTTGTAACATACTACCAGTAGTCGTTCTCCTTCCTTAATAACAGGTGTTGGTGCTAACGTCTTTCCATCATTGTTGAATCTCCTCTTCTTGAAATGTCCACTCTTATTGTCATGGCCATGATTACCACCGAAGTGATTAACATTTCTAGCGTGTTGATTCCCTCCACGCTTGTTGTCATCGCTTCGATGACTGCTACCACTGGTATTATCATTTTCCCGGCTGCTCTCCTTTGGTTGGGTTGACTCATTATCGCGTTCCAATAACTGAGCCCTATTTACAACATCTGAATATAAGCAAAGTTTGTGAGAGATAAGATATTGATGTATCTCGGGTTTCAAACCTCATAGAAACATCCACGTCATTCTCTCCTCATTATCAACCAATTGGGACGCAAACTGAGATAACTCGGCAAACTTAGCTTCGTACTGTGCCACGGTCATATTGTTTTGCTCAAGCTTGATGAACTCTACCTCTTTCATGTGACGAATACTTTCGGGAAAGTACTTGTCGTTAAACAATTTTTGGAACTTCTCCCAAGACATCTTTAGTGCGGCAGGTTGAGTACACTTTACAGATTCCCACCAGTAATTTGCCTCTGCTCGCAACATGAAGGTGGCAAAGGGAACCTTTTGCTCCTCGGAGCATCCCAAGACATCAAATATCTTGTTGATCTACTTTATCCACGTCTCCTCCTTAAGTGGTTTTGGCTCTCTAAAAAACTCCGGTGGTCGCAGCTCCTTGAACTGCTTAGTGGTGACTGTCCGAGAGTTATCGGTGTTTCCACCTGCATTTTGGACAGGAGTCGTTTTCGCCTGATGTTGCATGAATTTCATAAAGCCTCTGAACATCCCATCGTTCACCATTTCATCAGTGTTATTGTTTTCATGAGGATTATTGTCTTCTTGTTGCACATTACCCTAGGTATTGATCGTTGGTGACTCAACGATCTCATATGCTTCATTGCTTATCTCAACAACTGTCGGGTAATATACGACAAACATAGCTGAGAGTTTAAACAAGAATATTGTCATCTAGACAATATCCACACTCAATGGAGTCCTCATTAAATTTATTATCACACTATTTCACAGAATAGTGAGGACTACTAATGCATCATCTAGGACCATCACTCTGTTCCCCGACTAGTCCGAGCTACGTTCTCCTTTCCTAAACAGAACAATGAAAGCAAAAGGGTGAGCTCAACTAGCCCAGTAAGAAATATTATGACTAAGATAATGTAGAATAAATTATCCTTAGCCTTCAACAGTATAACAACTGATAGAATATAATAAACAACAAGTTTTAGATCAACAACTGCAGCGGAATAAGAAATCCATTAGAAGAGTCAAGTAGAGTATAAATCTCTTATCTTCTATAATTTAAAAAGTTTTTCATCAACTTTATTGCTGAGACTCAGCTTAATAAATAAAATGAAATCATCCCTGCACCACGGCCAAGGATATTCATGTAATCATCAATGGTCATGACTATACTGAATAATCCCTGGCCATAATCATACCAACAACTGTCCACCAATGAACTACAGGCCAATGAGGACTTTTACCACATCATTCGTCACATTACGGTCATGATTATACCGAATAATCCCTGGTCATATTCATACCAAGTTCATCTATGCACGTAAGCCAAAGATGACTTTCATCACAATATAAACATAAGGATGATGACAATGACATAAAAATTCAATAAAACAAGTTCAAGGATAAATTTTAAAGATTTAAAATTTAATTTATTCAGGAATCAATAACGTCCCAATTGTCAACATGATCTTCGCTTTGTGGGGGTAAAATTCAAGAATGCTCGTAAGAATATTTTCATGAAAAGATCTTTGGATGAAGCGCAAATATCAAGGATATTCCACTAATTTCATGGAGTATAATAAACCCAAAACTTTAACCAATCGAGTATAATAGAATATATGAAGCTCGAAATGGATTTTCGCCGCCATGCTGCAGTAATCCACGTAGACAGATCATTTCCATAATTTAATAAGGAATGAATACGAAGGATCATTCACCATGCATGCGGTAATCCACATAGACAGGTTATTCCAATAGAATAATAAAGAATGGAATAATGAAGAATTCACCATGCACGCGATAGACCGCATGCATAAAAGTTATTCCAACAGAATAATAAATAATGGAACCAGGTCATGCATAATACGCACCGACAGGATATTCCAATAGAATAATAAAGAATGGAACCAGGTCATGCGTAATCCGTACAGACAAGATATTCCAACAAAATAATAAAGAATGGAATAATAGAAGAATTCACCAGGCATGCAATAGACCGCACAGACAGGTTATTCCAACAGAATAATAAATAATGGAACCAGGTCATGCGTAATACGCACCGACATGATATTCCAACAGAATAATAAAGAATGGAATAATAGAAGAATTTCACCATGTATGCGGTACTTCGCATAGACAGGTTATTCCAACATAATAATAAAGAATGGAATAACAGAAGCTCTCTTCATGAATACGAAAGAAATAATACCCCTTACCTTAGAAAAAAACTGGATACTGGAATAGTGAGGTAGCAGACTTCTTTTCTTCTTTCTCTCTATAATTTCTCTCTATAATAATTGCTCTATAGCTTTAGTGAATTGGTGTAAAATGAAGGAAGATTGAGCTTCTATTTATAGGAAAATACAGTTTCGATAATTGCACATTTTGGGGCTCAAAATATTATAGTATAATACCTTCCTCTTTCTCTTCATTTTTAATTTAGTCTTGCAAGTATTATCAAACTTGCACCACCATGTGAATTAATAGTTCTAGACATGTGAAAATATGAATTACAATATAATACCTCCATCTATACCTCCATTTTTAACTTAGTCATGCAAGTATTATCATTCTTGCACCAACTCCCCTATAGTACAAGAATGTGAATCAATAGTACACACATGTGAATAAATAGTTATAATCATGTGAATTAATAGCAATTAATTGCTCATTTATTTGATTAATTACCCGACTGATCAGTATAACTTTTAGACATTAATTAATATCGAAATAAATGTCGATTTCCACTAACACTAATAATTCTAACACAATGGAACTATTAATTTCATCTTTAATCAACACGAACTTATTCATCATTAAAATTATAACTCACAATATTTAACAACCAGGTCGTTCCCAGGAAAGAGGGGGCTTTCCGATAAGGATTTCTCCCTATTGGCGCGCAATTAGATTATCTAACCTCTCCTTGACAGAACTTCTAGACATTATGAATATTGCAATTTAATAATATTAATAATTTTGTCGTCTCAATTATTGATTTAATAATATAACATATTATGCAGATAATACTGTGACAATAATTGAATCAATAATATGAGAGATATGATGCAACAATTACTATAGCAATAATTGAGTATAATGGAGTGACTTCTCACGTAAGCATCAATAATCAATATCGTGTGCTACTATGCAACCACGCGTATTACTGTACTTTTACTTCTGGGTAGTTCAACAGTTTTAACGATAACACTTTTGCCGTTATTTTTATAAAAAGATAATTTTGTCGTTTTCTAACTACGACAATACTTCCGTTGTGGGGTCCACCAATGATTGTGCCGTCGTATGAATATTCCCTATTAAAACGAATATTCCCCGACTAATCGAATATTATATAACCACTTGATTACTTTGCAAAATTTGTAAATACTACCCACAACTATAACATTATATCAAATCCACACCATAATATTCAAAAAATATATTTCAAGAAAAGTATTCTTTATTCATAAAAGTTGGGGTCTTACAACCTCCCCTTCTTATAAAATTTCGTCCTCGAAATTAGGGTACATACCTGGTATGTCGAAGAGATGAGGATACCTTGACTTTATCTCAGATTCTAACTCCCAAGTCATTTCCTCCTCATCATGGTTTCTCCACAAAACTTTGACTTGAGGTATAACCTTGGAGCGTAGAACATGATCCTTCTTATCCAAGATTTTAACAGGTAACTCTTCATATGTTAAATCTTCATCTATCTCGTCTGGTTCTAACTCAATAATGTGGTTCGAGTTTGATCAAAGTCAATGTGGTTCGAGATTGATCTAAAATTTCATCTCACTAGATTGACCTTTAATTATAGATTTATTTGTCAACCAACGAGTTTAACTTTAAAAAAAATTAAAATTGCTGAGACGAAAATAAAGATATCAAGTTTTATTTAATTTGTCGTCTTTTTTTTTACCTTTTTATTCTTTAGGTGAAAATATATACGGGAGATGGAGCTGTAACTGAATTGGAGAAAACTAAGTTAGAGTACCTGCAAGCTTCCATTGTTTTGACAAGTGCAAAAAGGATTGTACTGTCTGAGCTACTGGTTCAAAATATGCATGAATATGGGAAAGAAATGGAGTCATTAGTGGAATGGGTGTGCCACCAGTTACCTACATCTGGTTCATTGAGGAAATCAATGGTGGATTGATTCAGAGGTCTTAGCAGTGGCAAGGTTTCTAGGGTTATTGATAAGATACCTTATGAATTTGAGTTCCAATACTTGCTCTCCATGTAACATATTATATATATATATATATACTTCATTAATTAATTTTCTATAATTTTGTATCTTATGATTTATATCCTTTGTAAAATACACTCCCTGTTTCACAAAAAGTCACATTTGATATTATTTTTTTTCTAATTTATTTGTAAAAATCTATAATTTACTTTTAAGTTTATAATTTGATTTTAATTAATGTAATAGTCAACATTGTAAACTAGTAAGAAATTATTATTAAGTATAAAAAATATTCTCTTACAAATTCGTGTCATATTTTTTATAATTTCATAAATTAACTTTGATCAAACTCAAATCAATTCGGAGATTATGGTAGTGATGCCAAAAGAAGTCAAAGGAAGAGCGATGAAGATGTATCTCTCGTTTCACAGGGGCAATCTATGACACCCGATAATAGTCCCTCCACCTAGATAAAAGGAGGCGATATGCCATAGCAACAATATGCCGCACTCAACCAAAGCCAGGACAGACAGAGGAAATTTGAAAGAACGAAAAATCGAGTGTTGACTCCACTAGGCGATTCACTCAAAAATGTATTGGCGTTATTAATCAACCAGAAGAAAATTACCAAATTATTTCCACCTCTGGATCCAAAAAGAAAAAGATTTGATCCCAGCAAGAAGTGTGCCTATTATTCTGGAGCTCTAGGACACGATACACAAGATTGTTGGTCCTTAAAGCATAAAATCTAAAATCTGATCGAAAGTGGCGATATTGTGATCAAACGACCTGACCAGCCAAATGTCAATACCAACCTTCTGCTGTTGCACAATACGGAAGGAGTGAACATGATCGGGTCAAGAAGCACCAGAATGTATCCAAATCGCAAGTACATATGAAAGATTAGGGAATACCCCCAAAGAGGGAGAACAAATATCCTAAAAGGGGGAAAATTTGGAGGAGTGTATGGCAGCAAAAGAAAAATTGGAGACGATTTAACATCAAGTAACTCTGCTAGCCAAGCTAATAGTGCGCCAACATCATGTGATAAGAGAGCTTTTCACTTAATTATCAAACATCCAGAGAAAGAAGAGGTTAGCTAGAATGCAAGCCTATATCCCACTAAAATGATCCAGCCGACTAAAGAAGGTCAAAGTGGGCTAAAAAAGTATGAAAGGTGGAATGATAAAGTTACTAGGAGATCTCGCTAGTCGAAAATTGCCCGGAGGAATGCGAATTCTAGACACTTGCAAACCCCCAAAATCTTACGACACCGAGAGTCGGGGAGAATAGGCAAAGAAGGGTATTCATGCCTTTGGGAGACTCGTTGGAAAATGTGTTAGCACTGTTGGTTGCGTAGAAAAAGATCACTGAGCTCGCTCCACCCGCTGATCCAAATAGAAGACATTATGATCCCAGCAAAAAGTGTGCTTATCATTCTATCTCACCTGGACATGTGAACGATGACTGTTAAACTTAGAAGCACAAAATTGAATCTCATTGAAAATTGAGAGCTGAAGATAGAAATCCCCGTGACTGAAAATGGTGAAAGGGAAATAAAGAGCTTAAAATTTCCACTCGAGATAGACAGTTCTGAGGTTATGGCTATGAGAACCAATTATGGTAGAACACAAGGTGGACTTGTCATAATGCGGGGAGTGGCAGAGGAAACAAGAGAGTCCCCTAAGGAAATTCCTCTGCCACCGTCAAACCTCCTGTTGCCCAAAGTTAGCAACCACATTCCTAATTTTATCATCTTGGATGATGAGGAGGAAATACTGATCATTTCTAAGGAAGAGAAATCCAAAAGGGAATGTCTCTCGCGAGAGAACTTTCAAAGTCGAATCCTCCCAGTCTTGTGGAAAAGATGAAGGAACATATCAAGAACAAGGAGGCGAGGGTGTTGGGAAAGTTAATGCATCAAGGAATCAAGATCTCATCCCTTTTTATGACGGGTCTAGTTTGAGCATCCCTAAGGGATGTACCGAAGAAGGAGGTGATCAAGTTATGGCGATGAATAAAGATCCCTGAGGGATGTACCGAAGAAGGAGGTGATCAAGTTATGGCGATGAATAAAGATGTTTTAAATAAGGAAGTAACCTTTACTAGCAGCATCAAAGGCAACCTGACCAGTTGCAACTAGACTATCAAGCCTCGAATATCCAGGAAAGTATTGATCTAGAGGATACGATTGAGGGTCCCAAGAAGTGTAGGGACATTATCATTTGCTTAGCTCTATGTCTTATTTTACTTTCCATACATTACTATGTTATGCTTTGTTTATGTTAAAAAAACAAAACAAAAATCAAATCTCTTAATATCTTTAGCGTGAACTACGTAAGATCTGATCTCCTTTCAAAGGAGTATGTAGGCAGCTAGTAATGGCGCGGTCTAACTATTACAAAAGTCACAAAACCCCTTCAACAATTCAGCAATCACAAGATACAACTCTTCAACAACTCATCAACCTTGAAGTGTGAGAAGACTTGATCTCCTTTTGACCTATAGAACTACGTGGGTGACAATCGTAACTAAGTCTATCTTTTCCTCGATGACTTGTTCCCAAGATAAAAGCCACAAATCAAGCTTTACAGATCGAACCAAGCCTGGTTAAAACTGTTACATCTATAACCAAGTTGAGCTCTTAGATCCAATTCAATGGAATACAAAGGCCTTTCAATATCAATCATCAAAGCCAAAACGATAACATGAAATGAGAAATAGAATGATATATCAAGTATGATCATCAGCGAGGAAAAATACAAACCAAGGCGATGCAAAATGTGAATACAGAGAAGATGATAACAAATATCAATTCAACGGTACAAAACAACTATCTCATGGCCCCACTAAGGACCTTCAAAGAATTGACACTTTCAATCACAAGCCTTCATTAAATCAGAGGAAAGAGAATCATCGAACCAAAGTGCACCTACAAGTCAAAGGCGAGGATTGGGGCACCCGAACATCAAAGCTCACCTCTACCTATTTACCATGTGGGCCATGAAAAAAAAACTCTTGCAATCTCGGCATCTTATCATCCCTTTCGTCAAACATAATAAAGCGACTACCCCAAATGACAAGCAAGACTGGGGCTATTTTAGAAATAGCGACAACTTGACACTGGGGCAATCATCGACCATCCCAAAAGGGTAAAATGCATGCCACTACCCATAGTATGATCTTATCAACATGCGACATCATCATCAGAGCATCTTTCATATCATTTCACTAGCGATCCAATATAATTATTTAGTCTTTTTCAATCGTAATTTTCTTACAATACAACGATCTACATATGAGGTACGACTCTTTCAGCTCTTTATCTATTTTTGTCTCCATACACTAGCGATGCTAGATATTTTAAGTATAGATAATCTTGCATTAGAATTTTAGAAAAAGGTTCTAAACGAGAAAATTTTGTTAAACTTGTTATGAGTTGAATTAATTTTGATAAGCATTCGTGGAGCAAGAATTATGGGAATGATTAGAGAATTAAGACTATTCAACCTTTTAATTAGGCATGACATCCTAGTTCAAAGTGCTTTTTGGAGTAGACTCAGCCTCATATACATGTCTGCACTTTGCGATTGCCTTAACTCTTAGTTGTGGGGTATAAAATTATTGCGATAGCGATGACATTTAATGCGAAGATAAAAGATAAGTAGTCATCCTAATGTCTTGAATCCTGGCCTAGGTTACTTGAGTTATTAAGCCTGAAGGGTGTCTTTACACCTGGTGCCCTAAAGCCATCTTGATTGGGAGTCACCGGCCTAACACTCGCTACATAGGTAACTTAGTGCCTGAGAAAATGAGCATGGCGAGGTGGAAGAAGGCGAGACCTAAGCAGATCCGAATCGTGGCCTAGGTTACTCAAGTAATTAAGCCTGAGGGGTGTCTTTATACCTGGTGCCCTAAAACCGTCCAATTTGGGAGTCACGGGCCTAACGCTCGCTGTATGGGTAATTTAAGTCTAAGAAAACGAATCTTGTATATGGTTAGGCGAGGAGCAAATAGAGTAGACCACCTGACTTATCTCAAAGTGTGGCCTTTGCTACTCGAGCAAGTAAACCCAAAGGGGTGTCTTTACAACTACTGCCCTAAAGCCGTTTGGTTTGGGAGTCATTGGTCCAAAACTCGTTAAATGGGTAACTCTGAATAGCCTAAAAAATGAGACAAGTTAAGCGAGGAGAAAAATATAGAATCAAAACGATGAAAAAGTTTGCAAGATCATAATGAGATCATCTAAAGTCATGGAAGAGAACCCCCTATTAAGGGTGGCATCACTCATAGTGCACATGTCATATAACGATTAATTCTACGAAGAACGACATCTAAAACGAAGATGAAGTATCTTTGATAAAGGGAGATAAGTCTTTTGAATTTGATCTTACCCATGAACAATGACCATGGATGCTTAAAAGTTTTCTTGCAATTTCATAACTTCTTAAATGAAAAATTCCTTAAAAGTAAAAAAAAGAATTAATATGCAATTTAATTTGATTTCTGATTTAATTTAATATGCAATTGGATTTGACATACGATTATATTTGATATGCGATTTGATTTCTAATATACTATTTGCAATATGATATTCTATTTAAAATGAGTTATGCAATTTGTAATATGTGATTTATGATATGCAAAGTGTGACATTCGATGTGCGAGTTATGATATGCCAAGTGCGACATACGATATGTGAAGTGTGACATGCGATGTGCAAGTTGCGATCAGTAATTTATGATATACGAATTACGATATGCGATGTGCGAGTTGCGATATGCGAGTTGTGATGTGCGATATGCGATTTACGATATACGATGTGCGATTTATGATATGCAAAGTGTGAGTTATGATGTGCGATATGTGATTTACAATACGCGAAGTGCGATATGCGATGTCTGAGTTGAAATGTGAGAGTTGTGGGTTCTAATGCGAAGTGTGATATGATATTTGTGATATGTGATTTGCGATGCAATTTGATAATAATTCAAAATGTGATTTGCGATGCGATTTGATATTAATTCAAAATGTGACTTGCGATGCGATTTGATAATAATTCAATATGCGATTTGTGATACGATTTGATAATAATTTAATATGTGGTTTACGATGGGATTTGATAAGAATTTGCGAAATGTGATGTGCTATGGTGTGCAATTTGCGATGCGATCAGCAAAGACATCAGGAGTTCCTAATGACATCAGTATAATCATCATCCTCCCCAACAGATATGAGTAACTCTTTTAAAATCTAAATCAAACATTTCATTGCATACTTTACACATGGCATTGCATTATTAGATATACTTTGTCATGTATCTTCATGTCTAGTAATCTGTGTCATGTTCATTCCATTGCATTGCATAAACATGACAAACAGGGGAATCTATAGACACTCGAAATTTTACTTTCCCCGGACTAACCCTGTAAGAGGGCAAAATCGTCATTTTACTTCAGAGACAACTCTGAGGTAGGGAAAAAACAAAATTTCACCCCAACGACAACCCCGAGGAGAGATCAAGGTGCAACGATGCCCAAACATGATGCGAACCGAATGAGGTTCGCAAAGCTGAGGATGTGACCATAAGACATCACTATAACAACTACTGAACCATGAGCTATCGAAGACGAGCCAATTAATAACCCTCGGGAGCCGGAAGATACCTTTTAGCTGATTGTATCATTTTCCAGGGCTCCTAATCAATCAGAATTGACCGCATTTTGCAGCCTTCTGCAAAGTCTTTTCGAGTTTTTTTGGGTATATAACTTAACTTTCACTGGATTAGGACCCAATTGCACAAAATTTGAGACAGTAGGACCCGTAGGGCCCAGCCTCAGGTGTACCTTCTCCAGCCGCAGGTAAACTTGTGGCTCCCTTTGGATCTCTTAACCAGGGGCAGCGAGCTCATAATCATAGGAGAGGCAAGAAGAAGAAGAAGCTAGAAAGAAAAGCTAGAGAGAGAGAGGCTTTGATCTTCATTAGTTTCTTCATATTTATAGTTGTTTAAGCTTAGATCTTGTATACTTTGAGTGTCTTGAGTGATATAAGTTGAATCCAAGCCAAAAGAAGCTGGTTCACGCCTCCCCCAAGGTGAAAAACACTAATTTTAGTCACTTTCTTTGTAAATGTTGTTATAAATACTATATCTACGTAGATATAGCAGTTTCTACTTATTAAATTTGTTGTTTTACATATATATTATGTATTAGGAGGTAGACACTGAGTTTATATCGGTAAAATTGTGCATATTCAGTTGTAAATCAAATTATTTGACTATATCTACATAGATCTAGCATAATCTAGCATTTTGAGCGGTTATGAAGCATTATGCTCTAACCCGTATGCTAGATTAGCTTAGATCTATGGTAAATCTAGATTTACTGCTTTTGTTCAGTCTCAGTCACTCTGTAGAGCCCTAGATCTGTATCTAGAGGTGGGGAGGTCCTAATGGCTCGATATAGGGATTTCAACCTATAAAATCACCTAATATGAAATCTAGGATATTTTATATACATATTTAAGTATAGTAATGTGAGCATAGGAATCCTGGTGTCGAGATCTAATAATCGGATCTTGACTTGATTCCTATTATGGACTTTTCCTTTGCAATGTAATGTTTTAATAATGCGATATCATTATACATGTAATATTGGATCTTAAAACGAGTTCAAGGGGTACGTCCTGAGAATTCAGATTTAAGATCCCAAGATAGTTAAAATCATGTTTGTGAGTGTTTGGATTCATCGAGATGGCTTTCATGCCCGATAATGATCTGACCTCTTTTTGGCACTTTATTGCATACACGATATTCCAAAATGATTTTCCAATAAAATCACAAAGAGCTTTCATGCAGAATAAAGCATTTTGGGTTGATAACCTAATAAAAATAAAGATAATAATAGGAAGTATCAAAGTTCTCAATTCCTAGTCGAGCGAAGGATTGGAAAACCCATTTTTAAAACATCATTTCAATTTCCATAGCTTGTTGAAAATGAATCTCATGTTATATCAAATCCTTCATACCTAGGTGCAAAAGAGATACAACACTACTTTCCCATAACTAAAAAAAGGCCTAGAATAAAAAATTAATAATAAAAGCACACACACACACACACACACTCCTTCTCTCTCTCTCTCTCACTCACACACACACATATACTTTATGCATAGGAATTCAATAATATGTGGTAACCATGTTTTCACGAAAGTCAAGGGGTGTCTAACACCTTCCTCTCACTTAAGCAAGACCCCGAATTCTAAGAATCTCGATTTTAGACCAATGCTACGGAGTCACATATTTGGCCATATTGAAAAAAACTTTCAAATCCGGATGAGTTGGTACATCCATTTAAACTATATCAATTGGATGCTCTGTTTCATACGGTCCAATAATCAACATTAATAAAATCAAACTTTGGTAAAATAAGTCGACTAAATATCGGTCTTTTCCTAAAACCTCACCCTTTAATCAAATCAATTGACATATAGAAATAGAAAGGGTAAAAATAAATCAAAAAGAGAAAAAAGGAAAAATGAAACCACTAGACGAATTTTTCCCAGCGTTAACAGCTAGGACATAGTTTGTGGTCTTATGACCCTCAGTATACTTTTGATCTTGATATCTAAAACTTATTCAGAAGTTGTTTATTATATTGAACTTACCGTTCTTAACTTCAAGCTTATTATTATAAGAAAGATTATCTTATTCGGTTAAAGTTAAATCATTGTTCATTCATATGTTGTTATTATATATTGTTCTACTTGTGAGCAAGTTATTTTGCTCACTCTTGCATATAACATTTCAACTAGGGTTGAGAAACTTGAGGAACCGTCTATGAGTAAAGGCAAAGACAAAATGCTCAAGTAGATGAAGTTTAGATTCTCTTTTAACGATAAAGCTTATGTAATAAGACTTGATTATGATTATGTTTTTATTCTGCTGATAATGTAATAATTAAAGGTTAGATGACCTGGGATTTTGTATTAATTATGTAAACAAGAATGGGTAAACCCCTCGACTACAGGAACCTCTAAAAGAGTGGAGTAATGTCATCGTCGTCCCCGTGTATAGGTCTTCAGATCTAATGTAGTAATAGGACGAAGATAATGAAGCCTCTCATAGGCCCAAAACTGAAAATGCAAAGATCAAACATCTTCAGTCATTAAAACTGACAGCCTGAGTGAGGGAAAATGAAAGATAAAGAGAAAATACTCACCCAAAAAATGGGTAAAAGCCTAGCCAAGCTTCCGTCACACCCTCTGAGTGTAGGCGCATCCCTCTAAGGAAGTAGGCAAAGGTACATGAGCCACAATCAAAGTCTCTGATACAATCCACATCATGAGTGGCACTAACTAAAGCAAAAGAGACTGTCAAGGAGTTGTGCGCCAGGAAATAACCCCTAATGATGATCAGGAACAATCGCCAAAGAATACGATCTCTGACCCTCAGATCATCAGGTAAAGGCTCAATCAAAGCCCCACTCATGGCATTTACACTCGAAGGCCCAGAACAAACGGTCTGACCCTTGAGAACCATGGCCGGAACTCCTAATAGGGATCGAACGGCAGTCAAAGAAATGTCAGCCACTAAAGGCACTGGTGCCCCTGTAAACTACAACCTACTGATGGACCGCCAGTCCATCGGTGTTATCATCACCTCATAATCCAGCAAATAGAGAGACTGGGTCTGTTAGAACCAGCACTCAGACAAAGCCCTTAGATAACCCCAGGGGCAGCGACGGGGAGGAATAGAAAAGAAAGTCTCAAAGTACTATGAATGGACGATCTCCCAGTACTCTGAATGGAAGGTCTGGTATAAAGTGTGAAAGCTAATCCAGTTCCCCCTAGGCTGAGTAAAGCCAGTAACCTGCATTAAATTGAAAATCAAAGATCAAAACCCTTTCCCCAAAAGTGGGAAAAGAAAAATGGAAACGTCTATTACCTCGTTCGCATGGAGATTGATCGAGGGATGACGACTCAAATCATCCAGAAGATCTGAAATCGTCACGTTAATAGTTTGAAGCTCCAGGCGGGGAATGGAAGAAAAAAGAGCAAGGTCCAAAATAGGAACATCCTCCTCCTCGTCCATGACATCTGACCTCTCAACCCGAATAAGGTGAATAACTGACTTAGTCAACTGACGAGGCTGTTGGGCTAAACGAGGCTGAAGAACATCAGAAGCTCTCCTCCTCACACCTGTAGAGGGCTTATGAGAGCTGCTCGGCTGATATGGATTTATAATCTGGACAAAGTCTCCAAATCACCTCAGAAAGGGTGAGGTAAGTTCTAAACTTGAAGCTTATTAAATTTAAATCATTGCTTCATGCATAATCTAAGTCTTAATACATGCATTCTGTTAACATACATCCATAGTAGAGTTAAAATTTTATGTTCATTAAATTCTCAGAGTCGTGAAAAATTTCGCTAGAGTCTCCTTTGTAAAATGGACTGTCCACATGTACATAAGCATGACTAGGTGGCCATTCTATAGCACACCAACCGTAAATCATGAACATCTCATATGCATGAAAAAACATCAAAATTAATTCCACCATGGCAGCCAAATCACCATGAATGCTTTATTTGAAAACCCGTACTCATTTGTCCTCAAATAGGATGAATAAACTAGCAAAAAAGGGTGCCAAATGACTGTCTCAAAAGTTAGTTTTTTTTACATGAATATGTTTAGCATGGTTAAATATAAACATTTACTAAGTTGAATAATTTTTATCAAGTCATATGAGCATGCATATTCACTACATTGTGTTTAGAAGCATTCTATATGAAATCTAACGTTCTAACGGTTAAAACTTGAAAAGAAAACATGTAAACGTTACCAGCGTAGTGTAAAACATTTGTACGATGACGTCTTTTGCAAAAACCAGCCCAAGCTCTGTAGATCTAATGAGGAAATTTTAGATTTTCTATTATGTTCTGCTTGAAAATTACTTGTGAAAGAGAAGGGAGTAAATATACCCACGGGGAGAAGTGAGTCAACCCGCGGCAGCTGCAGGTCTGCCTGCAGCCACCCAAGGTGGTCCCCACCCCCTCTGGCTTGATCAAATTTGAGTTACAACGGAGTTCCTAGAAGATGAAAAGTCAAATTAAGGAAAAAGGTGCTACACGATTGAGCGGAAAGGGCCTGAAATCCTGAATATAGATACCAAACTTCTGATTTACATGTAAGTCATTAGTATTGACCTGGATGTGGGGTTTAGAAAGTCGATGACAGAAGTTATTGAAAGTGGGCCTTGTCAAAACATCGAGAAGGTCCGATGCCATGAACCGTGGGTCTTAATGCATTAAAATATTAAGATTTGTTCAGGGATTCAATTCGGCAAGAAGAAATCCCTGGAAGAGATGTCAAAAATGTCTGATAGTGTAAACCATTGGCGACAACTCTAGCGTACCATCGGAAATGGTCCGATGATATAAGTCGTTGAAAACTACTTCAATGAAGGTTAGAATGATTGATAGTGCAAACCGTTGGCGACAACTCCAGCGTAACATCTGGAATGATCCGGTGATTACTTTAACGAAGGTCAGAATGATTGACAGTACAAACCATTGGCAACAACTCCAGCTTAGTATCGAGAAAGATTAGGTGATGTAAGCTGTTGAAAACTGTTTCAATGAAGAGTAGAGATCTGATGATGAAAACCGTTGGTGACAACTCCATCGGGGAGGACCGATGATGGAATCTGTTATACAAATCCTCAGCCGAGGCACCGCGAAGGTTCGGTGATTTTTAGACCGTTGTAAACCTACCGTTCAAGTAGGCACCGAGGAAAGTCGGTGATGGTCAACCTTCACAAAACTACCGTTCAAGTGAGGATTGTGAGGATGTTGTGAAAGCAAGCAGTAAAAATTCTATCTCTAGTGGAGCTATCGGCATCAACCTGATAGAAAGCCCGAGCGGTGGTGACAATCCCAGCGTAACGGAAGGAAGAATCCAATGATGGAAATCAAGGCAAGCTATCACCGGGATAAACATCAATAATCCCCAGAGAGTCACTCGCAAAAGAGAAGAACATCTTTGGCAAAAGTAAAGTCAGAAAGTACAGCTAAAAGATAAAGAATGTTGGTGACAACCTCCACATAAAAATCCAATAGTCTCAGCCATGGGAAAACCTCCACAGTATGGATACCGAAAGCTTATCTTCAAACTTGTCATTGAATCAGTCTTAATAGCATCGATGGACATTTTAAGTCATGAGCAACGACCCCAGCGTAGCATTGAGAAAGATCCGGTGATGAAAGCATCACCTATCTTGAGTCGCCAAATACATGGTACAAAATGCAAATAAAAACTTAATTATACAACTGTCGTGTAAAATATGACAAAACATAAGCTGAGAGTTTTAACACGAATATTATCTTCTAGACAATATCCACACTTAATGGAGTCCTCATTACAATTATTATCACACTATTTCATAAAATAGTGAGGACTACTAAAGCCACTTATCCTGGACCATCACTCCATTCCCCGACTCGTCCCAGCTATATTCTCATTTCCTGAAGAGAATAATGAAAGAAAAGGGTGAGCTCAACTAGCCCAATAAGAAATATTATGACTAAGATAATGCAGAATAAATTATTCTTAGCCTTCAACAGTATAACAACTGATAGAATATAATTGACAACAATTTTTAGATCAACAACTGCAGCGGAATAAGCAATCCATTAGAAGAGTCAAGTAGAACATGATATCTACTATCTTCTATGATTTAAAATGTTTTTCATCAACTTTATCGCTGAGACTCAGCTTAATAATTAAACCACATCATCAAATCATCCCTGCACTACGGCCAAGGATATTCATGTAATCATCAATAGTCATGATTATATCGAATAATCCCTAGTCATAATCATACCAACAACTGTCCATCAATGCACTACAGGCCAATGAGGACTTTTACCACATCATTTATAACATTACAGGTTATGATTATACCGAATGATCCCTAGTCATAAACATACCAATCAACAGTCCATCTATGCACGTAAGCCAAAGATGACTTTCATCATAATATACGTATGAGGATGATGACAATGATATAAGAATTCAATTAAAAGAAACAAAGGATAAATTTTTATAAGATTTATAATTTAATTTATCCAGAATTCAATAATGTTCAAATTGCCAACATGATACTGCTTTGTGGAGTAAAATTCAAGAATAATATTGTACCAAAAATAATTTGGACCGAAAAAGAATTAATTTTTATCATGAATAGTACCTCAGGTGAATAGTACCCCGTGAATAGTAATTTGGGAATAGTATCCCGTGAATAGTACTCTGGCATGAAAAAGTTAAAACTTATCAAGAATGCTCAGAATAATATTTCCATGAAAAGATATTGGATGAAGCGCAAATATCAAGGATATTATACTAATTTTATGGAGTATAGAAGCCAAAACTTTAACAAAACGAATATAGAATTCGAAATCTGAAACAAAATAATATTACTTACATACTACAGAGTATGGAAGAAAATATTATTTCTTACGAATACTGAACAAAAATAATATCTCTTACGAATATTAAATGAAAATAATATTCCTTTCGAATATTGAACGAATATAATATTTCTTACAAATATTAAATGAAGATAATATTTCTTGCGAATATTGAACGAAATAAAATTTCTTACGAATACAAAAAATAATATCATAAGCGAATATGAAATAAATAATACCCCTTACCTCAGAAGAAGACTGGATACTGGAATAGTGAAGTAGCAGACTTCTCTTCTTCTTTCTCTCTATAGCTTCTCTCTCTATAATTGCTCTTGTGAGTCTTAGTGAATTGGTGAGAATGAAAGAAGAATGAGCTTCTATTTATAGAAAAATATAGTTTCAATAATTGTACGTTTTGGGGCTCGAAATATTATAGTATAATACCTTCATCTTTTTCTTTATTTTTAATTTATTCCTGCAAGTATTATCAAACTTGCACCACCTCCCCTAATAGTACATCATGTGAATCAATAGTACACACATGTGAACAAATAGTTCTATACATGTGAAAAAAATAGTTACAGTATAATATCTTCATCTATATCACTATTTTTAATTTAGTCATGCAAGTATTATCAATCTTGCACCACCTCCCCTAATAGTACATTCATGTGAATCAATAGTACACACATGTGAACAAATAGTTATAAGCATGTGAATTAGTAGCAATTAATTGTTTATTTATCCGATTAATTACTCGATTGGTCAATATAACCTCTAGAAATCAATTATTATCGAAATAAATGTTGATTTCCACTAACACTAATAATCCCAACACAATGGAAATATTTTTATTAACAATTTCATTTTTGAATTTTTGAAGTTTGACTTTTCGAAAAAGTCAATTTTTGACTTTTTGACCAAAAAGTCAACCCCGATAAATTTTGTGTTTATAGTCTATTTTTACTAATTTCATCATTCCGGACTCAAATATCACGTCCACGCTTCCAAATTCAACTCCGAGCTCAAATTTGATTTTTACTAACATTCATTATTAATATTATAACTCACAATATTAACAACCAGATCGTTCCTAGGAAAGAGGGGGATTTTCGATAAGGATTTCTCCCTATTGGTGCGCAATTATATTACCTAACCCCTTTCCTCGATAGAACTTTCTAGACATTGTCAATAATGCAAATAATAATATGAATAACTGTGTCATCTTAATTAATGATTTAAGAATATAAAATATTATGTAGATGATACTGTGACAATAATTGAATCAATAATATGAGAGATATGATGCATCAATTTTTGTAGCAATAATCGAGTATAACTGAGTGACTTCTCACGCAAGCATCAATAATCAAAGATACTGTACAATACCGTGTGCTACTATGTAACCACACGTATTACTATACTTTTATCACCGATTATTTTATAACAACTTGTTTACTTTGAAAAATTTTCACATAACACCCTTAACTTTAACCTTTTATCAATTTAACCATTTACTAAATAGAATAATTATAAGAAAATTGAATAATTTCATTTCATAAAATTTGAGGTCTCACAGTTAGTGATAGGATACTGTTGGAAATAATTCCAACAAAAAGCATCCAGCATCCATAATATAACATCATATTGCATTACATGACAGCATTTAATCATGTCGTATTTCAAGTGTCTAGTAATCTTTATCCTATTCATGTCATTACATTGTATAAACATGATAAAGAGGGGTATCTGTAGACATTTGAAATTTTGCATTTCTGTTACTAACCATGTAGGAGGGCAGAATCATCTTTTATCTTTTAGAGATAACCCCGGGTGATCAAATCCAAGCCTCGGTGATAACCCCGGGAGACCAAGACAATCCCCGAGAGATCAAATCCAAGCCCCGGTGACAACCTCGGGAGATTAAGCCAAACCCTAGAGATAACCCCAAAGATAACCCCGGGAGATCAAGACAAACCCCGAAGACAACCCCGTGGGATCAAAGCTAAGCCCCGGTGACAACCCCAGGAAAGATCAAACCAACCTTAGAGACAACCCTGAGGACTATCAAAAGTCAGCAATAGTCCAATCTTGGAGACAGCCTCGAAGAAAGACGGCTACAACTGCATCAAGCTCGAAACCAACCCGGGAGGGGAAAAATAGTAATTTTGCGAACTCAACATCAATTCAACCCAAATCACTACAAAAGAAGTCATGTCGAGATGTTATTTTGTAGCTCTTGTCAAGGGCTTTTCGGAAAGGTATAACACGCCTTCATCGGATTCCCGGATTGAAAGTTATGAAAGTTCAAGCAGACAACATGTTGGCCTGAATGCACATATTTCTAAACAACAGGACCCACGGGGCCTAGGACTACCCAGGAAGCCGCAGGTAGACCTGTGACTACTTTGGTCTATAAATAGACCCCTCCATCAACCAAAATAAAAAAAAGAATAAAGAGAGAAAACTCTATCCATTTCAGCTTTTAACCTCCCCTATAGTGTTCCAAACTTCAATATTCTTCTTTCTAAACACTTGTATACATATATTCTACAATATATCAAATTTTAACCAGTGGAAACCGAGTTTTCAAGCTCCAAAAGCGGTTTGAAGCCTTCTATGCAGCACACTGTAAGATTTTTTCATATTTGAAGTTTTCTATCGCTTTAATATATATATATATATATATATATATATATATGTATGTATATATATATATATACATATATAGACTTTCACCAATTAGTTATGCCCAGATCATCGATCCGTGTCTTTTTTCTCTATTTAATATATATATAAACTTAAACTGAACAGTTGAGCCTAGATCAAATATCTATGGTGTAGACACTCGAAATTTTCTGCACTCCTATTACTAACATTGTAGGAGGGTAGATTCATCTTTTGGAGATAACCTTGAAAGACAGATTACATCCATTCTGGATACTACCAGAAGTTTAGTTCCAACCCGGAACACAAACCGGGAACATCATCTCAAACCCGGAACACACACCGGGAATGTCATTTCCAATCTCAAAGATAACCCCAAGACATGCAGATCAAAAGACCAGCAACAACACCGGAGAGGACAGTTCTATCTCGACAATAACACCGTGATACTCAGTTCCAGTCCCAGAGAAACACTGGGAGTAGCAACCCCATCCTTAGTGATAGCCCCAAGAGATGCCATCGCAGTTCCGGCGATAACCCTGGAAATGCTTATTTCAAACATATGGAATTAGCTTCAACCTCAGACATCCTGTCGAGGCACACACATCTCGAATCTTGAGTTGACAACGAAAGCGACAGAACATCCACGATTTACGGTGAGACATACAAACAAGCAGCAGTCCAATCTCAGATGTAACCCTGAGCAACGTCTGCTTTCCGCTTAAACCGGCGATAACCCCGGTGTGGAGTCACAACGTCATCTTACCATATCAACAAGATGATATCACGGCATACCAACAAGTAGTCCAATGTCAGTTGTAACCCTGAGCAACGTCTACTTTCAACTCAAACCGGCGATAACCCCAGCGAGGAGTCAAACGTTATCTTGTTCCTTCGACAATGGCACGTCATCTCAACACTTCATACATACATACATACATCCAACAATGTCCCACAAGATCCGAGGATTGACAATCCCGAGTGACTATTACGCATGGCAGTACTTTGGAAAGAATTTGAAGCTTGAAGACCTTGGGCATAGACCCCTCTTCCTGACTTCGTACAACCTCTAGCCCATGTCATTGCGTAACTCTCGGCACAAGCGGTGCAAAGAAGGTCAGATATACCTCGTTCGGATGCTCAGATTGAAGTTCTGCAAGTTCGAACGGACATTACAGTACATGAGTGCACGTCTTCACGAGAGACGACAGGATTCATGAGGCTCGGATACACCACCATCAAACAAGTAGTACAACTTTCCGCCGTAGGTGTACCTGCGACCATCCGTCTATATATACAAGCCTTGGGATCAGCCATTTGAGAAGAAGAGGGAGGGAAAAAGGCGAGGATGCCCTGTCCATTTTACTCTGCATACACATCTTTTGAGTGTTTCCTCACTTTTAAACACTAGTTAGCTCAAATATAGCTATCTTTTATCCAGCGGGAGCTGAGTGTTTATCCATTTAAAGTCATAGAAGTCTACTTTGGCAGCCCATTGTAAGCCTTCTCATATTCTATAAAGCCTTCTTCTCATATTAGCATACACTGTTGTATACATTGAGAGTCGTGTGAGTGTGTTTGCCCGAACTTCAGTCCGTGGTTTTCATTTTTGTCTGTATATATATACTTATATATATGTATATATTTCATATATGGACTAACATTATCGAAGTTATGCTCGATTAAGCCTGCATTTGATGCCCGAGCGTTTAATTGCTTTTTATATATATATATATATATATATATATAATTGTTCATCGGACATATCCGATGAGCCCGGATTCACATCAAATGCGTATCGCTTTTTATATATTTGTACATATATATATATATATATATATATATATATATATATATATATATATATTTACATCCTCCTCTACATAGATAACTTTAATTACTTGCTTTTCTTTACAAAGACTAGCAGATTATTTTATCAAGTACATGCTAACACTTTTGTATGATCGAACAATTTGCATATATTAAGTGAAAGCATTTTTTGTTTCAGACTCGAATTTAGATGTGCCTGTCCCTGTCGATGACAAGCCTTCTCTCCACAAGGGTCAGAACTTTGATGCAAAGTTGGACTCAGACTTGATGGACATCCAAGAGAAGATTGAGACACCTCAGGAGATTAAGGAATGGGTCGCAGACAAACCCAAACCCAATCTTGATCAAACCACTCCTTTCAATCTCGAAACCTTAGACAACCCTAAGCTAATCTAGATTGGTTCAGACCTTACCACAAATCAACGGAATGATATGGTTGCACTATTAACCCAATTCCAGGATGTATTTGCATGGTCTCATGAAGACATGGTAGGTTTATCCACTGACATTGTTCTTCATCGCCTTCCCATCAAAGAAGGATTCAAGCCAGTTAGGCAAAAGCTCAGGCGATTGAAACCTGAATGGAGTTTAAAAGTCAAAAAGAGAAAATTGTGAAACAATTTCAAGCTGGCATCATCATGGTGTCTACATATCCGGAGTGGATATCCAACATTGTTCCCGTGCCTAACCCAGGGGGAAAGGTGCGAGTTTGCGTGGATTACAGGGATTTAAACAAAGCTTGCCTTAAAGATAGCTTTCCCATGCCCTTTATCCACATTCTTATTGACAATACTGCTCAATACGGCATGTACTCCTTTGCTGATTGCTTTGCGGGGTACCATCAAATTATGGTCGCTGAGGAAGATCATGAGAAAACTGCTTTCATCATGCACAAAGAGATAGAGATCTATGTGGATGACATCATTGTCAAATCCCGGAAGGAGGATGACCACCTAGACCATCTCACAAAACTTTTCAACAGGTTGCGTAAGTACAACTTAAAGTTGAATCCCGCCAAGTGCGCCTTTGGTGTTAAGTTAGGCAAGTTGCTAGGTTTCCTAGTCAGCCACAAATAGATTGACCTGGATCCTACCAAAATCCAGGCCATCAAGGAAATGCCCATTCCTCAAATAGAGAAGGAAATACGGGGATTTTTGGGAAGAATCAATTTCATTAGCAGATTCATTTCTCAACTCACAACAACCTGTGAGCCTATCTTCAAGCTGTTAAGGAAGAACTCCTCCATGAAATGAAACGATGAGTGTCAGAAAGTCTTCCTTACCATTAAAGAGCAACTGATTAATGCTCCTGTTCTGGTACCTCCCAAGGATGATGTTCCCCTGTTCATATACCTGTCCATAAATGAAAATGCCATGGGCTGCATGCTGGGGCAAAAAGACAATAGAGGCCAAGAACGAGTTATCTATTACCTCAACAAAAGATTTAGCATCGGTGAATACAAGTACAAACTGATTGAGAAAACTTGTTGTGCATTAGCATGGGCTTCCATGAGGTTATAGCATTACCTCCATGGTCACACAACCCATCTCATATCCCGAATGGATCCTCTCAAGTATGTGTTCAATAAGCCCATACTGAATTGTCGACTGTCTAGATGGCAGTTGATCCTACAACAATTAGACATCGTCTACGTGACGCAAAAGTCTGTCAAAGGTCAAGGAATTGCGGATCAACTGGCCGCCGCACCTGCAGGAGATTACAAACCCTTAGAAACATACTTTCCCGATGAAGGGGTAATGACAATTCAGTGACAACATCAGTACGATACATCCAGTACGTGGAGAATGTATTTTGATGGAGCTGTTAATTAATACAAAAGGCTCTAGAGCTAGAGCAGTTTTAATATCTGGTATGGGGGAGCAGTATCCCGTCGCCGTCAAATTGCAGTTTGTCAGCACCAACAACACAGCTGAGTATGAAGGATGAATCATGGGGCTAAAACTTGGTCGTTCAATGGGCATCAGGTGGTTAACTGTCTTTGGGGATTCCGAATTGGTAATCAAGCAATCCACAGGAATCTATCAAACCAAAGAATTACATTTGCAGCCTTACCATCGGCAAGTTTTACAGATGGCTTTGGAGTTCGAAGAAATCTCCTTTCTACACATTCCTCGTAATAGGAATGATTTTACAGATGCATTAGCAACATTGGCCTCCTTGGTTTACATACCGGACAAGGAAAACATGCCAAGCATCACGTTTACTCTGCAAAGAGCCCCAGTCTATAAGAATTACGTTGGAGAAGTATCAGATGAGCTACCTCCCATCCATAACCCTTGGTATCAATGCATCAAGGAGTATCTACGAGATGGATCTACACCTGCTGAGGCGAGCCTAACTGAGAAGAGGCGGATTCATCGACTTGCTATGAAATTCTACCTGAACGGAGATGTACTCTACTAAAGAGATGCAGGATTAGGTCTCCTCAGATGTCTAGACAAAGACCAAGCTCAGAGACTCATGGATGAGATCCACGGTGGAGTATGTGGCCCACACATGAGCGGCCCCTTGTCAAGAAAATTCTCAGAACGGGACATTATTGGCTTACACTCAAAGCTGACTGTGATGATCACGTCAAGAGGTGCTATCAATGCCAGATTCATGGGAATGCTATCCATGCCCCTCCAAGGGAACTCCACAATATGAGTTCGACATGGTCCTTCTCAATGTGGGGAATGGACGTGATCGGGCCCATCGAGCCCAAAGCCAGTAATATACATTGATTCATATTCACCATGATCGACTACTTCACCAAATGGGTAGAAGCAGCATCCTTCCCCAAGGTCACTAAAGAAGTTATCATTATTTTCATCAGAAACAATGTCATCTGTCGATATGGACAACCAGAGGTCATTGTGTCAGACAATGCTAAGAACCTCAAAAACAAAATGATGGAGGAGTTATGCAGAAAATTCCACATCAAACATCTCAACGTCGTCATCTACTGTCCAAAGATGAATGGTGCTGTTGAAGCAGCTAATAAAAACATCAAGAAGATCATGCAGAAAATGTCTGTCAATCATAAAGGATGGCCTAACCTCTTGCCCTGACTTTATTAGCCTACAAAACTTCCATGCGAACTTCCACTAGGGCAACCCCCTACTCATTAGTCTATGGGATGGAAGCAGTGCTCCCCATAGAAGTGGAAATGAAATCCCTCAGAGTATTGATGGATGCTCAGTTGGATGAAGACCAATGGGTACAAGATAGGTATCACTAATTATCTCTGATAGACGAAAGGAGAACCACGACAATCTTCCATGGTCAGTTTTATCAGCAAAGGATCACACGATCCTACAACAGAAAAGTCCAACTAAGGCAATTCAAACAACATAACTTGGTTTTGAAGAAGATCATTGACAACCAAGATCAATCTAAGGGAAAATTCTCTCCTAATTGGGAAGACCCATTTGTTGTCAAGGAAGTATTGACAGGAGGTGCTCTTAAATTGCAGGAAATGGATGGTGATGAATTTCCATATCTTATCAACTCGGACACCGTGAAATGGTACTATGTCTAAAGTTACCATCAAACAAACATCCTATTTTTGATCCTCAAATCACCAGTCATTCTGGTTTTGAACCCTTTCCTTTCTACATACTCTTCTGCCCCTCAGGGAAATATACACTTCAAGCCAGCAGCCTGGTTTTTACTTCATTTCAAACCTTTCATACAATCTCGGTTATCCTGAAGATGGGATTTAACCTCTCATAATTTCGGTTATCCTGAAGACGAGATTGAACCTTTCACACCTGCAGTTTATCCTGAAGACGGGATTAAACTTTTCTACGCCTGTATTTTGTCCTGAGGATGGGATCAAACTTTTTACACACTTGCAGTTTATCCCCATTATGGGATCAAACTTTCTTCTCCCCGCAGTATAGCCTGCACATGGGATTCACACTTCTCTTCGCCGTCAAGACATGGGATTCACACTTCTCTCTCTCGGAGATAACCCCAAGACATGAAGATTAAAAGACTGGTAACAACATCGGAGAGGATAGTTCTGTCTCAGTGATAACACTGCAACGCTCAGTTCTAGTCCCAGAGAAACACTGGGAGTAGCAACCAAGAGATGCCATTGCAGTTCCGGCGATAACCCTGAAAATGCTTGTTTCAAACATATGCAATCAGCTTCAACCTCAGACATCCTATCGAGGCACACACACCTCAGACCCAGAGTTGATAATGGGCAGACAAGAACATCCACAGATGACAGTGAGATATACAAACAAGCAGCAGTCCAATCTCAGATGTAACCCTGAGCAACGTCTGTTTTCCACTTAAACAGGCGATAACCCCGGTGAGGAGTCACAACGTCATCTTACCATATCAACAAGATGATATCACGGCATACCAACAAGTAGTCCAATGTCAGCTGTAACCCTGAGCAATGTCTACTTTCAACTCAAACCGGCGATAACCCCGGCGAGGAGTCAAACGTCATCTTGTTCCTTCGACAATGGCACGTCGTCTCAACACTTCATACATACATACATCCAACAATGTCCCACAAGAGCCGAGGATTGACAATCACGAGTGACTATTACGCGTGACAGTATTTTGGATAGAATTTGAAGCTTGAAGACCATGGGAATAGACCGCTCTTCCTGACTTTGTACAACCTCTAATCCATGTCATTGCGTAACTCTCGACACAAGAGGTCCGAAGAAGGTCCGATATACCTCGTTCGGATGCTCGAGTTGAAGTTCTACAAGTTCGAGTGGATATTACAGTGCATGAGTGCACGTACTACGAGACGACGGGACTCGCGAGGCTCGGATGCACCACGACCAGCCGCAGGTACAACTGCGGCTGCCGCAAGTATACCTGTAGCCATCCGTCTATATATACAAGCCTTGGGGTCAGCCATTTGAGAAGAAGAGGGGGGGAAAAAGGCGAGGAAGCACTGTCCATTTTACTCTGCATACACATCTTTTGAGTGTTTCCTCACTTCTAAACACTAGTTAGCTCACATATAGCTATCTTTTATCTGGCGGGAGCTGAGTGTTTATCCATTTAAAGTCATAGAAGTCTACTTTGGTAGCCCACTGTAAGCCTTCTCATATTCTATAAAGCCTTCTTCTCATACACTGTTGTACACGTTGAGAGTCGTGTGAGTGTGTTTTCCGGACTTTCTATCCGTGGTTTTCTATTTCATCATATATATATATATATATATATACTTATATATATATATGTATATATTTCATATATGGACTAACATTATTGAGTTATGCCTCGATTGAGCCTAGACTTTTGGTCGGAGCGTTTAATTTTATATATATATATATATATATATATATATATATATATATATATATATATATATAATTGTTGTGGACATATCCGATGAGCACTGGATTCACATTCTAGCATGCTATTGCTTTTATATATATATTTGTACACACACACACACACACACACACACACACACACACACACATATATATATATATATATATATATATATATATATTTACATTCTGTCGACTGTGAGTTTACTTTGTGGCCTTTTATGCCTTTATTTACATTTCGTCATGCACTCGAGTTTACTTGTGGCGCTTGATCGCTTTTATGACTTTTATTTACATTTCGTCCCACCTTGAGTTTACTTTGTGGTGGTTGATCATGTCACACACACACACATATATATACATATATATATATATATATATATATATATATATATATATATATATATTTACCGCTCTTATATATTTACATTTCGATCCCCGATGGAGTTGCTTTCGTGGTGGTTGATCATGTCTCAGATATATATATTGATGACTTTTATATATATAATTGCTTACTGCTTTCCATACAAATTGCAGTATCATGTGAGCCTAGGAATCATGTGATCATTGTGTTGATTTCATGAATCTAGATTCGGCTCCCATGATGGATATTTTTCAGCTGTAAGCAGCCTGTACATTATTTTACAGTGTCTGAATTTCCTTGGATGGCTGTCATGCCCATGAGGAGTTCGGCATTGTTGTATATTATTTTCTCAAGAATGCTTCACATCTCGAAAATAAAAGACAACAAGCCGAACATTTAATAATAAAATGGAAGTATGAAAAGGTCTCAATTCCTATTGAGCACAGGGTTTGAAAAACCTCTTTTACAAAACTTCATTGATATATCTTGGTTAAAACTGAATTTTTCTATAAAATTCAAACATTGTGTATATAGGTACGAACGAGGCCTCGCACTACTTTCAAATAATTGCACATTGATTCACACACACACACATTCATATAACAATTTCTTTGAAAAGTGGCGGTCACCGTGGTAACACGGATGTTGGGGGTGCCTAACACCTTCCTCCAAGATAATCAAGCCCGGGACCCAAAATGAATCTCGGTTTCATAGACCCGTCTAGCAGTGTCAAAACACTGGGTAAATGTGCAAACCTTTTCGGTTGCGTTAGTGTAACCAGTTAAATACACCAACTGGCAACTCTTAAAGTCAAATCGTCAACATTATACATGTCGGACCTTTTTCACTTGTTTTTTCAAACAAATCTCACATTAACATGAGAAGACCAAAGAACAAGTAACGAAAAGGGACACTCAAAAATCCCAACGTCGACATGTGGCTTTTATTTGCTTTCGTGTGTATATATATATATATATATATATATATATATATATATAAACTATTTATTGCATTTAAATATTTTTTTTAATTGTTCATTCAATGTAAATCTATAATAAGTAAACCTGTGGACTAGATTTATCTAAATCTAGTCATATCTAACTTTTAACCTGTTCAAAAGTTGCAAAATTGGAACCGTTGAGCTAGAATGACTAAGATTTATTTAAATCTAATTTTCTTTCTAGTTTTTGTAAATATTAAGCAACCATGTGAGCCTAGGAGCCACGGGATCTAAGATCCAGCTGACGGATCTAGATCTGGTTCCCATGATGGACCTTTTTTAGCTATAAAACTAGCTTGTAAATTATTTGTGGTGTTTGGGCATTCTTCGAAGGCTTTCATGCCCATAAGGAGTGTAACGATCGAGAATTTTTGAATATAATTTAAAATATTTATTGAAATAAATAAATATTATAGTATATGTTTATTGTTAAATAAATATTTAATTGATTTGATTAATTATTAGTTAAATAAATAATTCATGAGTTGTGGGGAATTAACTTAATTAAGTGTTATATATTAATTAAGTTGGTATTTGGTAATTTTTATTTTGAAGTTAATTAAATTAAATGAGTGTTGAATTAATTATTATGTTACATAGTGGTAATATTCTAAATTTCATTTAATAATTAAATTACGAGGATTAATAATGATTAAATGAGTTGTTATAATATTATTTTAAATTAATTTAGTAATTAAAAGTGATGTACTAAGTTATTAAATAAAATTATAATTTTGTAGCAATTGGAATATGTGGCATCTTGAATTAATAAGTTGTTATTAGATTTAATTTAATTTAATTGGAATAATAAAATTTAATTAAATAAAGCGTGACAATTAAACTATATAGCAAATAAGTTATTAAAATAAATTAAAAGGAGTTTAAAATTTGGTTTTAACCAAACAAGGCTTAAGGCTTTTAAATTCTTATTTTAATTTAGTTTTGCCAAACAAACCTTATGAATTTTGATTTTAAAAATAAAATAAAATTATAACTGATAAATATTAAGTATACGTATTATATTGTATTAAGTATATATTTTACGTTAGTTTTATCAGTATTAAGTCTAACTATAAAGAAGAACGAGAAAGAAGAAAACAAATAGTAGAGAGAAGAGGGAAAAGCATTTTCTGTGATTTTGAAGCTATGTTTTGTGGAAAAGAAGGGGTCAAAACACTTCTCTATCATCTAACAGAGTATAAACAAGTAACCAACGGTATAATTTTAGTTTTAAAGTTTTTGTTTTGTTTAAAAGTTCTCTTTAATTGATATTGTTGATTAATTTGTTGACTATATGGTTGATATATGTTAATTTGTATATATAATCTGTTTTGTGTGGTTTGAATGTGATTTAGGGTTGAGTAACCCATGAAAATATGATATTTATGAAGAAATCATTTTATAGTAATTTATAGTGAAGTATATTTGTATATGGCTTAATTATTTGATGCTAAAATTAGTGATCAATTCATATTTTAATATATAAATTAATTGTTAATTGTGAAAATACATAAAGAAATGAAAACAACATGGGTTAAACAAATTGCTTTGGTTGTAAAACAAAATTACAGTGAATTGTTTCGTTAAAAATGTCTAAAATTGAAGAAATAACAAAAATAATGAAATTTATAGGCTTTAAATTGATTGTTTATGTTGTTTATATGGTTAGAAACATGTTAGGAACATTAGTTGTTGTTTTTGTAATGTTTATACAACTTGGGTAAGTTGGAATTGTTGTTAGAAAGGAGATTTTAGGCCTATTTAGCTTTGTTCTGCGTTTTTCGCGAACTTCAGATTCTAGAAGTGTGGCTTTCTTAACTGCAATACCAAAATTTGGCTTAAAATCTGAGTCATGGCGTCATTGCGTTAAAAGACTAGTCCTAGTTCAAATGGTTGAGTCATAGCGGCGGCCAAAGACCAGCTTTTTAGTTTAATTGGTGGCACTGCAACGCCACTTAGCAGAATTTTCCAAAAATGAGATTTTTAATTGTTCAAGTCCAAAAAATGTAATTGTAACCTAATCTAATGAACATAAAAAAATGTTAATTATATTATATGTTGTCAAACCAGATTATAATCACATTATAAGTCAAATTTGATGATTATAAGGTTGTGACTTAATTGATTGTTAATAACTGAGGTTCGATGTTGATAAGAATTGGAAATGTGATTTAAATGTTATAACCTCATGTTACGTGTTAGTAAAGGTTTCATTTGTGCTATGTGGTTAGTATGATTAAACCTAAAGTTAAAGAATGTAAGACGGATGTGTAACTAAGCAATTTAGTCACGTTGTGGCTAATTGAGATTATGATTCTAAATGACATATATGTAGGATAATTGGAGAACGAGTTGTAATTGCTTAGCTTACGCAAGAGGCAAGTTCCCTAACCTTTGCTACTTTATTATTCAGCAAGGTTTTCTTTTCACCATTATCTTCTTTACACTTATACAAGTTCTTTAATCTGAATCTCTTATATGAGCATCCTTAACTCTACTTATCATTGAGTAGGTTATCTATCTTTATCTTGTTTACACTTACGCAAGTTCATTTACCCTAATCTTTCTTTATGCAAGTTTCTGTTCTAAAGTTGTTATTGTTATGAAAATTCTTTAACCTTAATTTATTATTGAACAAGTTAGTAAATCTTTGCTTACGCATTCCAAACAAGATTATTTTGGTTATTCAAAGTCTGTAATTTTATTGTAAGCATTACCTTGTTGCAAAGTGTTTGTTCAGCTATGAATAGTTATTATTTGATCTATGATCACCAATGTCATTGTACAATCTTACATTGTTGTACTGAACTCTTAGTTGACTAGCAATCCTTCTATTGATTCAACTAATCCTTAGTTGATGAATGCTCTATAAACTAAGTTACCCTTGAAGTCAATCCAAACCAAACTTTCTTTGGTTTGCTTATGTACCTTTACAGTTTTGAAAGTATGTACTCGATGATTAACACTTGTTCATTTATAACCCATTGAGATTTTATCTCTTATTGGTTCATTGTTATACTTTCTTCATAATGATATTGTAATCGAACTCTTGAGTAGTCATTGATCCCTATTTGATTCAACCAGTACTTGGTTGATGAGCATTCTAAAGATCTAGAATTCCTTTGAAGTTAATTCCAAAAAAAACTTCCTTTGGTATGGAACCTAATGATTTAGCAACGAATATTTTTCCCGCCAATGAATTAGCAACGAAATTTTGCAACGACTTATGAATTTCGTTGCAAAAAGTGAAAGCCTGACAAAATTTGCAACGAAGGAAAAATTTTGTTGCTAAACATATATTTTTAGCAACGACTTATAAAGTCGTTGCCCGAAAAATCGTTTCTAAAGGCCCATTTTTTTGTAGTGATACTTGTGGTTAATCATTACTGATTTCCATGTCTATGAATTATTGTATTCGCACTTTGTGCATAACGCATGTATTCATCAGGTATGAAAGGCCGATCACCTTCATTACCATTCGGTTCAGATATAATCGCTATGTTCATTTTAAATGTTCGTTCAGCTATGAAAGTTTGTTTATGCTAGTTCTCAATTATATTGAAGAATTGTAGCCAGCTTTTATTAAAAATTATTTCAATCATGATATATCCTTAATTTATCGAACATAAACTTGCTAGGCAAACTTATTACTCACCCTTGCTATATCATGATTAGCATTGCAGATTATGAAGCATACGTCAGATACAGGAATGGAGAAACCCAAGTTCAGCTTGGGATTTTTATGTACAGCTTAATTGTAATAGTATAGTATGATAATATTGTTATATGTTAGACAGGTTTTGAATTGTGTAATAAGTTAAGGTTACTCGACCTTTGGGAAATAATGTGTATGTTTAATGTATAAATAATTTATGTTTATATCTTCCGCAATAGTTATAGAATTAGCATACCAAGATCCGTGGTGATTTGGGACTCGGATTTGGGGGTGCTACAGTTGGTATCAGAGCTGTAGGTTATGAACCTTAGGTAGTAATACCTGAGATTAATATAACCGCAATGATTAAGATAAGTACTAACTCATATAGAGTTAGAGTGTCGGTAAGATTCAAAGATGAATCTCGATGGGTTATAAAAGATACAGAGTTCCCTAACTCTGATAATAAAAGTGAATAGTAGTGATGAATAGATAGAGTCTAAAATACTAAAAGAACATGGATAGGAGATCGTAAAACAAAACGATCATGACATAGAAATTTTGACATCAAGCTAAATACGCACTATGTGCTTTTGAAAAAAATGAATTTTTATTCTCAACTCTTGGTGACTATTGTGTATGCATGGACTTCGGGCCATCTACACCTCGTTACCTGTTAAGATGATAAAACAGATTTGCAACAATTTTTGAACTATTTAAAGTACAGTCTATGCTATTTGTTTTGGCTAGACGATAATGGTTTGAAATATCAAAATATATTTTTATTTATCACTTATGTACCATATAACCTGGTGCAGAGATGATTAAAAGTTGATGGAGTTGTAAATGCAGGAATACTTAGTGTTGAATTTGATCTAAAATCGTTATTCCACTATTCAGATGATGTGTTATGATTAAAGTCATACAATGACCAAGATCCTCAAACCGGATCGTTAATACAAGATGCGGCATCATGACGTCATTCTCAAAAATATTTTCAAGATTTTAATTTGCCAACGGGGTTTGGCTATACCTAAATAATTCGATTGAATTGAATTATTGATATGAGTCTATGCTATTTGATTCGGCTAGACCAACTTTTACAAAAATCCTAAGCGTTCTTTGAAGACTTTCCCGAACCAATTTTTTTTGGTGCGGATTCCGATAAAGATTGAGGTAAGTTTATGCGCCCAATGAAGACACGAGAAACAGATAAAACCAGTATTACTGGGTCATAATAAGGCATACGGGACTAATTACCCATTACGTCTTTAAGATAAGACGGTTTACGGATGAATTTCCATAAAACCTTTGCGAAAATGAAAAACTCATAGTCTATATGACTCCTCAGCACAATTTGAAAATTTTACTATTGTGAGGAACGTATTGGGTAGCATGTGATGCTATGTATGAATGGTGTCAGCTGTATGGTATACGGTGTAAGTTGAATTTCGAGGACGAAATTCTTAGAAGAAGGGGTGAATGTGACGACCCGAGAATTTAGAAAATTATTTTTAAATCTTAAATATTGAATTAAAGGTTAAATAATAAACCTAGACAAAAAATAAGTGAATGGACTTTAGATTTCTGAGAAGGAATTTTGTGAATTTTTGTGGTGAATTATTCAGGATTAAGGATATACGTGAATATGTTCTGTTTATATTGTATTATATGTGTACAGTATGTGGTTAAGGGTCAAGGGTTGACCAGATAAATTTTATCAGTGTCCAAACCCTAAGTATATATTTAAAACGTCCATGTTCAGTTAGAAAATTCTTACGATTTATAAGAAACCCTAGAAATCGGTTCTGGAAACCCTAAATTCAGTTCCGGGAATTCAAAACCCTAATTCGGAATATAAAACCCTAATTTCAGAATTCAAAGGTTAAATTTAATGATTTAAGTATTTTTAATTATAAATGTAAGACCCCAACTTTTTAATAAAGATGATTTTTCTATAAATATCATTTTTAAATATTATGGAATGAATTTGATATAATGTTATAGTTGTGGGTAATATTTATAAATTTTGCAAAGTACGCAAGTTGTTATATAATATTCGATTGGTCGAAGAATATTCATTTTAATAGGGAATATTCGTACGATGGCACAATCATTAGTGGACTCCACAACGGAATTATTGTCGGATTAAGAAAACGACAAAAATATTTTTATGAAAATAATGGAGGAAGTTTTACAGTTAAAACTGTTGAACTACTCGGTAGTAAAAGTACAGTAATACGCGTGGTTGCATAGTAGCACAAGGTATTGATTATTGATGCTTACGTGAGAAGTCACTCAGTTTTGTTCAATTATTGCTTCAGTAATTGTTGCATAGTATCTCACGTTATTTGATTCAATTATTGTCGTTATTTTATATATTATTAAATCAATAATTGAGATTACAGAGTTATTAATATTATTATTTGCAATATTAACAATGTCTAGAAGTTCTGCCAAGGAGAGGTTTGGTCACCTAATTGCGTGCCAATAGGGAGAAATCCTTATTGGAAATCCCCCTCTTTCTTGGGAACGACCTGGTCGATTAATATTGTGAATTATAATAAAGGTGATAAATGTTGTTAAAATTATTAAGGTAATTTTTATGGAGTTTTGCTTATTTTTATGGACCCCCATTTACCCATTTTTCAAGATAATCGGTAGAAGGTTATTTAGTATATATATATATATATATATATATATATATATATATATATATATATATATATATATAATCAAATGATAAAGGAATGGATCTGGGAAGGCATCTTGAAAGAATATAGCATAGATATGATCAGGGAATACCTCTCGTGAACTTTTAATGAACATATGTTATATATATAAATATATATATATATATATATATATAATATATTATATTTTATTTAAAAGTTTTCGTTTATTTAGAATATTTTATTGCATAGTATCCTTTCTATTCTCCTATAAATAGAAGCTCATTCCTTCATTATTTCTTACGAATTCACTGAAACTCTAGAGAGAGAAACTATAAAGAGAAAGAAGAAAAGTATTCTGCTACTTCACTACTCCTATATCCAGTTTCTTCTAAGGTAAGGGGTATTATTTCTTTTGTATTCATGAAGAGAACTTCTGTTATTCCATTCTTTATTATTCTATTGGAATAACCTGTATACGCGGACTACCTTATACTTGGTGATATTCTTCTATTATTCCATTCTTTATTATTATGTTGGAATAACTTTGTACATGCCAAGTACCACATACATGGTAAAATTCTTACATTATTCCATTCTTTATTATTTCGTTGGAACATCCACATGCATGCGTTTACGTATAACCCGGTTCCGTTATTTATTATTCGGTTGGAATATCTTTCTGCATGCGTTTACGCATGACACCGTTCCGTTATTTATTATTCTCATTGGAATATCATGTATGCATGCGTTTATGCATGACTTTGGTTCCATTATTTATTATTCTCGTTGAATATCACATGCGTGCGTTACGCATGACCTGGTTCCATTATTTATTATTTTGTTGGAATAACCTGTCTGTGTGGTCTATCGCATGCCTTGTGATTTCTTTTGTTATTCCATTCTTTATTATACTTAGTTGGTTAAAGTTTTGGCTTTTATACTCCATGAAATTAGTAGAATTTCTTTGATATGTGTGCTTCATCCAGTATCTTTTCATGGAAATATTCTTCTGAGCATTCTTGAATTTTACTCCACAAAGAAGTATCATGTTGACAATTTGGACGTTATTGGTTCTTGTATAAATTAATTCTTGAACTTGTTTTATTGAATTCTTATATCATTGTCATCATCCTCGTGTTTATATTATGTTGAAAGTCATCTGTGGCCTGTAGTGCATAGATGGACTTGGTAAGATTATGAACGAGGATTATTCTAAGATAATAATCATGACCGTAATGTTACAAATGATGTGGTAAAAGTCCTCATTGGCCCGTAGTGCATTGATGGACAATTGTTGGCATGATCATGACCATTAATGAATACACGAATATCCTTGGCCCGTAGTGCATGGATAATTTATGGTTGTGATACTAATGAATATCCTTGGCCATAGTGCAGGGATGATGTGGATTATTTATTAAGCTGAGTCCCAGCGATAAAAGTGATGAAAAACCTTTTAAATCATAAAATATAGTAGATTTTATTCTCTACTTGACTCTTTTACTGGATTTCTTGTTCCGCTGTAGTTAAATTTGATGTTTGTTATATTGTATCAGTTTAATACTGTTAAAGGCTAACGATAATTTATTCTGCATTATCTTAGTCATAATATTTCTTACTGGGCTAGTTGAGCTCACCCTTTCTTTTACTGTTCTCTTCAGGAAATGAGAACGTAGCTGGGACTAGTCGGAGAATGGAGTAACGGTCCAGATGATAGCATTAGTAGTCCTCACTATTCTTTTAAATAGTGTGACAATAAATGTAATGAGGACTCTATTGAGTGTGGATATTGTCTAGATGACAATATTCTTATTAAAACTCTTAGATTTTGTTATGTCGTATTTTATACGATTGTTGTATAATTAAGTTGTATTTGTATTCTGTACCATATATTTGGCGGCTCAGAATAGGTGATGTATACCTATTTTGGGGGCGTCACAGTTGGTATCAAAGCTTAGGGATATGATCCCTGGCTGAGATGTGAGATAAGAACTAGGAGGGGAGAGACGGGGAATTCTTTAGCTAGTATGACCTACCTAAGTTTATTTGGTATTTAATTGGTCGGTCAGGGTATAGGGATAATATGTGATATGTTAATTAACCCTTGTTTTGTGGCAGTATTTGAAAATGACATCCGAGAATGTTGAGAACATCAATGGAGCACAGGAGACCGTTGAGTCTCCACGGATCAATAATCGAGGATAATGTGCATCGGAATGCGACAATCCTCGTGCAAACAACAACACTCGACCGGATGATGAACGATGGAATGTTCGGAGGCTTTATGCAATTCATGCAACATCGCAAGAGCGGCTCTCGTGACAAAATCGAGGTGGAAACACTGGCAACTCTCAGACGGTCACCACTAAGCAGTTCAAGGAACTGGGACCACCAGAGTTTTTTGGAGAGCCAAAACCACTTAAGGCGGAGACGTGGATAAAGCAGATCTGCAAGATATTTGATATCTTGGGATGCTCCGAGGAGCAAAAGGTTCCCTTTGCCACCTTCATGTTGCGTGCAGAGGCAGATTACTGGTGGGAATCTGTAAAACGTACTCAACCTGCCGCACTGAAGATGACTTGGGAGAAGTTCCAAGAATTTTTCAATGACAAGTACTTTCCCGAAAGTATTTGTCACATGAAAGAGGTAGAGTTCATCAAGCTAGAGCAAAACAACATGACCGTGTCGTAGTACCAAGCCAAGTTTACCGAGTTGTCCCGGTTTGCGTCTCATTTAGTTGATAATGAGGAGAGAATGACGCGAATGTTTCTAAGAGGTTTGAAACCTGAGATACATCAATATCTTATCTCTCATAAACTGTGTTTGTATTCAGATGTTGTTAATAGGGCTCAGTTATTGGAGCGTGATAATGAGTCAACCCAACCAAGAGAGAGCAGCCGACAAAATGATAATACCAGTGAAAACAATCATCGAAGCAGTGACAACAAGTGTGGAGGGAATCAACAGGCCAAAAATGGTAACCACTTCGGTGGTAATCATGGCCAAAATAATAAGAATGGACATTTCAAAAAGAGAAGATTCAACAATGATGGAAAGACGTCAACATCAGCACCTGTCATTAAGGAAGGAGAATGACCACCTATCATATGCTTCAAGTGTGGAGGAGAGAGACACATCAGTCCCAACTGTGCGATGCCATCCAAAGCATGTTACAACTGTGGAAGAGAAGGTCACCTGGCCCGATTTTGTCATTCACCAAAGACAAGTTCAGCTAGGACGGAGGCACCAAAGACCGTCCCAGAAAAGTTAAAACCAGTAGTGCAAGGGAGAGCGTTTGTTGTGACCTCCTAGAAAGCAAGGAACCCGAATGAGGTCATCACGGGTAAACTAATCATAAACTCTAGCGAAGTTTATACTTTATTTGATACTGGTTCTACACACTCTTTCATTTCTCTTACTTGCGCTCAACGTTTAAATTTGACTCCGGAGAAATTGGACTTTGACTTATCTGTTGAAACTCCATTGGGAGAAACCTTCATTACATCCACGGGTTATAAGTCTTGTTTAGTTCAAATCGGCACTCGCACGTTACCTGTCGATCTTATTTCATTAAAAATACTTGCATTTGATGTAATTCTAGGGATTGATTGGTTAACTACACATCATGCAAAAATTGATTGTTTTTATAGGGTTGTTAGCTTTCATATTCCTAACCAACCTATTATGCGAATTCAAGCAACCAAACCAAAAGAGAGCAGCTGTCAAAATGATAGTACTAGTGAAAGCAGTCATCGAAGCGGTGACAACAAGCGTGGAGGGAATCAACAGGCTAGAAATGGTAACCACTTCGGTGGTAATCAGGGCCAAAACAATAATAATGAACATTTCAAGAAGATGAGATTCAACAATGATGGAAAGACGTCAACACCAGCACCCGTTGTTAAGGAAGGAGAACGACCACCTATCATATGCTTCAAATGTGGAGGGGAGGGACATATCAGTCCAAACTGTGCGATGCCGTCCAAAGCATGTTATAATTGTGGAAGAGAATGTCACCTAGCCCAATTTTGTCGTTCACCGAAGACAAGTTTAGCTAGGATGGAGGCACCAAAGGTCATCCCAAAAAAGTCAAAGTCGGTAGTGCAAGGAAGAGCGTTTGCTGTGACCTCCCAGAAAGCAAAGAACCCAAACGAGGTCATCACGAGTAAGCTTTTCATAAACTCTAGCGAAGTTTATATCTTATTTGATACCAGTTCTACCCATTCTTTTATTTCTCCTACTTGCGCTCAACATTTAAATTTGACTCCGGAGAAATTAGACTTTGACTTATCTGTTGAAACTCCATTGGGAGAAACCTTCATTACATCCACTGTTTATAAGTCTTGTTTGGTTCAAATCGGTACCCTCACATTACCTGTCGATCTTATATCATTGAAAATACTTGTATTTGACGTAATTCTAGGGATTGATTGGTTAACTACTCATCATGCAAAAATTGATTATTTTCGTAAGGTTGTTAACTTTCATATTCCTAACCAACCTATTATGCGAATTCAAGCAACCAAACCATTAAAATCAATCACTGTCATCTCAAGCCATAAAGTTATTCGTTTATTGAAAAATGGATGTCAAGCTTTTTTAGCTCATGTCACGGATTTAAACAAAAATACGTCAGTTTTGAATGATATCTCTATTGTTAATAAATTTCCTGACGTATTCCCTGAAGAACTTCCTGGCCTACCCCCAGAGCGTGATATTGAATTTTGTATCAACCTTGAACCCAGTACAAAACCTATTTCCAAAGCCCCATATCGAATGGCTCCTATTGAACTTCAGGAGTTAAAGACCCAACTACAGGAATTGTTAGACACATCGGTTTCATTCGGCCCCAAGACGTCTCCCTGGGGTGCTCCTGTTTTATTCGTGAAAAAGAAAGATGGGAGTATGCAACTTTGTATTGATTATCGGGAGTTGAATCATGTCACCATCAAAAATAGGTACTCATTGCCACGTATTGATGACCTGTTTAACCAGTTACAAGGGGCCAAATTCTTTTCAAAGATTGATCTTCGTTCCAGATATCACCAATTGAAGATTAGAACAGATAACATTCTAAAGACGGCTTTCAGAACTCGGTACGGGCATTATGAATTCCTAGTCATGTCTTTTGGATTGACTAATGCTCATGCTGCTTTCATGGATATGATGAACCGAGTATTCAAGGAATATTTGGATCACTTTGTGGTCGTCTTTATTGATGACATCCTTATTTATTCCAAAAGTCGTGAAGATCATGAGTAACACTTGAGGCTGATACTCCAAAAGCTTTGTGAATATAAGCTTTATGCCAAGTTGAAGAAATGTGAGTTTTGGCTTTAGGAAGTAGCATTCCTTGGGCACGTAGTATCAAGTCATGGAATATTTGTTAACCTAACAAAGATTGAAGTTATTCAAAGCTGGGAGCAGCCTAAATCAGTGACCGAAGTACGTAGCTTTCTCGGATTAGCTGGTTGTTATTGGAGATTCATAGAAGGGTTTTCCAGAATCGCTACTCCATTAACTCAGCTGACTCGGAAAGATACAAAATTCGGTTGGAACGAGGAATGTGAGAAGAGTTTTCAAGAACTCAAGAGGAGACTCATTTCAGCACATGTTCTGACAATACCATCTGGCTCGGAGGGATTTGTCATCTACAGTGATGCTTCGGGCAAAGGGTTAGGATGTGTTCTCATGCAACATGGGAAAGTCATAGCCTATGCCTCTTGACAACTCAAAGAATATGAGAGGAATTATCCAACTCATAATCTAGAGTTGGCAGCTGTTGTTTTTGTACTTAAAATTTGGAGGCATTACTTGTATGGGGAGAAAGTGGAGATCTTTACGGATCATAAAAGCCTCAAATATTTCTTCACTCAAATGGAACTCAACATGTAACAACGACGTTGGCTTGAACTGTTGAAAGATTATGATCATACCATCCAATACCATCCTGGAAAAGAGAACGTGGTAGCTGACGCATTGAGTAGAAGATCATATGCGGGTACGAGTGCGATATTGACAACGTAAAGGCCCATTTTGTGTGACTTGTAAAGGATGGAGATAGAGTTAAAGACTCCAGGGACCCCTGTGATGATGGAGAATATACGAGTAGAACCGACTTTAATTGATAAAGTTAAACCTGCTCAAGTTACAGATCTGGAGCTGATGCGTATGAAGAAGAAAGTGCAAGAATCATTTAAGAAGGAATACTTCGAGTCAACTCCAGACTTTGTGTTCCTAATGACCCTGATTTAAAGTATAAAATCATGATGGTGGAGCATAACACACCGTTTGCAATCCATCCTGGGAGTACCAAAATGTATCATGATCTTCTTCATACATTTTGGTGGAGCAATATGAAGAGAGAGATAGCGCTGTTTATCTCAAGGTGTCTAACTTGTCAACGAGTCAAGGCGGAGCATCAAGTACCAAAAGGTCCATTGCAACCACTTAAAATTCCAGAATGGAAGTGGGAGCACATTACCATGGATTTCGTTACTAGTCTTCCCAAGGTTTCTCAAGTCGTAGATGCAATTTGGGTCATTTTGGATAGATTGACCAAGTCTGCTCATTTCTTACCAATACGAGAAACTTATACACTTGAACATCTTGCTCGTATGTACATAAACGAGATTGTAAGACTACATGGTATGCCAATATCCATAGTTTCTGATCGAGACCCAAGATTTACTTCACGATTTTGGGTTAGTTTGCAAAAAGCTATGGGCACGAACTTAGGATTTCCGCATATCATCCTTAGACGGACGGACAATCAGAGAGGATTATTTAAACTCTTGAAGATTTATTAAGACTTTGTGTCCTTGACTTCAAGGAAAGTTGGGACAAGTTCTTATCGTTGGTGGAGTTTTCATACAACAACAATTATCAAGCATGTATTGGCATAGCTCCATTCGAAGCGTTGTATGGAAGAAAGTGTTGTTCTCCAATATGCTGGGATGAGGTGGGTGAAGCAACGTTGTTGGGACCGGAGTTGGTAAGTATGACTACGGAAAAGATTCAAACGATCCGGCAACGTATAAAAACCTCACAAGATCGACAAAAGAGTTATGCTGATCTTCATCGAAAGGACATGGAATTCGATATTGGAGATCATGTGTTGTTACTTGTTGCTCCATGGAAAGGAGTTACGAGATTTGGAAAGAGAGGAAAGCTCAATCCTCGATTCATTGGCCCATTTTTAATCCTCGATCGAGTAGGAACTATGGCGTATAGACTCGCTTTACCGCCAAGTATATCTCATGTTCATAATATTTTTCACACATCCATGTTACGTAAATATGTAGAAGACCCGAACCACATTGTTGAGTTAGAACCGGAAGAAATAGCAGAAGATTTGACGTATGAAGAGGTTCCTGTTCAAATCTTGAATAAGAAGGAACATATTCTACGCTCCAAGGTTAAACCTCAAGTCAAAGTTTTGTGGAGAAACCACGATGTTGAGGAAATGACCTGGGAGTTAGAATCTGGACTGAAATCAAGATATCCTTACCTTTTCGACATACTAGGTACATACCCTAATTTCGAGGGTGAAATTTCATAAGAAGGGGAGGTTGTAAGACCCCAACTTTTTAATAAAGATGATTTTTCTATAAATATCATTTTTAAATATTATGGAATGAATTTGATATAATGTTATAGTTGTGGGTAATATTTATAAATTTTGTAAAGTACGTAAGTTTTTATATAATATTCGATTGGTCGGGGAATATTCTTTTTAACAGGGAATATTTGTACGACGGCACAATCATTAGTGGACCCCACAACGGAATTATTGTCGGATTGAGAAAACGACAAAAATATTTTTATGAAAATAAAGGCGGAAGTTTTACAGTTAAAACTGTTGAACTACTCGGTAGTAAAAGTATAGTAATACGTGTGGTTGCATAGTAGCACACGGTATTGATTATTGATGCTTCCGGGAGAAGTCACTCAGTTTTGTTCAATTATTGCTTCAGTAATTGTTGCATAGTATCTCACGTTATTTGATTCAATTATTGTCGCTATTTTATATATTATTAAATCAATAATTGAGATGATAGAGTTATTTATTATTATTTGCAATATTAACGATCTCTAGAAGTTCTGCCAAGGAGAGGTTTGGTCACCTAATTACGCGCCAATAAGGAGAAATCCTTATTGGAAAGCCCCCTCTTTCCTGGGAAAGACCTGGTCGATTAATATTGTGAATTATAATAAAGGTGATAAATGTTGTTAAAATTATTAAGGTGATTTTTATGGAGTTTTGCTTATTTTTATGGACCCCCATTTACCCATTTTTCAAAATAATTGGTAGAAGGTTATATATATATATATATATATATATATATATATATATATATATAATATTAGATGGGGCCCACATTGTGGAGCCATAGTTGAATGGTGATTTTTTAGTGATTCACGGGTGGGATGATTTATAAGTATATGTATATATATATATATATATATATATATATATATATATATATATATATAGGAGTAGATCAGGAAGGCATCATGAAAGAATAAAGCATAGATGTGATCACTAGAATACCTCCCGTGAACTTTTAATGATCATATGTTATATATATATAATATATATTATATTTTATTTAAAAGTTTTCGTTTATTTAGAATATTTTATTGCATAGTATTATTTCTATTCTCTTATAAATAGAAGCTCATTCCTTTATTATTTCTTATGAATTCACTAAAACTCTAGATAGAGAAACTATAGAGAGAAAGAAGAAAAGTATTCTGCTACTTCACTACTCCTATATCCAGTTTCTTCTAAGGTAAGGGGTATTATTTCTTTTGTATTCATGAAGAGAACTTCTGTTATTCCATTCTTTATTATTCTATTGGAATAACCTGTATACGCGGACTACCTTATACTTGGTGATATTCTTCTATTATTCCATTCTTTATTATTATGTTGGAATAACTCCGTCTTCTGCCAAGTACCACATACATGGTAAAATTCTTACATTATTCATTTGGAACATCCCGTCATGCGTTTACGTATGACCGGTTTCGTTATTTATTATTGATTCGATTATCGTGTCATACTGCGTTTACGCATGACCGGGTTCCATTATTATTATTCTCGTTGAATATCCACATCGTGCATTTATGCATGACACAGTTCCATTATTTATTATTCATTGGAATATCCACGTAAATGCGTTTACGCATGACCTGGTTCTGTTATTTATTATTTTGTTGGAATAACCTGTCTGTGTGGTCTATCGCATGCCTGGTGATTTCTTTTGTTATTCCATTCTTTATTATACTTAGTTGGTTAAAGTTTTGGCTTTTATACTCCATGAAATTAGTAGAATATCCTTGATATTTGCGCTTCATCCAGTATCTTTTCATGGAAATATTCTTCTGAGCATTCTTGAATTTTACTCCGCAAATAAGTATCATGTTGACAATTTGGACGTTATTGGTTCTTGGATAAATTAATTCTTGAACTTGTTTTATTGAATTCTTATATCATTGTCATCATCCTCATGTTTATATTATGTTGAAAGTCATCGTGGCCCTGTATTTACATAGATGGACTTTCAGATGATTATGATTAGGATTATTTGGTATAATCATGACCGTAATGTTACAAATGATGTGGTAAAAGTCCTCATTGTCTGTGAGTGCATTGATGGACGATTATTGGCATGATCATGACCATTGATGAATACACGAATATCCTTGGCCCGTAGTGCATGGATAATTTATGGTTGTGAAACCGATGAATACCAAAGGTCCGTAAAGTGTGGATGATGTGGATTATTTATTAAGTCGAGTCCCAAATGATAAAAGTGATGAAAAACCTTTTAAAACATAAAAGATAGTAGATTTTATTCTCTACTTGACTCTTTTCATGGATTGCTTGTTCCGCTGTAGTTAAACTTGATGTTTGTTATATTGTATCAGTTTAATACCGTTGAAGGCTAAAGATAATTTATTCTGAATTATCTTAGTCATAATATTTCTTACTGGGCTAGTAGAGCTCACCTTTCTTTCACTGTTCACTTCAGGAAATGAGAACGTAGCCGGTACTAGTCGGGGAACGGAGTAAAGGTCCAGATGATAGCATTAGTAGTCCTCACTATTCTATTAAATAGTGTGACAATAAATGTAATGATGACTCCATTGAGTGTGGATATTGTCTAGATGACAATATTCTTATTAAAACTCTTAGATTTTGTTATGTTGTATTTTATACGACTGTTGAATAATTAAGTTGTATTTGTATTCTGTACTATGTATTTGGCGGCTCAGAATAGGCGATGTATACCTATTTTGGGGGCGTCAAAATAAATATAATTAGGGATAACCCTAATTGACTATTTAGAAAACCCTAATGCTTGAGTTATAAACCCTAATGTCCATTTTGGGAAAACCCTAATAATTATTAAAAATTTTAATTAGGAAATATTAATCCTAATTAGCAAGATTGAATTATGATTGGGAAATTTTAATATAATTATAAAATCCTAATTATAATTTAGAAATATTAGATTTCTATTTTAAAACCTAAATTGGAAATCTTAGAAAATTTGTTTTTTAAAAAACCTTAGGTTTTAACCCTAAGGGTTGAACCCTAAGGGTTTGCACTAGTTACTAGAATGCCCTTTAAAATGTATACAAAAAGTTTAAAATACCCTTTGTGTATTATTGAAGGTAGCTTCCAATTATTGCCCTATTTGTAATTAGTGACTAGCTAAGATACATCCATGTGTTAAAATATCACAGCAATCAGCCATAGATCATAGCCATGTATTGTATCCAATTATATAAATAATTGAAGAGAGAGAAAGTTCACATATTTGGTTTATTTGTGTTCTAACTCTCAACCAACTCCTTCTTTCTTTAGAACCATGAGATTAATTAGTGATTCAGTCCCTAGATTGATCCTTAGCCAGCCATGATCAGTTCATAAAGATCAGAATCAAAGATCAAGCTTCAAAGTGGTATAAACACTATATTTCCAAATTCTTAAAATCTTGTGTTTTGATGTTAGTTATTGTTTAGAAATGTGTTATAAGGTGTCATTTAGTGATCTGGGTTGTTAGATCTCATATCCATAACATCTAGATGCACGATTTAGAAGTTTTAAAAAATATGAAAATCTGGAAAAGTGGTGTCTGACAGTCAAATATCAGGTCTCCTAGATCTGTCTCTATTTATGATTTTAGTGTTTTAAATGTTTATATTTGTTGTATGTTATGTGGGCTGTTATCTGGAACTCGAATCGGGGTCAGTTCATGTTTGGATTGAGAGTTATTGTTGGTCAAAACCCGTTGACCGTTCACGAAATCTGGTTTCTGGGTAACCCAGAAACCCAGATCTTAATCGACAAAGTGTGTTTTTGGGACTTGATCTTCTATTGCTCTTTGATAGTTTGGTCAATGTGTTGTTGTTATGTTGTAGAATGGAATGTGAACTACACACTAAAATCTTTAGAACAAGCAGATCTTGAACAGAATCGTAGATAATCGTTGTCAAACCTACGTTGACCAACTCGCCAGAAAGAGATTCTGGGTAACCCAGATCTTCAAAGGGCAGTTTCTTGGCACAACTTTGACTGATAAAAATCTTACGATGGTAATGTTGTTAAGTTGATCTAGTGAGTTATATATGTACCCTGACATCTGGACTACAAGTTTGAACTCATAAATCACCCAAAACAAGCTCACGATCTAAGGATCTAGATATAGCACCATGTGTTGCTCTTCATTTTCTGGAAAACCCAGAAATGAAGAACATCCTTGTCAGACTTTTTCATTACTTATATCTCTATGTTATGATGTTGTATGACCCTGAAATCAGTTTGTTTGTGTAGTATGACATAAATACTACATGTGTAACACTTTAGATAACCCAGAATCATGAAGATCAATGATCTAGACTTAGTCAAACCTACTACCTTGAACACTGCCTATGCATTTCTGAGTTTGATGAAGAACAGCTCAAAAACACCTATAGCGACAGTTTCGTAGCTATAGGGCTCTTTAGTGACATATAATTTCAGAAAATCAATTATTTTATTTAATAAATAGAAAAAGTGGTTATTAATTATTAAAAATACAAAATTAATTTCTAAAAATTAATTTAAAGTCCAAAAATTAGTTTTTAATTATTTAGAGTATATTTCAAAAATATTTAATAATTTTGGAATATAAATGGTATTTAATTTATTTAATTATAATATTAAATAAATTATTTAAAAATAATTTTAATACTTGAAAAATCATGAAAAATTATATTATGGTATAAGAAAATATTTTAAGTTACTTTTGATGACTTTTAATATTTTGTGATGAATTTCATTAATAATTTATTATTAATGGTAATTAATTTATTTAATAAATATATTAAATAAATTATGGGAAAATAGAATTAATGATTTAAAAATCATATAAAATGGTTTAAGTGTTATAAAAATATTTTAAGTTATAAAATATAACTTTTGATATTTTGTCATGAAAAACATTAATATTTATTATTAATGGAAATTATTGGATAATGAATTTAATTATTTAAAAATCATATAAATGTGATTTTAAGGTATTAAAATACTTTGAGATATTATAAATATATTATAATATTATGACATGTATTTCATTAATATTTAGTATTAAATAAATATTAATGATAAGGGAATTATGTGGTATTTAATTCATATAAATACGAGTTTAATGATCGAAAAATCATGATACATTATAATAATTATCTGAAAATTATTACGAGCTTATGAAAAATATTTTACTAAAAAGAAAATTATCTAAGATAATCGTTAAGTGTTAAGCAGAGTTTAATTGAACTTAAACTCGTTATTTATCCGACTGAGCCGTTGGGATGTCAGAATTGTATGAATTCAATTCGAACTGAAATAGTTTAACTTGAAATTAGGTTTTATGTGATGTATAGATGGATAGGGTTATGTGTTAATGTGTTTAGGTTATTTAAATATTGTGATGATATTATTCTAACTAAGAAATAAATATTATTAATATTAGGTCTTCAGGAGAAGCTTATTAAATTGCTTAGCGATAATCAACGGTACAGGCAAGTTTTTCTTAACTCGACCTCGAGTTGTTTCATTCAAATATACATGTGGTTAATCATTACTGATTTCCATGTCTATGAATTATTGTATTCGCACTTTGTGCATAACGCATGTATTCATCAAGTATGAAAGGCTTATCACCTTTACTACCATTCAGTTCAGATATAATCGCTATGTTCATTTTAAAGGTTCGTTCAGCTATGGAAGTTTGTTTATGCTAGTTCTCAATTATATTGAAGAATTGTAGCCAGCTTTTATTAAAAATTCTTTCAATCATGATATATCTTTAATTTATCAAACATAAACTTATTGGGCAAACTTATTGCTCACCCTTGCTATATCATGATTAACATTGCAGATTGTGAAGCATACGACGGATACAAGAATGGATAAACCCAAGTTCAGCTTGGGATTTTTATGTGCAGCTTAATTATAATAGTATAGTATGATAATATTATTATATGTTAGACAAGTTTTGAATTGTGTAATAAGTTAAGGTTACTCGACCTTGGGGAAATAACGTGTATGTTTAATGTATAAACAATTTATGTTTATATCTTCCGCAATAGTTAAAGAATTAGCATACCAAGATTCGTGGTGATTTGGGACCCGGATTTGGGGGTGCTACAGTTGGTATCAGAGTTGTAGGTTATGAACCTTAGGTAGGAATACCTGAGATTAATAACCGCAGTGATTATGATAAATACTAGCTCATATAGAGGTAGTGTGTCAGTAAGATTCAAAGATGAATTTTGGCGGGTTATAAAAGATACAGAATTCCCTAACTCTGATAATAAAGTGAATAGTAGTGATGAATAGATAGAGTCTAAAAGACTAAAAGAACATGGATAGGAGATCGTAAAACAAAACGATCAAGAAATAAAATGAATCATAATTTATATACGATGAGATCACCCCGTGATCTGATATGGATCAAGTAAATGATTGACAAGTGTACAGCAGGATTGATGTGTGTCAGTTGTACTATAAATTGGTACAGATTCAGGAAATGATTATGAATACGGATTAAATAAAATTCGTATTGAGAAGGGAGTTAAGATTAGGTGGGGATTCATGTTAGCAGCTAAGTTGTATGATTCTTTGTATGGGAGTTGAATTGTACTTGGTGTAACAATCACTTAGTTTCTGGCACCGATAATCGTTAAAATGTTTGTGTCGTACTATTTGCTATATGCATGTTGAGAGGGTGATTCCTTTCTCAGGTGTATAATAGAAAGATAGGTTCTAAGTAGAGAATATCAGGTTAAGTACGAGTTCTTAAAACTCATACTTATGGTACGTTCGTGACTCATGATTATATGAAATGTTTATGAACCCCTCAGTGAATGGACGAGAAAGGTCTGACTAGGACAAGTTCTTAAACTCATATGATTGTGGCAAGTTCCAGAACTAGTAAGTGTGGTAAGTTTGATGAACTGGGGATGGTGACGTGTGAATGGAGTATTGAGGATAATAGGAATAGATAGACTGTTTAAGCAAATGATTATTAGTGGAGACATAAGTTTTCCAAAACTCCTATATGGTAGACTTCAAAATTTTGACATCAAGCTAAATAAGCACTATGTGCTTTTGAAAAAAATGAATTTTTATTTTCAACTATTGGTGACTATTGTGTATGCATGGACTTCGGGCCATCTACACCTCGTTACCTATTGACATGATAAAAAAAATTTGCAATAATTTTTGAACTGTTTAAAGTACAGTCTATGCTATTTGTTTTGGCTAGACGATAATGGTTTGAAATATTAAAATATATTTTTATTTATCACTTATGTACCATGTTACCTGGGGCAGAGATGATAAAAAGTTGATGGAGTTGTAAATGCAGGAATACTTAGTGTTGAATTTGATCTAAAATCGTTATTCCACTATTGTATGATGTGTTATGACAAAGTCATACAATGACGACATCCTTAAACGGGTTGTTAATATAGTACAACATTATGATGTCATTCTCAAAAATATTTTCAAAATTTTAATTTGCCAACGGGGTTTGGCTATACCTAAATAATTCGATTGAATTGAATTATTGATATGAGTCTATGCTATTTGATTCGGCTAGACCAACTTTTACGAAAATCCTAATCGTTCTTTGAGGACTTTCCCGAACCAATTTGTTTTGGTGCGGATTCCGATAAAGACTGAGGTAAGTTTATGCGCCCAAGGCGGACACGAGAAATAGATAAAACCAGTATTACTGGGTCATAATAAGGCATACGGGACTAATTACCCATTACGTCTTTAAGATAAGACGGTTTACGGATGAATTTCCATAAAACCTTTGCAAAAATGAAAAACTCATAGTCTATATGACTCCTCAGCACAATTTGAAAAATTTACTCTTATGAGGAATGTAATGGGTAGCATGTGATGCTGTGTATGAATGGTGTAAGCTGTATGGTATACAGTGTAAGTTGAATTTCGGGGACTAAATTCTTAGAAGAAGGGGTGAATGTGACGACCCGAGAATTTAGAAAATTATTTTTAAATCTTAAATATTGAATTAGAGGTTAAATAATAAACCTAGACAAAAAATAAGTGAATGGATTTTAGATTTCTGAAAAGGAATTTTGTTAATTTAAAAGTTTTATGGTGAATTATTCAGGATTAAGGATATACATGAATATGTTCTGTTTAAATAGTATTATATGTGTACAGTATGTGGTTAAGGGTCAAGGGTTGACCAGACAAATTTTATCAGTGTCCAAACCCTAAGTATATATTTAGAACGTCCACGTTTAGTTAGAAAATTCTTACGATTTATAAGAAACCCTAGAAATTGGTTCTGGAAACCGTAAATTCAGTTCTGGGAATTCGAAATCCTAATTCGGAATATGAAACCCTAATTTGAGAATTTAAAGGTTAAATTTAATGATTTAAGTATTTTTGATTATACATATAATTAGGGATAACCCTAATTGACTATTTAGAAAACCCTAATTCTTGGGTTATAAACCCTAATGCCTATTTTGGGAAAACCCTAATTATTATTAAAAATTTTAATTAGGAAATATTAATCCTAATTAGCAAGATTGAATTATGATTGGGAAATTTAAATATAATTATAAAATCCTAATTATAATTTAGAAATTTTAAATTTCTATTTTAAAACCTAAATTGGAAATCCTAGAAAAAAAATTTTAAAAAAACCTTATGTTTTAACCCTAAGGGTTAAACCCTAAGGGTTTGCACAAGTTACTAGAATGCCCTTTGAAATGTATGCAAAAAGTCTAAAATACCATTTGTGCATTATTGAAGGTAGCTTGCAATTATTTCCCTATTTGTAATTGGTGACTAGCTAAGATACATCCATGTGTTAAAATATCACAGCAATCAACCATAGATCATAGCCATGTATTGCATCCAATTATATAAATAATTGAATTGGGAGAAAGTTCACATATTTGGTTTATTTTTGTTCTAACTCTCAACCAACTCCTTCTCTCTCTAGAACCACGAGATTAATTAGTGATCCAGTCCCTAGATTGATCCTTAGCCAGCCATGATCAAATCATAAAGATCAGAATCAAAGATCAAGCTTCAAAGTGGTATAAACCTTATATTTTAAAATTCTTAAAATCTTGTGTTTTGATGTTAGTTGTTGTTTAGAAATGTGTTATAAGGTGTAATTTAGTGATCTGGGTTGTTAGATCCCAGATCCATTACATCTAGATGCACGATTTAGAAGTTTTCAAAAATCTAGAAATCTGAAAAAGTGGTGTATGACAGTCAAATGTCAGGTCTCCTAGATCTGTCTTTGTTTATGATTTTAGTGTTTTAAATGTTTATATTTGTAGTATGTTATGTGGGCTGTTATTTGGAACTCGAATCGGGGTCAGTTCATGTTTGGATTGAGAGTTATTGTTGGTCAAAACTCGTTGACCGTTCACGAAATCTGGTTTTTGGGTAACCCAGAAACCCAGATCTTGTCTGACAGTGTTTTGCAGGACTTCGATCTTGCTGCTCTTTGATAGTTTGGTCAATGTGTTTTTGTTATATTGTAGAATGGAATGTGAACTACATACTAAAACCTTTAGAACAAGCAGATCTTGCACAGAATCGTTGATAATCGTTGTCAAACCAACGTTGACCAACTCGCCGGAAGGAGATTCTAGGTAACCCAGATCTTCAAAGGGCAGTTTCTTGGCACAACTTTGGCTGGTACAGATCTTACGATGGTAATGTTGTTTAGTTGATCTAGTGAGTTATATATGTACCCTGACATCTGGACTACAAGTTTGAACTCATAAATCACCCAAAACAGACTTATAGCTCACAATCTAAGGATCTAGATATAGCACCATGTGTTGTGCTTCATTTTCTGGAAAAACCAGAAATGAAGAACATTCTTGTCAGACTTTTTGATTACTTATATCTCTATGTTATGATGTTGTATGACCCTGAAATCAGTTTGTTTGTGTTGTATGACATAAATACTACATGTGTAACACTTTAGATAACCCAGAATCATGAAGATCAATGATCTAGACTTGGTCAAACCTCCTACTTTGAACATTGCATATGCATTTCTGGGTTTGATGAAGAACAGCTCAAGAACACCTATAGCGACAGTTTCGTCGCTATAGGGCCCTTTATTGACAGATAATTTCGGAAAATCAATTATTTTATTTAATAAATAGAAAAATGGTTATTAATTATTAAAAATACAAAATAAATTTCTAAAAATTATTTTGAAGTTCAAATATTAGTTTTTAATTATTTAGAGTATATTTTATAAATATTTAATATTTTTGGAATATAATTGGTATTTAATTATAATATTAAATAAATTATTTAAATATAATTTTAATACTTAAAAATTGTGAAAAATTATATTATGGTATAAGAAAATTTATATTTTAAATTATATTATGGTATAATAAAATATAACTTTTGATATTTTCTCATGAAAAACATTAATATTTATTATTAATGGCAATTATTGGATAATGAATTTAATTGTTTAAAAATCATATAAATGTGATTTTAAGGTATTAAAATACTTTGAGATATTATAAATATATTACAATATTATGATATGTATTTCATTAATATTTAGTATTAAATAAATATTAATGATAAGGGAATTGTGTGGTATTTAATTCATATAAATACGAGTTTAATGATCGAAAAATCATGATAAATTATAATAATTATCTGAAAATTATTACAAGCTTATGAAAAATATTTTACTGAAAAAGAAAATTATCTAAGATAATCATTAAGTGTTAAGCAGAGTTTAATTGAACTTAAACTCGTTATTTATCCAATCGAGGTAGTGGGATGTCGAGATTGTCAGGTCAATTCAATTCAAACTGAAATAGTTTAACTTGAAATTAGGTTTTATGTGATGTATAGATGGATAGGGTTATGTGTTAATATGTTTAGGTTATTTAAATATTGTGATGATATTATTCTTACTTAGAAATAAATATTATTAATATTAGGTCTTCAGACGAGGCTTATTAAATTTCTTAGCGATAATCAATGGTACAGACAAGTTTTTCTTAACTCGACCTCGAGTTGTTTCATTCAAATATACATGTGGTTAATCATTACTAATTTCCATGTCTATGAATTATTGTATTCCCACTCTGTGCATAACGCATGTATTCATCAAGTATAAAAGGCTGATCACCTTCATTACCATCCGGTTAAGATATAATCGCTATGTTCATATTAATTGTTCGTTCAGCTATGAAAGTTTGTTTATGCTAGTTCTCAATTATATTGAAGAATTGTAGCCAACTTTTATTAAAAATTCTTTCAATCATGATATATCCTTAATTTATCGAACATAAACTTGCTGGGAAAACTTATTGCTCACCCTTGCTATATCATGATTATCATTGCAGATTATGAAGAACGTCGGATACATGAATGGATAAACCCAAGTTCAGCTTGGGATTTTTATGTGCAGCTTAATTGTAATAGTGTAGTATGATAATATTGTTATATGTTAGACAGGTTTTGAATTGTGTAATAAGTTAAGGTTACTCAACCTTGGGGAAATAACGTGTATATTTAATGTATAAAACATTTATGTTTATATCTTCCGCAATAGTTATAGAATTAGCATACCATGATCCGTGGTGATTTGGGACCCGGATTTGGGGGTGCTACAGTTGGTATCAGAGCTATAGGTTATGAACCTTAGGTAGGAATACCTGAGATTAATAACCACAGTGATTAGAATAAGTACTAACTCATATAGAGTTAGTGTGTCGATAAGATTCAAAGATGAATCTTGGCGGGTTATAAAAGATACAGAGTTCCTAACTCTGATAATAAAAGTTTATAGTAGTGATGAATAGATAGAGTCTAAAAGACTAAAAGAATATGGATAGAAGATCGTAAAACAAAACGATCAAGACATAGAAATGAATCATAATTTATATACGATGAGATCACCCCGTGATCTGATATGGATCAAGCAAATGATTGACAAGTTTACAGCAGGATTGTTGTGTGTCAGTTGTACTATGAATTGGTATAGATTCAGGAAATGATTATGGATACGGATTAAATGAAATTCGAATTGAGAAGGGAGTTAAGATTAGGTGGGGATTTCAATTGAGGACTCATGTCGGTAGCTAAGTTGTATGATTCTTCGTATGGGAGTTGAATTGTACTTGGTGTAAAAACCACTTAGTTTCTGGCACCGTAAATCATTGAAATGTTTTTGTTGCGCTATTTGCTATATGCATGTTGGGTGGGTGATTCCTTTCTCAGGTGTATAATAGATAGATAGGTTCTAAGTAGAGAATATTAGGTTAAGTACGAGTTCTTAAAACTCATACTTATGGTACGTTCGTGACTCATGATTATATGAAATGTTTATGAACCCCTCAGCGAATGGATGCAAAAGGTCTGACTAGGACAAGTTCTTAAACTCATATGATTGTGGCAAGTTCCAGAACTCGCAAGTGTGGTAAGTTTGATGAACTGGGGATGGTGACGTGTGAATGGAGTATTGAGGATAATAGGAATAGATAGACTTTTTAAGCAAATGATTATTAGTGGAGACATAAGTTTTCCAAAACTCCTAGCTATATATGGTAGACTTCAAAATTTTGACATCAAGCTAAATACGCACTATGTGCTTTTGAAAAAAATGAATTTTTATTCTCAACTATTGGTGACTATTGTGTATGCATGGACTTCAGGCCATCTACACCTCGTTACTTGTTGAGATGATAAAACAGATTTGCAACAATTTTTGAACTATTTAAAGTACAGTCTATGCTATTTGTTTTGGCTAGACGATAATGGTTTGAAATATCAAAATATATTTTTATTTATCGCTTATGTACCATGTAACCTGGTGCATAGATGATAAAAAGTTGATGGAGTTGTAAATGCAGGAATACTTAGTGTTGAATTTGATCTAAAATCGTTATTCCACTATTGTATGATGTGTTATGACAAAGTCATGACGACATCCTTAAATGAGCTGTTAATACAGTACAACATCATGACGTCTTTCTCAAAAATATTTTCAAAATTTTAATTTGCCAATGGGATTTGGCTATACCTAAATAATTCGATTGAATTGAATTATTGATATGAGTCTATGGTATTTGATTTGGCTAGACCAACTTTTATGAAAATCCTAAGCGTTCTTTGAAGACTTTCCTGAACCAATTTGTTTTGGTGCGGATTTCGATAAAGACTGAGGTAAGTTTATGCGCCTAAAGCGGACACGAGAAATAGATAAAACCAGTATTACTGGGTCAGAATAAGGCATACTGGACTATTTACCCATTACGACTTTAAGATAATACGGTTTGCGGATGAATTTCCATACAACCTTTGCGAAAATGAAAAACTCATAGTTAATATGACTCCTCATCACAATTTGAAAATTTTACTCTTGTGCGGAATGTATTGGGTAGCATGTGATGCTGTGTATGAACGGTGTAATCTGTATGGTATACGGTGTAAGTTAAATTTTGGGAACGAAATTCTTAGAAGAAGGGGTGAATGTCACGACTCGAGAATTTAGAAAATTATTTTTAAATCTTAAATATTGAATTAAAGGTTAAATAATAAACCTAGATAGAAAATAAGTGAATGGATTTTAGATTTCCGAGAATGAATTTTGTAAATTTAAAATTTTTTTTGTGGTGAATTATTCAAGATTAAGGATATACGTGAATATGTTTTGTTTATATGGTATTATATGTGTACAGTATGTGGTTAAGGGTCAAGGGTTGACCAGATAAATTTTTTCAGTGTCCAAACCCTAAGTATATATTTAGAACGTCCTTGTTCAATTAGAAAATTCTTATGATTTATAAGAAACCCAAGAAATTGGTTCTGGAAACCGTAAATTTAGTTCTGGGAATTTGAAACCCTAATTCAGAATATGAAACCCTAATCTGAGAATTTAAAGGTTAAATTTAATGATTTAAGTATTTTTGATTATAAATATAATTAGGGATAACCCTAATTGACTATTTAGAAAATCCTAATTCTTGGGTTATAAACCCTAATGCCCATTTTGGGAAAACCCTAATTATTATTGAAATTTTTAATTAGGAAATATTAATCCTAATTAGCAAGATTGAATTATGATTGGGAAATTTTAATATAATTATAAAATCCTAATTATAATTTAGAAATATTAAATTTCTATTTTAAAACCTAAATTGGAAATCCTAGAAAATTTGTTTTAAAAAACCTTATGTTTTAACCCTAAGGCTTAAACCCTAAGGGTTAAACCCTAAGAGTTTGCACAAGTTACTAGAATGCCCTTTAAAATGTATGCAAAAAGTCTAAAATACCCTTTGTGCATTATTGAATGTAGCTTTCAATTATTGCCCTATTTGTAATTGGTGACTAGCTAAGATACATCCATGTGTTAAAATATCATAGCAATCAGCCATAGATCATAGCCATGTATTGCATCCAATTATATAAATAATTGAAGACAGAGAAACTTCACATATTTGGTTTATTTGTGTTCTAACTCTTAGCCAACTCCTTCTCTCTCTAGAACCACGAGATTAATTAGTGATTCAGTCCCTAGATTGATCCTTAGCCAGCCTTGATCAGATCATAAAGATCAGAATCAAATATCAAGCTTCAAAGTGGTATAAAAACTATATTTCAAAATTCTTAAAATCTTGTGTTTTGATGTTAGTTGTTGTTTAGAAATATGTTATAAGGTGTCATTTAGTGATCTGGGTTGTTAGATCCCAGATCCATAACATCTAGATGCACGATTTAGAAGTTTTCAAAAATCTTAAAATCTGGAAAAGTGGTGTCTGACTGTCAAATGTCAGGTCTCCTAGATCTGTCTCTGTTTATGATTTTAGTGTTTTAAATGTTTATATTTGTATTATGTTATGTGGGCTGTAATCTGGAACTCGAATCGGGGTCCGTTCATGTTTAGTTTGAGAGTTATTGTTGGTCAAAACCCGTTGACCGTTCACAAAATCTGGTTTCTGTGTAACCTAGAAACTCAGATCTTGTCTAACATTATTTTGCATGACTTCGATCTTGCTGCTCTTTGATGGTTTGGACAATGTGTTGTTGTGAGACCCCAAATTTTATGAATAAAGATTTAAATTTCTCGAAATATTTTTTTGAATATTATGGTGTGGATTTGATATAATGTTATAGTTGTGGGTAATATTTACAAATTTTGCAAAGTAAGCAAGTGGATATATATTATTCGATTGGTCGGGGAATATTCATTTTAACAGGGAATATTCATGACGACTGACACACATCATTGGTGGACCCCACAACGAAAGTATTGTCATATTTAGAAAATGACATAATTATCTTTTTATAAAAATAATGGCGAAAGTTTTACCGTTAAACTGTTGAACTACCTGGTAGTAAAAGTACAGTAATACGCGTGGTTGCATAGTAGCACAAGATATTTATTGTTGATGCTTACGTAAGAAATCACTCAGTGATACTCAATTATCGCTACAGTAATTGTTGCATCATATCTCTCATATTATTGATTCAATTATTGTCACAGTATCATCTGTATAATATGCTATATTATTGAATCAATAATTGAGACGACTAAGTTATTCATATTATTATTTGCAATATTGACAATGTCTAGAAGTTCTGTCAAGGAGAGGTTAGATAATCTAATTGCGCGCCAATAGGGAGAAATCCTTATCGGAAAGCCCCCTCTTTCTTGGGAACGACCTGGTTGTTAAATATTGTGAATTATAATATTAATGATGAATAAGTTCGTGCAGATTAAAGATGAAATTGATAGTTCCATTATATGGGAATTATTAGTGTTAGTGGAAATCGACATTTATTTCGATAATAATTGGTGTCTGGAGGTTATATTGACCAATCGGGTAATTAACTGGATAAATGAGCAATTAATTGCTATTAATTCACATGCTTATAACTATGTGTTCAAATGTGTGTACTATTAATTCACATGATTTAATATTAGGGGAGTTGGTGCAAGATTGATAATACTTGCATGACTAAGTTAAAAATGGAGGTATAGATGGAGGTACTATATTGTAATTAGTATTTTCACATGTCTAGAACTATTGATTCACATGATTTACTATTGATTCACATGATTTACTATTAGGGGAGGTGGTGCAAGTTTGATAATACTTGCAGGACTAAATTAAAAATGAAGAAAAAGAGGAAGGTATTATACTGTAATATTTTGAGCCCCACAACGTGCAATTATCGAAACTATATTTTCCTATAAATAGAAGCTCATTCTTCCTTTATTTTTCACCAATTCACTAAAGCTATAGAGCAATTATTATAGAGAGAAATTATAGAGAGAAAGAAGAAGAGAAGTCTGCTACCTCACTATTTTAGTATCCAGTTTTCTTCTGAGATAAGGGGTATTATTTATTTCGTATTCATGAAGAGAGCTTCTGTTATTCCATTCTTTATTATTATGTTGGAATAACATGTCTATGCGAAGTACCGCATATATGGTGAAATTCTTCTATTATTCCATTCTTTATTATCCTGTTGGAATAACATGTCTGTGCGATCTATCGCATGCCTGGTGAATTCAATTGTTATTCCATTCTTTATTATTCTGTTGGAATAACCTGTTTGTGCGGTCTATCACATGCTTGGTGAATTCTTCTATTATTCCATTCTTTATTATTACATTGGAATAACTGCATCATGCAAGCGATCTATCGATGCCACGGTGAATTCTTTTGTTATTCCATTCTTTATTATTCATTGGAATAACTCTGTCTGGACTGGACTCTACCGCGCATGCATGGTGAATTCTTCCATTATTCCATTCTTTATTATTCTGGTGGAATAACCTATCTATGTGGATTACCGCATGCATGGTGAATGATCTTTCGTATTCATTCTTTATTAAATTGTGGAAATGATCTGTCTACGTGGATTATCGCACGGTGGGTGAAAATCCATTTGCAGTTTCGTATATTCTATTATACTCATATGAGATATCATTTCTTTTGTACTCGTCGTGGAATATCATTTTCTTTGGTATTTTTCTTTTGCGAGTTACTATTCACCCGATTACTATTCACTCTAGTATTATTCACTCGGGTATTCGGGGCACTTTTCGTGCCAGAGTACTATTCACTCGATTACTATTCACTCTAGTATTATTCACTCGGGTATTTGGGACACTTTTCGTGTCGAGGTACTATTCACGGGGTACTATTCCCGAAGTACTATTCACGAGATACTATTCACCTGAAAAATATATTTCTTTTCGATCCAAATCATTTTGGGTACAATATTATTCTTTAATTTTACTCCATAAAATAGTATCATGTTGACAAATTGGACGTTATTGATTCCTGGATAAATTAAATTATAACTCTTTAAAATTTATCCTTGAATTTGTTTTATTGAATTATTATGTCATTGTCATCATCCTCATGCTTATATTGTGATAAAGTCATCTTTGACTTACGTGAATAGATGGACTTGGTATGATTATGACCAGGGATTATTCGATATAATCATGACCGTAATGTGACGAATGATGTGGTGAAAGTCCTCATTGGCCTGTAGTGCATTGATGGACAGTTGTTGGTATGATTATGACCAGGGATTATTCAGTATAATTATGACCATTGATGATTACATGAATATCCTTGGTCGTGGTGTAGGGATGATTCGTTGATGTGGTTTATTTATTAAGCTGAGTCTCAGCGATAAAGTTGATGAAAACCTTTTTAAATCATAGAAGATAGTAGATTTTATGGTCTACATGACTCTTCTAATGGATTGCTTATTCCGCTGCAGTTGTTGATCTAAACCTTGTTGTCAATTATATTCTATCAGTTGTTATACTGTTGAAGGCTAAGGATAATTTATTCTGCATTATCTTAGTCATAATATTTCTTACTGGGCTAGTTTAGCTCACCCTTTTCTTTCATTGTTCTCTTCAGGAAATGAGAACGTAGCTGGGACTAGTCGGGGAACAGAGTGACGGTCCAGATGTTTGCATTAATAGTCCTCACTATTCTATGAAATAGTGTGATAATAAATGTAATGAGGACTCCATTGAGTGTGGATATTGTCTAGATGGCAATATTCTTATTAAAACTCTTAGATTATGTTTTGTCGTATTTTACATGATTGTTGTATAATTAAGTTGTATTTGAATTTTGTACCATGTATCTAGCGACTCAAGATGGGTGATGTATACCTATTTTGGGGGCGTCACAGTTGGTATCAAAGGTTAGGGATATAATCCCTGGCTAAGATGTGAGATAAGAACTAGGAGGGGAGAGACGGGGAATACCTTCGCTAGTATGACCTACCTAAGTTTATTTGGTATTTAATTGGTCGGTCAGAGTATAGGGATAATATGTGATATGTCAATTAACCCTTGTTTTGTGACAGTGTTTGAAAATGGCATCTGAAAATGTTGAGATCAGCAATGAAGCACATGAGACCGTTGATTCACCAACGATCAATACCCAAGATAATGTGCAATAGGAAGACAATAATCCTCAGGTAAACAACAACACCGATCAGATGATGAACGATGGGATGTTTAGAGGATTTATGCAATTCATGCAACATCAGGTGAGAGAGACTCCTATTCAAAATGTAGGTGGAAACACTGGCAACTCTCGGATGGTAACCGCTAAGTAGTTCAAGGAGCTAGGACCACTGGAGTTTTTGGGAGAGCCAGAACCACTTAAGTCGGAGACGTGGATAAAGCATATCACCAAGATATTTGATGTCTTGGGATGCTCTGAGGAACAAAAGGTTTCCTTTGCCACCTTCATGTTGCGAGGAGAGGCGGATTACTGGTGGGAATCAATAATCACAAGAAGGAGGTGGAGTTTATCAAGTTGGAGCAAAACAATATGACCGTGGCGCAGTACGAGGCTAAGTTTGCCGAGTTGTCCCGGTTTGCATCTCATTTGGTTGATAATGAGGAGCGAATGACGCGAATGTTTCTAAGAGGTTTAAAACCCGATATACGTCAATTCCTCATTTCTCACAGACTTTGTTTATATTCAGATGTTGTGAATAGGGCTCAGTTATTAGAGCACGATAATGAGTCAGCACAACCAAAAGGCAACGACCAACAACACGATAATAATCATACCGGTGGCAACGGCCATCGGAATAATGATAACCATCGTGGGGGAAATTATCTTGCCAAGAATGGTAACCACTTTGGTGGTAATCATGGCCAAGATAATAGGAGTGGAAATTTCAAGAAGAGAAGGTTCAACAACGATGGAAAGACAGCAGCACCAACACCCGTTTTCAAGGAAGGAGAACGACCACCAATTGTATGCTTCAAATGCGGAGGGGAGGGACATATCAGTCCAAACTGTGTGATGCAGTCCAAAGCATGTTACAATTGTGGAAAAGAAGGTCACCTAGCCCAATTTTTTCGTGCACCAAAGTTAAGTCCAGCTAGGACGGTGGCACCAAAGGCGGATACGGACAAAACAAAGTCGGTGGTTTCAGGAAGAGCATTTTTTTCGTGACTTCTCAAAAAGCGAGTAACCCGAACGAAGTTAGCACGGGTTAGTTAATTATAAATTTTTACGAAGTCTATACCTTATTAGATATCGGTTCTACCCATTCTTTTATCTCTCTTGCTTGCTCTTAACTTTTAAATTTAACTCCGGAGAAATTAGACTTTGACTTATCGGTTGAAACTTCGTTAGGAGAAACCTTCATTACACCCACTATTTATAAATCTTGTTTGATTTAAATCGACACTTTCACGTTACCTGTCGATCTTATCTCTTTGAAAATACTTGCCTTTGATGTGATTTTAAGAATCGATTGGTTAACTACTCATCATGCTTTTCGTAAGGTTGTTAGCTTTCATATTCCTAACCAACCTGTTATGCGAATTCAAGCAACCAAACCACTAAAGTCAATCATTGTCATATCAAGCCATAAGTAAAGAGTCCCAAGCCTTTCGCTGGTGACTTCCAAGTCTTGGAATGCACTGAAGCCAGACTTTTTGTAGGCGACGTCGTGAATGATGATGACAAGTTGATAGGTATCAATGTGACGTACTATCCAAGTCTTGGATGAGGGTCACAGTTTTGAATGATATTTCTATTGTTAATAAATTTCTTGAAGTATTCCTGAAGATTTCTTAGCCTACCCCTAGAGCGTGAAATCGAATTTTGTATTGACCCCAATACAAAACCCTCAAATATTTCTTCACCTAGAATGAACGTAACATGTGCCAAGGACGTTGGCTAGAGCTGTTGAAGATTACGATCATACGATTCAATATCATCGTGGAAGAGCAAACGTGGTAGCTGATGCATTGAGTAGAAGATCGTATGCATTTACGAGTGCGATGTTGTTAACACAAAAACCCATTTCGTATAACTTACAAAAGATGGAGATAGAGTTAAAGACTCCAAGAACCTACGTGAAGATAGCGAATATACGAGTAGAATCGACGTTAACCAATAAAGTTAAAATCGCTCAAGCTACACACCCGGAGCTGATAAATATGAAGAAGAAGGTTCAAGAGGGCGTTATTCTAGAAGCAAGAGTCAATGAAGGGAGGAAATCTTAACCCTCGATTTAATTGGCCCATTTGAAATCCTCGATTGAGTACGAACTGTGGCTTATAGACTCGTTTTACTGCCAAGTATGTCGCGTGTTCATAACGTTTTTCACGTATTGATGTTACGAAATTATGTGGATGACCTGAACCACATTATTGAATTAGAATTAGATGAGATAGCAGAAGATTTAACATATGAGAAGATACGTGTTAAAATCTTGGATAAGAAGGATTATATTTGACACTCAAAGGTTATACCTCAAGAGTTAGAATCTGAAATGAAGTCAAGGTATCCTCATCTCTTCGGCATACCAGGTACGTAAGTAAATTTCGAGGGCAAAATTTCATAAGGAAGGGAGATTGTGAGACCCAAATTTTATGAATAAAGATTTAAATTTCTCAAAATATTTTTTTGAATATTATGGTGTAGATTTGATATAATGTTATAGTTGTTGGTAAAATTTACAATTTTTTTCAAACTAAGCAAGTGGATATATAATATTCGATTGGTCGGGGAATATTCATTTTAACAGGGAATATTCGTACGACGGCACAATCATTAGTGGACCCCACAACGGAAGTATTGTCATATTTAGAAAATGATAGAATTATCTTTTTATAAAAATAATGGCGAAAGTTTTACCCTTAAACTGTTGAACTACCCGGTAGTAAAAGTACAATAATACGCGTGGTTGCATAGTAACATACTATATTTATTATTTATTCTTACGTAAGAAGTCACTCAGTCATACTCAATTATTGTTACAGTAATTGTTGCATCATATCTCTCATATTATTGATTCAATTATTGTCACAGTATCATCTATATAATATGTTATATTATTAAATCAATACTTGAGATGACTAAGTTATTCATATTATTATTTGCAATATTGACAATGTCTAGAAGTTCTGTCAAGGAGAGGTTAGATAATCTAATTGCGCGCCAATAGGGAGAAATCCTTATCGGAAAGCCCCCCTTTTCTTGGGAACGACCTGGTTGTTAAATATTGTGAATTATAATATTAATGATGAATAAGTTCGTGTTGATTAAAGATGAAATTGATAGTTCCATTATGTGGGAGTTATTAGTGTTAGTGGAAATCGACATTTATTTCGATAATAATTGATGTCTGGAGGTTATATTGACCAATTGGGTAAATAACTAGGTAAATGAGCAATTAATTGCTATTAATTCACATGTGTGTACTATTGATTCACATGATTGTACTATTGATTCACATGATTTACTATTAGGGGAGTTGGTACGAGATTGATAATGCTTGCATGACTAAGTTAAAAATAGAAGTATAGATGGAGGTATTATACTATAATTCATATTTTCACATGTCTAGAACTATTGATTCACATGATTTACTATTAGGGTAGGTGGTGCAAGTTTGATATTACTTATAGGACTAAATTAAAAATGAAGAAAAAGAGGAAGGTATTATACTGTAATATTTCGAGCCCCACAACGTGCAATTATCGAATCTATATTTTCCTATAAATAGAAGCTCATTCTTCCTTTATTTTTCACCAATTCACTAAAGCTATAGAGCAATTATTATAGAGACAAAGAAGAAGAGAAGTCTGCTACCTCACTATTCCAGTATCCAGTTTTCTTCTGAGGTAAGGGGTATTATTTATTTCGTATTCATGAAGAGAGCTTCTGTTATTCCATTCTTTATTATTATGTTGTAATAACCTGTCTATGCGAAGTACCGCATACATGGTGAAATTCTTCTGTTATTCCTTTCTTTATTATTACATTGGAATAACACATGCATGCGGTCTATCGCATGCACGGTGAATTTTGTTGTTATTCCATTCTTTATTATTACATTGGAATAACTCGTCATCAATCTATTCTATCGCATGCCTAGTGAATTCTATTATTATTCCATTCTTTATTATTCATTGGAATAACTCACATGCATGCGGTCTATCGCATGTACGGTGAATTCTTCGTTATTCCATTCTTTATTATTCTATTGGAATAACACATGCATGCGATCGATCGTCGATGTACGGTGAATTCTTTTGTTATTCCATTCTTTATTATTTACATTGGAATAACATGTCTATCGCACGGACTACCATCGCATGCATGGTGAATTCTTACATTATTTAATTCTTTATTATTACATTGGAATAACTTTTCGCTCACGTGGATTATCGTGCATGCATGGTGAATGATCCTTCAGTATTCATTATTAAATTAAGGAAATGATGCATCTACGTGGATTACCGCATGGCGGGTAAAAATCCATTTGCAGTTTCATATATTCTATTATACTCGTATGAGATATCATTTCTTTTGTACTCGTCATGGAATATCATTTTCTTTGGTATTTTTCTTTTTCGAGTTACTATTCATGGGTTACTATTCACCCAGTTACTATTCACTCTAGTATTGTTCATTCGGGTATTCGGGGCACTTTTGTACCGGAGTACTATTCACGAGTTACTATTCACCCAATTACTATTCACTCTAGTATTATTCACTCGGGTATTTGGGACACTTTTCGTGTCGGGGTACTATTCACGGGGTACTATTCCCAAAGTACTATTCACGGGGTACTATTCACCTAAAAAATATATTTCTTTTCAGTCCAAATCATTTTGGGTACAATATTATTCTTGAATTTTACTCCACAAAGCAGTATCATGTTGATAAATTGGACGTTATTGATTCCTGGATAAATTAAGTTATAAATCTTTTAAATTTATCCTTGAACTTGTTTTATTGAATTATTATGTCATTGTCATCATCCTCATGCTTATATTGTGATGAAAGTCATCTTTGGCTTACGTTCATAGATGGACTTGGTATGATTATGACCAGGGATTATTCGGTATAATCATGACCGTAATGTGACGAATGATGTGGTGAAAGTCCTCATTGGCCTGTAGTGCATTGATGGACAGTTGTTGGTATGATTATGACCAGGGATTATTCGGTATAATCATGACCATTAATGAATACATGAATATCCTTGGCCGTGGTGCAGGGATGATTCATTGATGTGATTTATTTATTAAGCTGAGTCTCAACAATAAAGTTGATGAAAACCTTTTTAAATCATAAAAGATAGTAGATTTTATGCTCTACTTGACTCTTCTAATGGATTGCTTATTACGCTGCAGTTATTGATCTAAAACTTGTTGTCTATTATATTCTATCAGTTGTTATACTGTTGAAGGCTAAGGATAATTTATTCTGCATTATCTTAGTCACAATATTTCTTACTGGGCTAGTTGAGCTCACCCTTTTCTTTCATGGTTCTCTTCAGGAAATGAGAACGTAGCTGGGATTAGTCGGGGAACAGAGTGACGGTCCAGATTTTTTCATTAGTAGTCCTCACTATTCTGTGAAATAGTGTGATAATAAATATAATGAGGACTCCATTGAGTGTGGATATTGTCTAGATGACAATATTCTTATTAAAACTCTTAGATTATGTTTTGTCGTATTTTACACGACTGTTGTATAATTAAGTTGTATTTGAATGTTGTACCATGTATTTGACGACTCAAGATGGGTGATGTATACCTATTTTGCGGGTGTCACAGTTGTTGTTATGTTGTAGAATGGAATGTGAACTACACACTAAAACCTTTAGAACAAGCAGATCTTGCACAGAATCGTAGATAAACGTGGTCAAACCTACGTTGACCAACTAGCCGGAAGGAAATTCTGGGTAACCCAGATCTTCAAAGGGCAGTTTCTTGGCACAACTTTGACCGGTATAGATCTTACGATGGTAATGTTGTTTAGTTGATCTAGTGAGTTATATATGTACCCTGACATCTGGACTACAAGTTTGAACTCAAAATCACCCAAACAAGACTTATAGCTCACGATCTAAGGATCTAGATATAGCATTATGTGTTGTTCTTCATTTTCTGGAAAACCCAGAAATGAAGAACTTCCTTGTTAGACTTTTTGATTACTTATATCTCTATGTTATGATGATGTATGACCCTGAAATCAGTTTGTTTGTGTAGTATGACATAAATACTACATGTGTAACACTTTAGATAACCCAGAATCATGAAGATCAATGATCTAGACTTGGTCAAACCTCCTACTTTGAACACTGCCTATGCATTTCTGGGTTTGATGAAGAACAGCTCAAGAACACTTATAGCGATAGTTTCGTCGCTATAGGGCTCTTTAGTGACAGATAATTTTGAAAAATCAATTATTTTATTTAATAAATAGAAAAAATGGTTATTAATTATTAAAAATACAAAATAAATTTCTAAAAATTATTTTAAAGTCCGAAAATTAATTTTTAATTATTTAGAGTATATTTCATAAATATTTAATAATTTTGGAATATAAATGGTATTTAATTTATTTAATTATATTATTAAATAAATTATTTAAAAATAATTTTAATACTTGAAAAATCATGAAAAATTATATTATGGTATAAGAAAATATTTTAAGTTATTTTGATGACTTTTAATATTTTGTGATGAATTTCATTAATAATTTATTATTAATGGTAATTAATTTATTTAATAAATATATTAAATAAATTATGGAAAATAGAATTAATGATTTAAAAATCATATAAAATGGTTTAAGTGTTATAAAATATTTGAAGTTATAAAATATAACTTTTGATATTTTATCATGAAAAACATTAATATTTATTATTAATGGCAATTATTGGATAATGAATTTAATTGTTTAAAAATCATATAAATGTGATTTTAAGGTATTAAAATACTTTGAGATATTATAAATATATTATAATATTATGACATGTATTTCATTAATATTTAGTATTAAATAAATATTAATGATAAGTGAATTATGTGGTATTTAATTCATATAAATACGAGTTTAATGATCGAAAAATCATGATAAATTATAATAATTATCTGAAAATTATTAAGAGCTTATGAAAAATATTTTACTGAAAAGAAAATTATCTAAAATAATCGTTAAGTGTTAAGCAGAGTTTAATTGAACTTAAACTCGTTATTTATCCGACTGAGCCGTCGGGATGTCAGAATTGTGCCGAATTCAATTCGAACTGAAATAGTTTTACTTGAAATTAGGTTTTATGTGTTATATAGACGGATAGGGATATGTGTTAATGTGTTTAGGTTATTTAAATATTGTGATGATATTATTCTAACTTAGAAAAAAATATTATTAATATTAGGTCTTCAGACGAAGCTTATTAAATTGTTTAGCGATAATCAACGGTACATACAAGTTTTTCTTAACTTGACCTCGAGTTGTTTCATTCAAATATACCTGTGGTTAATCATTACTGATTTCCATGTCTATGAATTATTGTATTCGCACTCTATGCATAACGCATGTATTCATCAGGTATGAAAGGTTGATCACCTTCATTACGATTCGGTTAAGATATAATCGCTATGTTCATTTTAAATGTTCGTTCAGCTATGAAAGTTTGTTTATGCTAGTTCTCAATTATATTGAAGAATTGTACCCAACTTTTATTAAAAATTCTTTCAATCATGATATATCCTTAATTTATCAAACATAAACTTGCTGGGCAAACTTATTGCTCACCCTTGCTATATCATGATTAACATTGCAGATTATGAAGAACGTCGGATACATGAATGGATAAACCCAAGTTCAGCTTGGGATTTTTATGTGCAGCTTAATTGTAATAGTATAGTATGATAATATTTTTATATGTTAGACAGGTTTTGAATTGTGTAATAAGTTAAGGTTACTTAACCTTGGGGAAATAACGTGTATATTTAATGTATAAAACATTTATGTTTATATCTTCCGCAATAGTTATAGAATTAGCATACCAAGATCCGTGGTGATTTGGGACCCGAATTTAGGGGTGCTACAGTTGGTATCAGAGCTGTAGGTTATGAACCTTAGGTAGGAATACCTGAGATTAATAATCGTAGTGATTAGGATAAGTACTAACTCATATAGAGTTAGTGTGTCGGTAAGATTCAAAGATGAATCTTGGCGGGTTATAAAAGATACAGAGTTCCTAACTCTGATAATAAAAGTGAATAGTAGTGATGAATAGATAGAGTCAAAAAGACTAAAAGAATATGGATAGAAGATCGTAAAACAAAACGATAAAGACATAGAAATGAATCATAATTTATATACGATGAGATCACCTCGTGATCTGATATGGATCAAGCAAATGATTGACAAGTTTACAGCAGGATTGTTGTGTGTCAGTTATACTATGAATTGGTACAGAATAAGGAAATGATTATGGATACGGATTAAATGAAATTCGAATTGAGAAGGGAGTTAAGATTAGGTGGGGATTTCAATTGAGGACTCATGTCGGTAGCTAAGTTGTATGATTCTTCGTATGGGAGTTGAATTGTACTTGGTGTAAAAACCACTTAGTTTCTGGCACCGTAAATCATTGAAATGTTTTTGTCGCACTATTTGTTATATGCATGTTGGGAGGGTGATTCCTTTCTCAGGTGTATAACAGATAGATAGGTTCTAAGTAGAGAATATCAGGTTAAGTACTAGTTCTTAAAACACATACTTATGGTATGTTCGTGACTCATGATTATATGAAATGTTTATGAACCCCTCAGCGAATGGACGCAAAAGGTCTTACTAGGACAAGTTCTTAAACTCATATGATTGTGGCAAGTTCCAGAACTCGTAAGTGTGGTAAGTTTGATGAACTGGGGATGGTGACGTGTGAATGGAGTATTGAGGATAATAGGAATAGATAGACTGTTTAAGCAAATGATTATTGTGCCGAATTCAATTCGAACTGAAATAGTTTAACTTGAAATTAGGATTTATGTGATGTATAAATGGATAGGGTTATGTGTTAATGTGTTTAGGTTATTTAAATATTGTGATGATATTATTCTAACTTAGAAATAAATATTATTAATATTAGGTCTTCAGACAAAGCTTATTAAATTGCTTAGCGATAATCAATGGTACAGGAAAGTTTTTCTTAACTTGACCTCGAGTTGTTTCATTCAAATATACCTGTGGTTAATCATTACTGATTTCCATGTCTATGAATTATTGTATTCCCACTCTGTGCACAACGCATGTATTCATCAGGTATAAAAGGCTGATCACCTTCATTACCATTCGGTTCAGATATAATCGCTATGTTCATTTTAAATGTTCGTTCAGCTATGAAAGTTTGTTTATGCTAGTTCTCAATTATATTGAAGAATTGTAGCCATCTTTTATTAAAAATTCTTTCAATCATGATATATCCTTAATTTATCGAACATAAACTTGCTGGGAAAACTTATTGCTCACCCTTGCTATATCATGATTAACATTGCAGATTATGAAGAACGTCGGATACAGGAATGGATAAACTCGAGTTCAGCTTGGAATTTTTATGTGGAGCTTAATTGTAATAGTATAGTATGATAATATTATTATATGTTAGACAGGTTTTGAATTGTGTAATAAGCTAAGGTTACTCGACCTTGGGGAAATAATGTGTATGTTTAATGTATAAATAATTTATGTTTATATCTTCCGCAATAGTTATAGAATTAGCATACCAAGATTCGTGGTGATTTGGGACCCAGATTTGGGGGTGCTATAGTTGATGTAATTGATAAGAGTTGTCTACCTATTTATTTATATATGGTTTGTTGTGTACACACAAGGCTATATACATTTGAAATGGGATCCTTTTTCTCACTAGCATATCTTTAATTAGATATTGTCGAACTATATATATTGAGGGTAATATAGTTTGAAAAAAATAGTGGGAGCTACCAATTTAAAATAAGGCATAAATTATTTTGGTAATTAATAAATAATGTATGATAAAATGTTTTTAATTACAATTTCATTTACAAAATTTTACAATGTCTAAATTATTATCACTGCGGAGCATATTAGATGCTATTTAACCAGACCAAATTAAACGAATTGGTTAAGAAATTTGAGAATAGTTCTCACGGCTGAAAAGCTATCTTATGTCCTTAATACGTCTATCCCTAAAATGGTTGCAGACAATGCCTCTGAGGAAGAGATTGAAACTTTTAGAAAGTGGCAAGATGATGCACAGTTGGCTCAATGCATCATGCTCGCATCCATGAGTAACGACGAGCTTCAAAGATCAAAGATAAAACTATGGATGCTCCTACTATATTCCTGCACATCAAGTAGTTGATGGTGAGGAAAGTAGGACAGATAGATATCAGATATCTAAGGAGCTCTTCCGATCTAGAATGACCGATGACACTATATTACAGACAAAAGTCCTTAACATAATCAATTTGATTGATCAATTAAGACAATAAGTTTTGTCATGAATAGAGAGTTGAGCCAAGATTTGATCTTGCACTCACTCCCGGACTCCTTTCACAATTGTTGTGAATTTTTCATATGAACAAGCTAGATATCAACTTCTCTAATTTGCTTAACATGTTGAAAAATATTGAGAGTCACTTTCCAACCAAAAAAGACCAAGTCTTACTGGTAGGGGCCAAAGGATCTTCTGAAAAGAAGAACGATTCTAAGAAGGTAAATAAAAAAGCAAAAAAAAAGGATAATAAGAACCAAACTGATACCGATAGCAATGGAGTTTGCTTCCACTGCAATAAGCTTGGACACTGGAAAAGAAACTGCGAGAAGCATCTTCCAGAGGCTAACCAGAAGAAGCTTAGTGAAGCTTCGGTTAAAAATACAGTTTTATTCATAATTGAAATTAATCTTTTTATAAGTTAAGTTTCTACTTGGGTGTTGGATACCGGCTTTGGTTATCATAAATATAGATTTATAAAAGGACCAAGCAGAAGTAGAAAGTTAATCAAAGATAAGTAGTCCTATGTCTGGGAAATGAAGCAAAGGTTGCTACATTAGTCATAGGAACTTATTTTTTAGTACTGCCTACGGGAAAGTCTATTAGGTCAATAACTTGTTATTGTATTCCAGTTCTCGTTAGAAACATTATTTCCATTTTGTTGTTGGACAATAAAATTTGTTGGTATTATATTTAAGAACAATTGTTGTTCTATTTATAATAATAATATTTTGTATAGAACTGGAATATTACTTAATGGATTTTGTGTACTTGACTTACATGAAAATTATTTTGCATATTAAACAAATTAGTATAAGAAAAGAAGATGATCATTCAAAGAGTTAAATGTGTGTATTTGTTAAAATACAAGTATGAATTATTTAAAAGGTTCAAAGAATTTAGAAGTGAAACTAATTGAAACGTATGAGAATTCTTTAATCAGCTCAAGGAATAAATACTTGTACAATAAGTTTCTAGATCATCTCAAATGGTTTTCTCATAATGGACGCCTCCTGATACACAATAATTGATTGATTTATCTAAAAGGAAAAAATTGTACCTTGTTGGACATAGTGCGGTCCATAATGATTTTACCGACATTCCAATATCCTTCTGGGGTTATGCCCTAGAAATGGTTGCATATCTATGAAAAAGGTAACCTCAAAATCCGGCCCAAGACTCCATAAAAGTTATGGATAGGGAGGATTCCTAATCTTAAGTATGTTAAGATAAGGGGTTGTCCAGCTTATGTAGAAAGGTTTCAAAGGATAAGCTTGGGACACAATTTGACAAGTACATATTTGTGGGACATCCTAAAGTAAGTTTAGGGTATATGTTTTATAATCCTACTTAGCAAAAGGTGTTTGCTGTGAAACACGCTACCTTCTAAAATAAAGGTGTTTATCATTGAAGGGGCTAGTGGGAGGATAATAGATCTTGAAGACTTCAAGAACCACAAACCATTATAAGTCAAATAAGAGGAACCTGTAGATAACCTACAGTACTACAACCGAATTATAAATCTAGAATAGTACCGAAGATACCTGGGATGTTTGGATTCATCATAGATGATGATGATGAGGTATGCATCATAAAAATGATTACCCAGTCACATACGATGAGGTAAGAGTTGCAGACACTCAGAGAAATGGATTGAAGCAAGCTTCTCAAAAATGGAACATTCGTTTTGATGAGATAATCAAAAGAGTTTAATTTTATCAAAAACAAGAATGAACCTAGTGTGTACAAAAGGGTCAGTGGGAGCGTTGTGACATTCCTAGTATTATATGTTGATATATTACGGATAAGGAATGACATACTAATGCTACAATCAGTAAAGATAAAGTTGTCTAAACATTCCTCCATGAATGATTTAGGAAGAGTATCATAATTGGGGATACAAATCTATATAGATAGATTTAATAGGATGCTCAGCTTAACCTAAGAAACGTATATTCATTTGATGCTAAAGTAGTTTAGCATGGAAAAATCCAAGAGATGTTTCATGTTGATGAGCCCTAGAGTGTATCTCTCTTAATAGTCCCCATAGACTCCTAAAAGAGAGATCGCATGAGTAACTATCATGTATGCAATGAAATGTACGAGACCTAATATTGATCAGTCATATTCTGGAGAAGATCACTGTAAGATAATGAGAAACATCTGAAAGTACTTAACCAACACTAAGGATGTGGTCATATTCATGGTGGGTTTGAATTAAAACTAGAGTGCTTAACAGACTCAAGTTTTTCAGACAGGCCAAGACAACAACAAATCCATTTTAGGGTAAGGTGTTACCTTGAATAGTGTTGCAGTGAATTGGAAAGGTTTCAAATAGCAAAGAGTTACTGGTTTAGAGATAAAGACAAAGTATATAGCTATAAATGAAGCTGCAAGTTGATTGTTTGGATGAAAAATTCATAATAGAACTAGGAATAGTTCCTAACTCTCATCTTGGATCTAAACATGTGTTGTGGCACTTTTATTTGATTATAGGAATCATTGAAAGATGGGAAATCACTATAAAGATAGTGGACTCTCAAGAACAACATTACATATCCATTTCCTGAAGCTTATCCAACAGCCGGATAATTGTCACTTAGAGAAGAAGGGTATGAGATACCATGGCGATTAACTTTAGTGCAAGTGGGAGATTGAAAGTAGCATGTGTTATTTCCCAGAGGCACAATAGTTATCTAGAAGGGGGGTTGAATAGATATTTTAAATTTTCTTTTTCAAAATACTTGTTAGATTTATTAATGATTTAACCAAAACAGAATATAAGATTTGTTTATTCCCCTTTAAGACAAACCAAGTTAATAGGTGATAAACAGTTATAATAGATATAGCAGTTATAGTAAGAATATAAAAGACACAGTGTTTTTAAGTGGTTTAGAGCACTCAAGGCTCCTAGTCTACTCTTCTACTCCTCGAGTAAGAAATCCACTAAGGATGAATTTACAATGTTTAGATCACTTAGATTCCTTCAAGACCAATAGTTTTGGAACTTCTTAGTTCACTTAGAACTCTTCAAGTTTATCAGACTTGGAACTTCTTACTTCACTTTATAAGAGTTGAGTTCTTGGGTTGTGCTACTCAGTTGTCGTTAAGCATATGTTCAAAAGAACTGAGTAGTTGAGCAAGCTTTCTTTCTAGATCGTAGAGTTTGGCGTTGAGTGTTCTTCAACTTTTTGTTTTGTACTTGCTTGCTTTTGCATCTGTGTCTGATGATTTGTATATAAAGGAGCCTTTGAAATATGTTCGTATGAAGGTATCCGTTGAAACATTAAATGCATCAGACATTTCTGAGCACTGATGGTGACTTCTTGGAAGTTTGACGTTCAGTCGTCTGACTCACTAACACGACAAACTGCTATCTCACCTAACACCTGAAAAAACTTTTTCAGCAGGCATGCAGTTCTTTTTCCTTAGCTTCTTTAATACGCTTCATCGATACTCTACGATTATTCCTTGGCTTCTGCAAACTCTCTGTTGGCTTGACATACTACGATTTTGTTGATGCCTATCTATTACATCTTAAAACATAAATCAACCTAACAGTTTTGATCTTTTCTTCTATACATTCTTTTACAGAATGATAAACATTAAGCACAGATCAACCTAATAATTTTGATCTATCACCTAAGTCTTTGTACATATGTTCTTTGAAGGAATTTACACATAAGTATGTTTATTTACTTTCAACATCAAATTTGAATATGCAATTCCCAACAATATCCCCCTATTTGATGTTGACATAACCAAGGAGATTTGTATCATAATCATTAATTTCTAAATGGAGGATGCTAGAAAGTAAATATGACTTAGTGTTTCAGTGAGCAGATGAAATCTCTAAAGAATAAGCATGAATTTATTGATGTTTGTAAAGACAAATATTAGAATAAAGCATAGTTACATCAATAAAAAATAAATTTCAACTTATCTCTATTTCTTCTGGCTTTTGCTTCTTATAGGATTGGCATGCTCTATAACTCTCCTTCTTCTGCTGGCTTCATCTCTCCATGTAATGTCTTCCATCTCACTTTGACTTAGCCATTCTCCATGATCATGTCTGTTCATAAAGGCAGGGTCTCCAGTTGGCATGTTTAAGCCAGTAGTGGTTACCCCTTGTGAGCTAGGAGATGGCCCTCGACTCCTTAGCGGTTGCGCCATGAGAATAGGTTGATGTTGCTGCTGTTTAGATCGTGGAGTCTGATAACGAGGCTATCTTGTGGGAGGACTCCTTGAAGATTGAGCAATTTGTTTTTCTCTTCCTTTTCTTTTCTCTCCTTCCCCTTTATTATCCCCCTTTATGTCAGCATCAAGGGTTCGAATGTCTTCTGACAGACGATTCATGCCTTGGACAAGTTCGTGGAGCTGATTCCTGGATTGAGTAATGTCTTCACGATTTTCTTTAACCAGAGAGTCAATTTAAGAGTTGTACTTTTGTAGAATGGCCAAGACAGAGTCTGTTTATTGTATCTGACTCATAGAGTAATCTTTGAATTCTTGAATGGAATATCGTAGGTTTGAAAGACTTTCCATAACAAGTTTTTTTTAAGTTTCCTGAGACTTCTGCAAAAGGATAACATCTTCCTTGTGCTTCTGAGCAGATTAAAAGTTAATTTGATCCCTATCATTTATGATGTGGATCATTTCCTTGTTGATCTCCCTAAGCTTATTTGTGAGCTCAGAACTCAGATTGCTAGCAAGAGTGTTGGTTGTATCTATCAAGTGGTTTAGCCTTGTATTAACAAGCAGAAAGTGAGTTTCAAGATCTTCTTGAATATCTGTAGTTACTATCTGTGATGAATTAGACAACTCAGATTTGGTGGGAAGATCTGAGAGAAGCTCAAGTATTTACTGGGTGCCTGGAGGAGAGGCTCTTGTATTTTGGTTTTGTAGGTTTGAGAGAGCAAGAGCAAGATCAAAATAATTGTTGGTTGAGGAGGAAGGAATGTTCGAAGGAGGTGCGGGTATTGAGGTTTGAGTTGTGGGAGGAGAGGCTGTTGAAGCTGGTGGAGTAGGTGACTCTACGATTTGAATAGGATCGATATTCATAGAGTGAGAAATGGTTAAAGACTGTATTAATATGAAGTTAGGCATATTTGGTTCATCAGTTACAAAAGGATGGGATTCTATAGCTGAAAATTGGTTTAGTGGATGAAGAATCACTTCCAACCATCTTAGAAATTCATAGAATTAGTTGAAGTTTGATGGAAGATAGTGATTAACTCTGAAAGAGATGGGAATTAATTTTACCTCACGCCCATTTTCTGAAGAAGGATGGTTAGTAATCAACTTCTGAGCAAACGTGAGGTAGCTTGAAAATCCATGAGCTAGAACTGAAATTATTGGATAAGCTTTGAAGATCCAGAACATGTGATCCTAGGAGTTGAGAATTTGGGCTCTGTGATAGGCCATCATTGGTAAGTAGGAGAACAGCTGATTGTAGTTGGCTCTCCTGTATCCATCCCAGCCTACTGCTATTATCTCAACTTCATCAATCTCTTCTTCTACTTTGTCTTCATTTTCTTCATTGGAAATTTCCATTACTTTAAACATCTCTTCATTTCTTACTTGTTCTTCAGCCCTTTCTACTTCCATAGCTTCCACACCTTCCATTTCCACATCTTCTTGCATCTCCCCCTCAGCTGTAGCACTTTCTAGCACAAGGATGTCGAGAGGCTCACCTTCAATCTGATCATTCATTTGTTCTTCAGGTAGCTCCCCCTCAGCTGAAGCACTTATAAGTACAACTGCTTCAAGAAGCTCCTTTCTGCAGCTATTTTTCTTTCTTCTTCCTTCAAGGCTTTCCCATTATCAAGAACATATTTCTTGACAAGCTTTCTCTTTGTTCTTCTAGGCTTAGCCATAGCCTCAGTGATTTCTTTAGCTTCAGCTCTGTCTGTTGGTTCGAGCTGAGATACTGCTACAGCATCCACCTCTAGAGTGATTGTAAGTCTGGACTCTACGATTGGTAATGGCTCTTCGATCGAGGTGAGTGAAGACTTCTTTGTTTTGTGGCTGCATTTTCTCTTCTTAAGTAACTAAGAGATGGTGGCTCTGTCTTCTTCCTCTTCAGACTGATGCTTCTGCTCCTTCATTTCCTCCAGAATTTCAATGCTCGAACTTTCTTGAGGCACATTAGTGGTTGAGCCTTGAGGCTCTTCTGTTGCTTGAACATTTACTTTCCTCTTCCCTTTGCTTTTTCTGGTCAAAGCAATGGGTTCCTTTTGATTGACTCCTCCTTCTTCTTCGACTTCTTTTACAACTAACATGTTTCTTGGTAGCCCAGATATCTTTGCTCCCCCAGATATCCTTACGTTTTCTGTAGCATTTCTTTTCCAGTTTTGAAATAGTTAATGGGTCATTCTTCTATTGGGGCTGATGGGTTCCCCTTCCTTGTCCCTAATTTTGTCACCTAAAGCAGATTGTAGGATTATGCTTATGTACCTTCCATAGAGCATGTTTCCAGAGCTTTTTGTTTTCTTTGAGCAAAGCATCCTCTTCCCGATCAAATCTATGAGCAGAGCCCTATAGTTGAGTTGAGTTATGAAACAAATTTTTGTCATGAGCTTTAGTTGGACTTCATTCACAAAGTCGTGGCCAGAGCTTTTACGGCATATGTACTTTCCAACAATGTCATCAAGAAATTCATATTTCTGTGGAAACTCTTTCTTCTTATACCCCTTGACATTTCGAGACTTCATGCGGTGCATCTTCTTCGGACCTTCATGGAAGTCGATGACACTCATAGATGAGAGTCCCTTTGATGAAATTCTTCTGTTATTCCATTCTCTATTATTATGTTGAAATAACTTGTATATGTGAAGTACAACATACATGGTGAAATTCTTCTGTTATTCCATTCTTTATTATTCTGTCGAAATATCATGTCTGTGCGTTTACGCATGACCTGGTTTCATTATTTATTATTCTGTTAGAATAACCTGTATATGCGAAGTACCGCATACATGGTGAAATTCTTCTGTTATTCCATTCTTTATTATTCTGTCGGAATATTATGTCTGTGCATTTACGCATGACCTGGTTCCATTATTTATTATTCTGTTGGAATAACCTGTCTGTGCGGTCTATCGCATGCATGGTGAATTCTTTTTTTATTCCATTCTTTATTATTCTATTGGAATAACCTGTCTATGTGGATTATCACATGTATGGTGAGTGATCCTTTGTATTCATTCCTTATTTAATTGTGGAAATGATCTGTCTAAGTGGATTATCGCATGGCGGAAGAAAATCCATTTGCAGTTTCATATATTCTCTTATACTCGGTTGGTTAAAGCTTTGACTTCTATACTCCATGAAATTAGTGGAATATCCTTGATATTTGCGCTTCATCCAGTATCTTTTCATGAAAATATTCTTCTGAGCATTCTTAAATTTTACTCCACAAAGAAGTATCATGTTGACAATTTAGACGTTATTGGTTCCTGGATAAATTAATTCTTGAACTTGTTTTATTGAATTCTTATATCATTGTCATCATCCTCATGCTTATATTGTGATGAAAGTCATCTTTGGCTTACGTGCATAGATGGACTTGGTATGATTATGACCAGGGATTATTTGGTATAATCATGACCTGTAATGTTATAAATGATGTGGTAAAAGTCCTCAGTGGCCTGTAGTGCATTGATGGACAGTTTTTGGTATGATTATGACCAGGGATTATTCGTTATAGTCATGACCATTGATGATTTAATGAATATCCTTGGCCCGTAGTGAAGGGATGACTCGATGATGTGGTTTATTTATTAAGCTGGGACTCAGTGATAAAAATTGATGAAAACATTTTAAATCATAGAAGATAGTAGATATCATGCTCTACTTGACTCTTCTAACGGATTGCTTATTTCGCTGCAGTTAAACTTTATGTCTATTGTATTTTATCAGTTTAACATTGTTGAAGACTAATGATAAGTTATCCTGCATTATCTTAGTTATAATATTTCTTACTGGGCTAGTTGAGCTCACCCTTTTGCTTTCATTGTTCTCTTCAGGAAATGAGAACGTAGCCGGGACTAGTCGAGGAATGGAGTGATGGTCCGAGATGGTGTATTAGTAGTCCTCACTATTCTATAAAATAGTGTGACAATAAATATAAGAGTGGATATTGTTTAGAAGTCAATATTCCTGTTTAAACTCTCAGCTATGTTTTGTCGTATATTACACGACATTTGTATAATTAAGTTTGTATTTGTATTCTGTACCATGTATTTGGTGACCCAAGATGGGTGATGTATACCTATTTTGGGGGCGTCATAGAGTAGTTCCCGCAGGACCACTTCTGGTGTACGAAGGAGGGCTTCTGAAGTGCCTCGACCCCGTTCCGTTAGACAGCCTCGTTAGACAGCCTCGATGTTTTGATTGTGGACCCCGCTCCTGCTGCATGCGGTCTCCGTAGGGAGATGTCAGGCATTCAGGTGGCGAACCCAGAGCTTCTGGGGGATTTGAGTCGACACCCATCAGTTTACCTGCACGCAAACAAGGTATTAGATCATGATCTTCCGTCTTTCTTATTGATGAAGATTAAGGGATACTGATGTTGATCTGCATTTGATGTAGGTTCCCGGCTTTACACAGCCTCGAGGGAACTGGTTTAGCATTCACTCCATGTATCAGGCTATGCATTCTGACTATAGAGCGATTGTACATGCTTGGGGATTCAAGGCGTTCTTTTCTATTCTTCCCCATCGTTGTCCCTGGGGTTACCTCAGGGCATTGTCTGAGCGCTAGTTTCACCAGACTCGGTCACTCCATTTGCTGGGCTGTGAGGTGATGATGACGCCGATAGATTGGCGGTTTATCACATGTATGGAGTTTGGAGGGGCTCATGTGCCTTGTACGACTGATATTACCTCTACTACCGTCAGATCCTTGTTAAGAGTTAGGACGGGCGCTGAAGGCGGGGTATGCGTGAGATCCTTTGGCGAGAGATCTTATAAGCGGGTCATTGAGTGAGCCCATACCCGCTGATGTGAGAGTTGGGGATCACATTCTTCGGTGATTGTTCCTGATGATTATTAGGGGTTGCTTCATAGCAAATAACTCTTCTACGGTGTCCTTTGCTTTGATCAGCGCCACACGAGATGTGGATCGTATTGGAGAGTATGATTGGGGTTCCTATACCTTCGCCTATTTCCTCAGGGGAATGTGCATGCACTCACAGGGCTTGACTGAGGCTTGGTTAGGGTTCTACCCATTTTTGCTGGTGAGTATTTCTCTTATCTTTTCCCATGTATAGGTGAAGAGTGTTGACTGACAGCAGGTGTCTGTCCTCGTATTGATAGTTCTGGACCTATGAGAGGCCTACCCACGAGGACGGAGATGGCATCATTCCATACTAGTGGAGGTCCCTGTTTCTAAGGGTTTCACTCATTGTCGCCTGTAGCTGAAGCTACTGACTGCAGATGTCATCACGTGGATTCCCTACTCTGGGGAGCATTTGAGCATTGACTTTGAGGATGGGTACCCGACTGGTGTTGAGTACGTGCACCCGTAGGGTTCCTCTCTTCACAGATGGAGGATGAGATCTCTATTTAGGAGAGTGTGCTATCAGGAGCACTACAGGAGAGATCCGTACACGATCTTGCCTCCCGCCAGCAAGCGTTCTTGCTCATTTCACGATCACCCATCATTGATATCCCATTGTTGAGGGTTGACGGTTTTGCACTGTTAGAGGGTCCTTGCACTCAGAATGTATTCCAGCATTGGTGGTCCCCTCGTACCATTGGAGCCTAGACTCGCGCCACACAGTTTATGGGGGATATAGTTCCAGGATCCATGATAATGACGGATAGGCTAGCCTGTGTCAGAGATCCGACTTATATGACACAGATTGACAGTCTGACCTAGTGACTGGACCGATCAAATTTTTTCATACGGCATTTGGGCAGAGATCCTGCAGAGGCATATATATTTGATCCTTCCAGCTCAGGTGCTGGTCCTTCAGGTGACCCATTTGGTTTTGCCGGCGCAGATCCTCCTTTATATAGGTCTGATATCCCTGTTGATAGAGATCCAGTGACTTAGGAGGAGTTACATCTGGTGGATAGGATTGATGATATAGACATTGACACCATTTTCTTCTTCTGATGTGTATTTGCGTTATCTCTTTCGATAGGCCTCTGTTAGATACTGGGTAGCTCTGCCCCATTCTCGATATCTCTTTTGGTAGGCCAATGTTAGTTTTTGGGCATCAGTGCCCCATTTCCATGTATTTTAGCTATATAGAGATGATGTATTAGATGATGATATACTTAGGAATGTTTATATAATTTTTTCATTCCCTATATCATATTGTCATCTATTGTATCATGCATGTAAAGTAACTATGAAACATAGGTTTAAGAAATTAATTTAGGTAATAGATATCGGATAAGTAGGTATAAAACATACTTATCAGTTATGCATATGTATTTATATCCAGAGATATTCAGCATTGACACCTGGATGGTCTTATGATACGGCCCACAAAGATGTCTTCTTCGACAGTTAGCTGCATTGATCATACCCCACCATTATTGGTGGCATCTGGTATGCGATCGTGGTATGATAGTATGTCACCATCAGATAGGGTGACTATAGATCAGATGTTGTAGCATTCTATGACCCTCTTAAGGTTTCAGGTTCCCGCAGGATTTATAGAGGGCATGCTAGAGCATTGGATACCGGAGAGGCAGGTCTTCTAATTTGGTACCCATGAGTTAACTCCGACTTTGGAGGAGTATGTACGGTTGATGATGCTACCGCTGGACAGACCTTGCATGCATATGGCTATCAGAGATATGAGCAGACGGTTTATGACCCTTACCGGGCTGCGGCGTAGGGTGGTACAAGATGAGCTGACATCTGGTTATGTTATACCCTAACATTTTCTGTTTGACAGATTTGGCTCTGAGGATAGCTATATAAGGCACTTCGGGGATTTCACCTCACCGGAGGATCAGTGGCATTTAGCCAGAGTAGATGTCCTATTATTGTGCGTGCTGTCATTCATATATATGCCACGGTACATGGATGAGTTAGACATTGGAGTCATCATGGCAGTGAAAGCTCTCAGGGAGGGTCACACCATCGTACCGATGATTATGGCAGAGACGCTGAGGTCAGCCACATACTACTGCACTTATCCGACATGGATATTTATGGGCAGCTCGGTCATGCTGTACGTGTGGTTCATGTCACACTTGAGACCGATTGGCACTCTCAGATGGTATGGGTATTATTTCACCCATGAGATAGCCACGTCGTACTCCTTTTGGCCTGCGGAGAGTACAAATGCTGCATCTTGGTCTGTTTTTCTAGCAGGGATCGAGGATCTATTTGATATATTATCGTATACAGGGCTCTGTTCACCCTACAACTTTATTACTCATGCTCTGGCCATGGATTATCTCCCTCTGGCTGGCTTGAGGGGCATGACTACTTATCACCCGCTGGCCATGATGTGTTAGTTTGACTAGTTCCAGGACTTCTATCCTTTCGAGGGAGCATTAAGTCAGCGTTTGGCTTCTGGCCATTTATCGGCAGAGGACCGATCCAGGGTGTATGCCTGCTGGGATCAGCGTGAGATATCTGAGTTTTTGGTGAGCTATCCGGGTTGTTCTACAGAGTATTCTACATGGATGGAGACCGAGACTGCATTAGCTGCGGTAGTATCCACAGAGCAGGAGATTGATTCTGATGATGGGGAGCCCATGGAGGACACTGATATTCCCACCGAGGAGGAGCTATTCACTGGTTTTCCAGTAGCTCTTGCAGATTCTCCCAAAGATTAGTGCTGCTTTGTGATTCAAAGATTGACAAGACAATTTTGAGCAAACGTCTTCATCTGATAACCTTCGAGAGAGATCAGGCTAGGGCCTCGATGTTGATAGCTCTGGATGGGAAAGACAATGCTATAGAGGAGCGGGATGAGGCTAGATCAGCCATGGATGTAGTGATCATTGAGAGGGATGCTGCCATATTTTCCCGGGATGCGGCCATTGCAGACAGCACTTCAGTGAGATCCCTGACCACTGGTATGATTGCCAAGATGAGTGCATACATAGATGAGCATCGGGTCACCATGCAGTTCGTCTCGGACTTATTGGCTCATATAGATATGTTGATGCAGGAGACCATAGCGTTACCCCCTTCCTCCGAGAGAGATGCTATGTTAGATCTGCTGGCCCGCATACATACTGATCTGTAGATAGCCTTGTATTTTCTTGCACAGACTAGCTTAGCCATTTTGTCATGTACAGTTTATATTGTGTATCAAACAACATTATATATGAGAGGGATATATATTTTGATTCACTCCCCTTTTAGTCATGTCTGAATACTTGCTTGATACTTTGCCTGCTTCTTCAGGGCTTGTGATCATGATGTAGTCTGCACTTGTCCGTGATAGGTAGACATTAAGATAACTCAGGATCTGTCAGAATGGATCATTGATCTGTATGTATCCCTACCATGTCTTTGGTGTCTTGGGACTGGTTTTTGTATGGAAATATGGAGAGGAGTGTGGCTTTTCCTCTTTGAGATTGATCGCACCACAGATGGTCGCCAGTACTCCTACTTAGGAGGAGCCCAGTTAGTTCCATCTCTTATGGATTGGTATTGCTCTTTGAGGCACAACCGCATCTTAGATGATCGCCGAATCTCCCATTTATGGGGAGGTGAGGTAGTTCCATCCCTTTGGTTTGAAGCTGATGAAAAGGTAGATTGAAGATTGATCCCAGTACCGCTAACAAGTATTTGTGCTCTGGTAGGGGGTTAGACCAAACCATAAATGGCTGCCTATGTACTCCTATTGAAGAGGAGATCAGGTCTGCGTAGTTTGAACCTGGTGTAAGAAGTTCAACGCTGTATGGGTGTAGGAGCTTTATTGAAGAAGGGTGTAGAACTATTTTTGTTATTTTTGTTTTTGTATTATTTTTGTTTTTTTTCTTTATTGTGACCGGGCCATATAAAATATGGTTGCCTACGTACTCCCATGTATCGGGGAGATTAGGTCGACGTAGTTCACCCCTCAGGACGAATGGTGATCGAAAAAGTGGGGGTCCCGTGTGCAGGGTAAACTGCGAGGAAGAAAGCTTGATCCCATGTATAGGTCAGACTGTGGGGAAGAAAGTTTAATCCCATGTGCAATATAGACTGCGGGGAAGAAAGTTTAATCCTAAGTTCAGGATAAACTGCAGGTATGAAAAGGTTCAATCCTTGGTGGGATAACCGGAATTGTATGATGTGAAATGAAGAAAAACCAGGCTGCTGGTTTGAAAGGTGTATTTTTCCCTAAGGGGCGAATGGTTATAAAAAGCAAGGTTGTATGTGCTAAAGGTTAAAGAACCTGAAATGACTAGTGATCTGATGATCCAACACCAGGATGTTTGCTTGATGGTAACCTCAGACATAGTACCATTTCACAGTGTCTGAATTAATAAGCTATGGAAATTCATCGTCGTCTATTTCCTACAATCTAAGAGCGCCTCCTGTCAATACCTCCTTGACAACAAACGGGCATTCCCAGTTAGGAGCGAATTTTCCCTTGGATTGATCTTGGTTGTCAATGATCTTCTTCAAAACCAAGTCATATTGTTTAAACTGCCGTAGCCGGACTTTTCTATTGTAAGATCTGGCGATCCTTTGTTGATATAACTGACCATGGAAGATAGCCGCGGTTCACCTTTCGTCTATTAGAGACAATTAGTGATACTTGTCTTGTACCCATTAGTCTTCATCCAGCTAAGCGTCTATCAACACCCGTAGGGATTCCATTTCCACCTCTATGGGGAGCACTGCTTCCATCCCATAGGTTAAGGAGTAGGGGGTTGCCCCAGTGGAAGTACGCATTGAAGTTCTGTAGGCTAATAAAGTCAGAGGCAACAGGTTAGGCCATCCCTTGTGGTTGGCGGATATTTTCTGCATGATCTTCTTGATGTTTTTATTAGCTGCTACAACAGTACCATTCATCTTTGGATGGTAGATGACGGAGTTAAGGTGTTTGATGTGGAATTTACTGCATAACTCCTCCATCATTTTGTTATTGAGGTTCTTAGCATTGTCTGACACAATGACCTCTGGTTGTCCATATCGACAGATGACATTATTTCTGATAAAAGCAATGAAGACTTCTTTAGTAAACCTTGGGAAGAAGGCTACTTCTACCCATTTGGTGAAGTAGTCGATCTTGGTGAAGATAAATCGATGTCCATTACTGGTTTTGGGCTCGATGGGCCCGATCACGTCCATTCCCCACATTGAGAAGGGCCATAGTGAACTCATATTGTGGAGTTCCCTTGGAGGGGCATGGATAACATTTCCATGAATTTGGCATTGATAGCACCTCTTGACGTGATCATCACAGTCAGCTTTGAGGGTAAGCCAATAATGTCCTATTCTGAGGATCTTCTTGACAAGTAGTGAGCCGCTCATATGTGGGCCACATACTCCACCATGGATCTCATCCATGAGCCTCTGAGCTTGGTCTTTATCCAGACATCTGAGGAGACCTATTCCCGCGTCTCATTTATAGAGTGCATCTCCGCTCAGGTAGAATTTCGTAGCAAGTCCATGAATCCGCCTTCTCTTAGTAGGGCTCGCCTCAGCGGGTGTAGATCTATCTCTTAAGTACTCCTTGATGTGCTGATACCAAGGGTTTGGGATGGGAGGTAGTTCATCTGATACTTCTCCAACATAGTTCCCATAGGCTGGGGCCTTTTACAGGGCAAATGTGATGCTTGGCATGTTTTTCTTGTCAGGTATGTGAACCAAGGAGGCCAACGTTGCTAATACATCCGCAAAGTCATTCCTATTACGAGGAATGTGTAGAAAGGAGATCTCTTCGAACTCTAAAGCCATTTATAAAACTTGCCGATGGTAAGGCAACAAATGTAGCTCTTTAGTTTGATAGATTCCCGTGGATTGTCTGATTACCAACTCTGAATCCCCAAACACAGTTAACCGCCTTATGCTCATTGAGTGAGCAAGTTTTAGCCCCATGATCTGACTTTATACTCAATTTGTGTTATTGGTCTTGACAAACCTAATTCGACGATGACGGATATCTTTGCTCCCCGTGGCGATACTAGAACGCGCTCTAGCTCCAGAGCCTTCCATATTAACAGCTCCATCAAAATACATTTTCCATATACGGCATGTATCGTATTGATGGTGTTACTGAACTGCCATTACCCCTTCATCGGGGAAGTATGTTTCTAGTGGTCTGAAATCCCCTGCAGGTGCGGCGGCCAGTTGATCCGCAATTCCTTGACCTTTGATAGACTTTTGCGTCACATAGACGATATCAAATTGTTGCAGGATCAACTGCCATCTGGACAGCCGAAAATTCAATATGGGTTTATTGAACACGTACTTGAGAGGATCCACGCGGGATATGAGATGGGTTGTGTGACCATGGAGGTAATGTTGTAACCTCATGGAAGCCCATGCTAAAGCACAACAAGTCTTCTCAATCAGAGTGTACTTGTGTTCACTGATGTTGAATCTTTTTCTGAGGTAATAGATAGCTCGGTCTTGGTCTCTATCATCTTTCTGTCCCAGCATACATCTCATGGCATTGTCATTGATGGAAAGGTACATGAATTGGGGAACATCATCCCTAGGTGGTACCAAAATAGGAGCGTTTACCAGCTGTTCTTTGATTGTAAAGAAGGCTTTTTGACACTCATCGTTCCATTTCATGGAGGAGTTCTTCCTTAACAACTTGAAGATGAGCTCACAGGTTGCTGTGAGTTAAGAAATAAACCTGCTAATGAAGTTGATTCTTCCCAAAAATCCTCGTATCTCCTTCTCTGTCTGAGGAATGAGCATTTCGGTGATGGCCTGGATTTTGGTGGGATCCAGCTCAATCCTTTTGTGGCTGACTAGGAAACCTAGCAACTTGCCTGATTTAATGCCAAAGGCGCATTTGGCTGGATTTAACTTCAAATTTTACTTATGCAACTTGTTGAAAAGCTTTGTGAGATGGTCTATGTGGTCTTCCTCCCTTTGAGATTTGACAATGATGTCATCCGCGTAGATATCTATCTCCTTTTGCATTAAGTCATGGAAAAGAGCCATCATGGCTTGCTGATAGGTTGCCCCGACATTGATGAGGCCAAATGACAACCGTCTGTAACAAAAGGTTCCCCAAGGCGTGATGAAAGTAGTTTTCTCATGATCCTCTTCAGCAACCATGATTTGATGGTACCCCACAAATAAGTCCGTAAAGGAGTACATGTCGTATTATGTAGTATTGTCAATGAGAATGTGGATAAATGGCACGGGAAAGCTATCTTTAAGGCAAGCTTTGTTTAAATCCCGATAATCCACGCAAACTCGCACCTTTCCCCTGGTTTACGCATGGGTACAATGTTGGATATCCACTCTAGATATATAGACACCATGATAATGTCAGCTTGAAATTGTTTTACAATTTTTTCTTTAACTTTTAAACTCCAGTCAGGTTTTAATCGCATGAGCTTCTGCCTAACTGGCTTGAATCCCTCTTTAATGGGAAGGCGATGAAGGACATTGTCAGTGGACAAACCCACCATGTCTTCATGAGACCATGCAAACACATCCTGGAATTGGGTTAGTAATGTAACCATGTCATTCCTTTGGTTTGGTGTAAGGTCTAAACCAATCTAGATTAGCTTAGGGCTTTCTAAGGTTCCTAGATTGAAGGAGGAGGTTTGATCAAGGTTGGGTTTAGGTTTATCTGCGACCCATTCTTTGATCTCCTGAGGTATCTTGATGTCCTCTTGAATTCCTATCAAGTCTGAGTACAACTTTTCATCAAAGTTACAACCCTTGTGGAGAAGAGGCACCTTATCAGCAAGTACAGGCACATCTAAGTTCAGAGTCCTGAAAAAAAAATGTATTTTCGCTTAATATATGAAGTTGTTTAATTATACATAATGTGAATATGTACTGACAAAATAACTGCTAATTGTGAGACACCAAAATTTATGAAATGAAAGTATTCAATTTTCTTATAATTATTATTTTATTTCGTAAATGGTTAAATTGATAAAAGGTTAATGTTAAGGGTGATATGTGAAAATTTTTGCAAAGTAAGCAAGTTGTTATAAAATATTTGTTTGGTTGGGGAATATTCTTTTTGTCGGGAATATCCATACGACGGCACAATCATTGGTGGACCCCACAACAGAAGTATTGTCGTAATAAGAAAATGACAGAATTATCTTTTTATAAAAATAACGATGAAAGTGTTACTGTTAAAACTGTTGAACTACCCGATAGTAAAAGTACAGTAATACGCGTGGTTGCATAGTAACACACGGTATTGATTATTGATGCTTACGAATTTACTCAGTTATATTCAATTATTGCTACAGTAATTGTTGCATCATATCTCTCATATTATTGAGTCAATTATTGTCACAGTATCATCTGCATAATATGATATATTATTAAATCAATAATTAAGACGACAAAGTTATTCATATTATTAAATTGCAATATTGACAATGTCTAGAAGTTCTGCCAATGAGAGGTTAGATAATCTAATTGCGCGCCAATAGGGAGAAATCCTTATCGGAAAGCCCCCTCTTTCCTGGGAACGAACTGGTTGTTAAATATTGTGAGTTATAATATTAATGATGAATAAGTTGTGTTGATTAAAGATGAAATTGATAGTTCCATTGTGTTGAAATTATTAGTGTTAGTGGAAATCGATATTTATTTCGATATTAATTGATGTCTGGAAGTTATACTGACCAGTCGGGTAATTAATCGGATAAATGAGAAATTAATTGCTATTGATTCACATGATTATAACTATTTGTTCACATGTGTGTACGATTGATTCACATTCATTTACTATTAGGGGAGTTAGTGCAAGATTAATAATACTTGCATGACTAAGTTAAAATGGAAGTATAGATGGAGGTACTATCTTTGTAATTCATATTTTCACATGATTATAACTATTGATTCACATGATTGAACTATTGATTCACATTATTTACTATTAGGGAGGTGGTTCAAGTTTGATAATACTTGCAGGACTAAATTAAAAATGAAGGAAAAGAGGAAGGTATATATCTTTGTAATATTACGAGCCCAAAACGCAGTAATTATCTAAACTATATTTTCCTATAAATAGAAGCTCATTCCTTCATTATTTTTCACCAATTCACTAAAGCTATAGAGCAATTATTATAGAGAGAAATTATAGAGAGGAAGAAGAAGAGAAGTCTACTACATCACTATTCCAGTATCCAGTTTTCTTCTAAGGTAAGGGATATCATTATTGTAGTATAGGGAATTATTTCTTTCGTATTCATGAAGAGAGCTATTATTATTCCATTCCTAATTATTCTGTTGGAATAACTTTGTATCATGGACTCACCGTGATACATGGTGAAATTTCATTGTTATTCCATTCTTTATTATTACGTTGAATATCACATGCGTGCGGATTACGCATTTGATTGGTTCCATTCTTTATTATTCGGTCTTTATTATTACATTTGGAATATCATATCTCATGCGGATTACGCATGAATTGGTTCCATTATTTATTATTTCGTTAGAATATCATGTATGCATGCGGTTTATTTACGTGACGGTTCCATTCTTTATTATTATGTTGGAATAACACGCTCATGCGATCTATCGCATGCATGGTGAATTCTTCTATTATTCCATTCATTATTATTTTGTTGGAATAACCTGTCTATGTGGATTATCGCATGCATGGTGAATGATCCTTCGTATTCATTCTTTATTAAATTGTGGAAATGATCTGTCTACGTGGATTATCGCATGACAGGTGAAAATCCATTTGCAGTTTCATATATTCTATTATACTCGTATTTGATATCATTTCTTTTGTACTCGTCATGGAATATCATTTTCTTTGGTATTTTTTTACGAGTTACTATTCATGGGTTACTATTCACCTAGTTACTATTCACTCTAGTATTATTCACTCGGGTATTCGGGACGCTTTTCGTGTCAGAGTACTATTCACAAATTACTATTCACCCAAATTACTATTCACCCTAATATTTTTCACTCGGGTGTTTGGGGTACTTTTTATGCCGGGATACTATTCATGTGGTACTATTCCCAAAGTACTATTCATAGGGTACTATTGCGTGGTATTATTTACCCGAAAAATATATTTCTTTTTTGTCCAAATTATTTTTGGTACATGAATATTATTCTTGAATTTTACTCTACAAAGCAGTATCATGTTGACAATTTGGATATTTTAAACTCTGGATAAATTTAAAGTCTTTAATATTTATCCTTGATTTTGCTTGATTAATGCTTATATCATTGTCATCATCCTCATGCTTATATTATGATGAAAGTCATCTTTGGCTTACGTGCAAAGATGGACTGTTGATTATTGGTTTTACAGTTGTATATCTTTGGCTTACGTGCAAAGATGGACTGTTGATTATTTGTTTTACAGTTGTATATCTTTGGCTTACGTGCAAATATGAACTATTGATTGATGAGTATCGTTAGCTTATGTGTATAGATGAACTGTTTATTGGTATAATTATGACCATGGATCATTCGGTATAATCATGACCCGTAATGTTATATATGATGTAGTAAAAGTCCTCATTGGCCCATAGTGCATTGATGGACAGTTATTGGTATGATTATAACCAGGAATTATTTGGTATAATCATGACCGTTGATGATTACATGAATATCCTTGGTCGAAAAGCGTGGATGATTCGATGATGTGCATTATTTATTGTCGAGTCTCAAACGATAAAATATTGATTATACACTTTTAATTAAGTAAAAGATATTAGATATCATGCTCTACTTGACTCTTCTAAAAATACAGGTTGTATGTCTTTGGCCCGTAGTGCAAAGATGAATTGTTAATGAATATCTTTGGTCGTAGTGCAAAGATGAATTTATTAGTATGATTACGAAGGGGAATTGTGATTTGGTATAACCATGATTTTTTATGTTTAGGGTGAAGATAGGTGATGAAAATTATCTTCGTCCTGGGTGCGAAGAGGAATTTAAAATCACAATTATGATTATGAGTTATTCATATGATTGTGGACAGGAATTGTCGATTGATGTTACAGGGATAAAACATTATTGGTGGACTTTTAACATGGAGAAGATAATAGACCTGATGGTCTATTTGACTCTTCTAATGGATTGCTCGTTCCGCTGCAACTATGGTTGAAATTTTTTATCATCTACCATATATTCTAAATCTCTGATTTATCATTGACGAAGGTTATTGATAATTTAATTATCTTTAGTCATGATATTCTTTACAGGCCTTGTTGTGCTCACCCTTTTGCTTCACAATTCCTTTCAGGTATTAAGAGTGTAGTTGTGTCGAGCGGGGGTAACAAGGGATTAGAACGGTGGTCTATAACTGTTGAGGTTTCCCTTAAAATAGTATGGAAATAATTTTATTGAGAACTATAGATAAGTGTGTCATATTTTATACGTCATCTTAATCGTTGATTTTGGTGAACCAAATAGGATTCTCTTCGGCCATGGGTGCAAAGATGAATTGTTTTATGGCATGATCAGGACCGTTGATGAAAACAAGATTATCTTTGGCCCGTAGTGCATTGATAATTCGTGGTCGTGATAATAAAAAAATATCCTTGGCCTGTAGTGCAGGGATTATTCAATGATGTGGATTAATTATTGAGTTGAGTCTCAGTAATGAAATATTAATTCATGGATGTGATAATAATGAATATACTTGGCCCGTAGTGCATGGATAATTCATTGATGTGATATTAATGAATATCCTTGGCCGTAGTACAAGGGTGATTCGATGATGTGGATTATTTATTAAGCTGAGTCTCAGAGATAAAATATTGATAATAAACTTTTAATTCGTAAAAGACAGTAGATATCATGCTCTACTTGACTCTTCTAAAATATAGTTGTATATCTTTGGCCTGTAGTGTAAAGATGAATTGTTAATGAATATCTTTGGCCATAGTGCAAAGATGAATTTATTAGTATGATTATGAGCAGAAATTGTGATTTGGTATAACCATGATTTTTTATGTTTCAGGTGAAGATATGTGATGAAAATTATCTTCGTCCTGGGTGCGAAGAGGAATTTAGAACCACAATTATGATTATGAGTTATTCATATGATTGTGGACAAGAATTGTTGATTGATGTTACAGGGATAAAACATTATTGGTGGACTTTTAATATGGAGAAGATAATAGACCTGATGGTCTATTGGACTCTTCTAATGGATTGCTCGTTCCGTTGCAACTATGGTTGAAAAGTTTTATCATCTACCATATGTTCTAAATCTCTGATTTATTACTGATGAAGGAAATTGATAATTTAATTATCTTTAGTCATGATATTCTTTACTGGGCTAGTTGTGCTCACCCTTTTTTCTTCACAATTCCTTTCAGGTAATAAGAGTGTTGTCGAGTCGAGTGGGGATAACAGGGGAATAGAACGGTGGTCTATAGCTGTTGAGGTTCTCCCTAAATAGTATGGAAATAATTTTGTTGAGAACTTTAGTTAAGTGTGTCGTATTGTATACGTCATTTGATATTTAATTTTGGTGAACCGAATAGGGTGAGGTGAACCCAACTTTGGAAGGGCATTTTTGCCACTATCATACAAGATGTCTAATGACAGACGACTTCGTGTTATCATAAGACAGGGTTGTGCACATCCACTTGCTGAGTATATCTATGAGCATTACCTATATAATCTTGGAGTTTCTTTGAAATATAATTTTCACTTGGAGACAACGGAGATAATTATATGTCAAGAGAAGACTCACCACTGGAAAGAAGATGATAGTAATCTTCTTGTTTTTCTTTGGGAACTTTTGGGTCAACCAAGGATAAGTTTGTGGACATATGATATCTATCATAACCTAGACGCATGGCCTCCCATGAACGAAGTTTTTCTTGAGTATTTTCCAAAGATTTTAATTTCTAAAATAGTTTTTGACTGTACTTTTATATAAAGTACCATTGTAAGGTTATGGTCGAGGCACCATGAGAGTTACATACATTTGTATTAAAACTCACAGATTTAAACTGTGGTCGATTCTCGCATTTACGATTCAACAGTTGTATAAATGAAGTTTGTATTTGATTTTTGTACTGTGATATCTGGCGACTCAGAATGGGTCGTGTGGACCTATTTTGGGGGCGTCACACTAATACTGTACAAAAAGTAAGCAGTTAATGATATCTACAGGGCGGAGGGATTTTCTGCCCGTTTTACCCTTGTCGACCAATGCATGGAGTGCTGTTCCAATTGTCAAGGGTAAAGTCCTGATGGACTGCAGTGATGGAGGGGTTGTCATCATCCTCCTTCTCCCGAATGATGACCATTACGTCTAGACAATCATCATCAGGGGTGTATCTGTTTGTATGCTCATCGTGAACAATGATGCGCATGCCTAACATCATCCTGGTGATGTCCTATTTGCGTCTCCGCTCCTCTTCTTCCACCTTGAGATCAGGAACTAAGACTTCTTTTTTCTTGACCGATACAAGTTTAGGAAATAGCATAGCCATAACATGGGCTGGCACCTTTACCGGAGCTTGTACGGACTCAGGATTTGCAAGTGAGGATAATCGTTGTGGGGTAAAAAATTGAGGAACCTATTGATGCTTATGAGGATTCCTATGGCTGGAACTGGTAGAATAGCCTAATCCGGTTGTCCCGGTTTGACTGGACATTTGAATAGGACGCTTAATGCCTTGCTAATTCTTACCCAGCCCTTGTCCAGGCTTATGACCTAATGACATAATTTCTTGAGTAGCTGCCATTACTTCGGCAGAAATCTTAGGTACGGGAAGTGGCGTCCCAATGGGATGATAATGAGTGTTGCTCACTTCCAATGTGTGAAAAATGGCCAGCTCAACTTCAGTATTGAGGCTAATGAGTGGTATGTCACCATATTCAGGACATTCTGGCTCAGAGTTGACAATAATTAGGTTATTGTTGATAATATACTTGAGTTTTTGATGAAGCGTAGAAGGGACGGCAGTAGCCATGTGGATCTACGATATCCCCAATAATAGGTTGTATCCTGAATCTATCTTGAGCATGTGGAAAGATACACAAAATGTATGGGGTCCAATCTCAATTGGCAGCTCAATCTCTCCGACTAAATTTCTGCGGGATCCATCAAAAGCTTTGATGACTATAAGGCTACTTCGGATCCACTTGAGATTGACGTTCATCTTTACCAAAGTGGCATAAGGACGAATATTCAGAGATGAACCTCCATCTATCAAAACTCCAGCTATCATATACCCGGAGGACAAAACATCAATATGTAATGGCTTGCAATGGCCGGTACCTTCAGGAGGTATGTCATCGTCAGTGAAGGATATCACATTGTTGTTAAAAATGTGATCAACCAGATGTTAAAATTTTTCCACATCCACTGATTTCGGTAAGTAGGCTTCTTCCAAAACCTTCAGCAAAATCTTCCTGTGATCCCTAGAAGAGAAAACCAAGTCCAATATGGAAATTTGATGTGGAGCTTCTTTCAAGCCTAAAACCACCTTGGCTTCGTTATGTCCCATAGTACGGAGGAATTTTTCAATCTTCTCCATGGGAATCTTTCCCCTTGATTTAACAGTAGTCTTCATGACCCTTTGGGGAAGATGCAGTGGATTCTCCTTCGACACTGCAGCAGTAGTATGGGACGTCGATCCTTCAGCTTCTCCATAATTCTATTGAACTCTTTGTAAGCTGACAACAGGATATTGCAATCTGAATGGTAAGGTGACCGGTTCTGGAGCAGCCACTTTCAAAGGATGGTCAGTACCTTTGATTTGAATTGGTTGTATGGGGAATGATTTGACAGCATCATCAGCCTCAGCGAATATAACTGCTACTAAACCCTTCCATTTGGTTGGAAAAGTATTCTCACTCTCGAATATCACAGTGCCATTATTTGCCAGCTGCAAGACACCGCTGTCAATTAAATTCTGAATGAGATGGCGGAGTGCCCAGCATTCTTCTGTGCTGTGACCGCGAGAATGCGAGAGATATTGACAGACTCCATCAGAGTTGAACCATCTTGAATGGGGATTAATTAGAGGTAGAAGGGAGGTAATTCTTCCTTCATTGGTCAACATTTGAAATATTTCCTCCATAGGTTGGCCCAGGTATGTGAATTCCCTTCTATTGGCAAAATCCCGACGGGCTTTGGCAGTTGCTCTCTTGGCAACTTTCTCCTCCAATATGTCATTATCTGAAGGTGATGATGGAATATTTATAACAAGAAGAAGGAGACTAGCATGCTCCTGGCTAATGAGTTGGCGTGTGATTTGGTGCTGATGAATCACCAGTTCTGCCAATTGCTCCACTTGCTTACACAAAGCTTTCATCTTTTGTTCCATTGCATACTGGAACTTGGCATAATCCCATCTGTTGTTAGGTAAAATCTAATTACGTACAACACGCAAGTATACGTGGTCAAAAAGTAATAAAGTGAAAGTAGAGTATCGTTCCCATGAGAAATTATTAATACAAATTACCAAATATTAACTCTTAACCAAACTAATTTTATTTAAACAATCAATTTAATATTATGAATAAAATTATCTAATTAAACTAATTCTAATTACCACTAGTTAAAATTAGATTGTGGAGATTTAAGATCACAACTTCACTTATTGCTTCATTTAAGTTAACACACCTCTTATCAATTTTTCTATATCCTGAATTGTTAATCAAGAACACTAAAGTAGATAAAACCACCTCTCGATGCATAATACCCATACTCACTTAAATCCACAATTGATAGAATTAAGCAAGGCACCCTAATTAACTAATCCACTATATCTCTATGTGAATTACAATTAAAAAGGATTTAAAGCACACAAGTTCTCTATAAGATTACATATGGCGTAAAGGCATATCTCTATCCTAAACACGAATCATGAATTCCATCAATGCAGAAATCACAAACACCTGCTATTATGATTAGATCTAAATCTAAACTTCATCTCTCGAGTTCATATAGATTATCATGGTAATTGATGGCCAATCAATTAAACAATTAAGTCCAAATCACAATAGACAATCCTCACAATAGAACACAATAATTGATAGTGAAGCATATTAAAATAAACTACACAATAAGATCCATTGTAATCTCAAACAAAGAAATAGTTTATTGAATTAAAACTAAGAATCCACACTTGAATACACATTAAAAGATAAGAATAAGATTAAGGAAAAAAAGTGAATCTATTGTCAGCAAATTCATCTTCCGTCTCGCTCTTGATCTTGATCTTCAATGGTCTCCAAGTGCTTCAATCTCCAAATCTCATAAGAACTATTGTTTTGGCCCTAATCTTCTATAATCTAATCTAAAGAAATCATGTCTCTCTCTCCTAATCTATGTGATTCTCCTCCTTTTATAAGTCTCTTTATATGTCTTTAAGTCGTCTTGGAAGTGCTTAAGTCAATCGGATCGAACCAATCCATCTTGGACTCAAATTGGGACAAAATTCACTTTTTCTACGCGTACCCCTGCCCCGATGGGGGTTTATACACTAAATAGGCCCGCCCCAGCGGGGGTCCCTACTATTTTACAGCTTGTATGCCTGCCCTAATGTGGGTTTTGTGAAGGGAAAGCCTGCCCCAGCGGGGGTCCTTTTTCTGCTCTGACGTCCTTTGGGGAAATGGCCATAACTTCTTTGTCTGAACTTCGATTTTAATGATTCAAGATGTTCCGGAAAGAGGAGACGTAGATCTACAACTTTCATTCTTTGAGGTTTTCTAAATAAGGAATGGAGTAATGTTGAAATTGGCTCTGAAGTGGCTACTATGTAAATGGTCACCCAAAGCAGTGAAGTTCAACGTCTATTGTACAAAGGTCATAACTCATGCATCCGAACTCCGATTGGAATGATTCAAGATGTTTCGGAAATCTAAGAAGAAGCTCTACAATATAATCCAAGTTTTAAGCCAAGAACAGGAAAAAAACATGAAATCCCAAATAATGACTGGATTTCTTTTCTTTGCGATTTCATACCAATTCTTTGCAATGACAGCTTCCAAGAATATAATCTACGAAACGAACACAAAATGCATGAAAAGTAACTAAAAACATGGGATTAAGCAACTAATTCAAGTAATAGATACCAGATAAGTAGGTATAAAATCTACTTATCAAATACCCCCAAACTTAAACATTTGTTTGTCCCCAAGCAACACAATATAATGTAATCTACATGCTATGAAATGCAACTAATCTATATGACTCCAAATGCAGCAATAATGACATAAAAAAAATTTATTCAACTGACCTCAGAGAAATCAAATAAACATGACAATACTTCATATCAAGACCAATCAACAATTTCCTACTCAATTATCAAGTCTTAAACTGCTATTACTGGTATAGTGCGTGAGTGCTCAACATCCATGATAACTAATATAATGCTAAATACAACACATAATAGACCTCTTTAAAGGCATCATACAGTGAAAACTCAAAAAATTCACAAACAAGCTAGATCCAACTAAATTCAAACATCCACCAAGTTCAAAAGTCCAATCTGGGATACTTATGCTTTACTTTTCATTACGGGGGCTTTTTGCTCTTTTCCCGTCTTATTTTTTTTTTACCATGACTATGCAATGTCTCATTCCGTTAGGCTAATAGTGCTACCCCTTAGCGAGCTTTCGACCAACGACTCCCAGACCATATAAGACCTTAGGGCGCTAGGTGTAAAGACACTCCCTCGGGCATACTTTCTCAAGTAACAAAGGCCCCAAAACAAAACTAGCCACGATATTTTTTTTCATTTTTTTTTCTTTTTCATTTTTTTTGAAGCTTATATATCCCAAATTTTTCCCCCAAACTTAAGTTTTTGTCTAAATTTAGCCATCTCCGCCTATTCATGTATTTCATTCATTCAAACTAATATTATCCTTAAGAAGTCCATTATGTATCAATTTAAACTTAATCAGTCAACAAAGTTGTCTCTAACGTGCTAACCTTGATTATACCAGTTTCAAACAGGAAACGATTCAATTCATAACAAGAAATCACATCAAAGCTCTAATTGTCAGTACTATACTAGTCTACCCAATTCCATTCTCATCATTGGCCAAAACAAACTATAAATATCAAACAGATGGACTCATGCAAGATGTACTAAATGCTATATAAACATAGTAAACTAACTACTATTTTTAAAAAATTTCAAATTTTCAATTTTTTTTATTTTAAAAAAAAATGAACCAAAACCACTTAAGGCGCCAAAAACTTGTTAGATAAAATCTAATTACGCACAACACACAAGTATATGTGGTCAAAAATAATAAAGTGAAGGTAGAGTATCGTTCCCACGAGAAATTATTAATACAAATTACCAAATATTAACTCTTAACCAAACTAATTTTATTTAAACAATCAATTTAATATTATAAATAAAATTATATAATTAAACTAATTCTAATTACCACTAGTTAAAATTAGATTATGTAGATTTAAGATCACAACTTCAATTATTGCTTCATTTAAGTTAACACACTTCTTATCAATTATTCTCTATCCTGAATTGTTAATCAAGAATAGTAAAGCAGATAAAACCACCTCTCGATGCATAATACACATACTCACTTAAATCCACAATTGATAGAATTAAGCAAGGAACCCTAATTAACTAATCCACTATATCTTTGTGTGAATTACAATTAAAAAGGATTTAAAGCACAAGTTCTCTATAAGATTACATATGGCGTAAAAGCATATCACTATCCTAAACACGAATCATGAATTCCATCTATGCAAAAATCACAAACACATGTTATTATGATTAGATCTAACTATAAACTTCATCTCTCGAGTTCATATAGATTATCACGATAATTGATGGCCAATCAATTAAACAATTAAGTCCAAATCACAATAGACAATCCTCACAATAGAACATAATAATTGATAGCGAAATATATTAAAATAAACTATACAATAAGATCCATTGTAATCTCAAACAAAGAATTAGTTCATTGAATTAAAACTAAGAATCCACACTTGAATACACATTAAAAGATAAGAATAAGATTAAGGAAAAGAAGTGAATCTGTTATCGGCAAATTCGTCCTCCGTCTCGCTCTTGATCTTGATCTTCAATGGTCTCCAAGTGCTTCAATCTCCAAATCTCATAAGAACTTGTATTTTGGTCCTAATCTACTATAATCTAATCTAATGAAATCCTATCTCTCTCTCCTAATCTATGTGATTCTCCTCCTTTTATTAGTCTCTTTATATGTCTTTAAGTCATCTTGGAAGTCCTTGAGTCAATCGAATCGAACCAATCCTTATTGGACTCAAATTTGGATAAAATTCACATTTTCTATGCGTACCCCCACCCCGGCGGGGTTTTATTGTAAGACCCCAACTTTTATGAATAAAGATGAATTTTCTATAATTATCATTTTTTGAATATTATGGAATGAATTTGATATAATTTTATAGTAATGGGTAATAGTTATAAATTTTGCAAAGTACACAAGTTGTTTTATAATATTCGATTGGTCGGGGAATATAAGTTTTAACGGAGAATATTCGTACGATGACACAATCATTGGTGGACCCCACAACGGAATTATTATCGGATTGAGAAAACGAAAAAAATATTTTATGAAAATAATGGCGGAAGTTTTATCGTTAACTGTTGAAACACCCAGTGTTAAAAGTACAGAAAAACGCGTGGTTGCATAGTAGCACACGGAATTGATTATTGATGCTTACGTGAGAAGTCACTCAGTTTTGTTCAATTATTGCTTCAGTAATTGTTGCATAGTATCTCACGTTAATTGATTCAATTATTGTTGATATTTTATATATTATTAAATCAATAATTGAGATGACGAAGTTATTAATATTATTATTTGCAATATTAACGATGTCTAGAAGTTCTGCCAAGGAGAGGTTTGGTCACCTAATTGCACGCCAATAGGGAGAAATCCTTATTGGAAAGCCCCCTCTTTCCTGGGAACGACCTGGTCGATTAATAGTGTGAATTATAATAATGATGATGAAGTTTTGTTTTATTAGTATTATTAATGTAATAAAACAGAAAAGTTTTTTATATAAAACAGAATACTTTTATAAAGTTATTCGTTTTATTAGACTATAAATAGAATATATTATATTTTATTATGCATAGTGTTTGCATAGTGCCTGCATAGTGTTTTGCATAGTAAAATCTTTTTATATAAAATAGAATACTTTTATAAAGTTATTCGTTTTATTATATTATAAATAGAATATATTATATTTTATTTAAAAGATTTTGTTTTATTAGAATATTTTATAGTAAACCAATCTAGACCGTCCGTTTAAAAGTAAATCAATCTGGACCGTTCAAGAATTAGTTACTATTCAGTCTATTCTCCTATAAATAGAAGCTCATTCCTTCATTATTTCTTACGAATTCACTAAACTCTAGAGAGAGAAACTATAGAGAGAAAGAAGAAAAGTATTCTGCTACTTCACTACTCCTATATCCAGTTGTTCTAAGGTAAGGGATATTATTTGTTGTACTCGTAAGGGTATTATTTCTTTCAGATTCATGAAGAGAACTTTTGTTATTCCATTTTTTATTATTCATTTGAATAACTTGTATACGTGCATTCACCCTATACTTGGTGAAATTCTTCATTATTCTATTCTTTATCATTATGTTGAATAACTTCATCATGCGGCACCGCATACATTGTGAAATTCTTACGTTATTCCATTCTTTATTATGTTTGAACATCACATGCGTGCTTTTACGCATGACCCGGTTCCATTATTTATTATTCTGTTGGAACATCCCGCGGTGCGTAATTTCACTTTGACCTAGTTCCGATTATTTATTATTCTCGTTGAATATCCCACCTGCATGCGCTTACGCATTGACCTGGTTCCGTTATTTATTATTCTATTCGAATAACTCCGTCTGCATGCGATCTATCGCATGCCCGGTGATTTCTTTTGTTATTCCATTCTATTTATACTAAGTTGGTTAAAGTTTTGACTTTATACTCCATGAAATTAGTGGAATATCCTTGATATTTGCGCTTCATCCAAAGATCTTTTCATGAAAATATTCTTCCGAGCATTCTTGAATTTTACTCTACAAAGAAGTATCATGTCGACAATTTGGACGTTATTAGTTTCTCGGATAAATTAATTCTTGAACTTGTTTAATTGAATTTTTATATCATTGTCATCATCCTCATGTTTATATTATGTTGAAAGTCATCTCGTGTATTCGTAGTGCATAGATGGACTTGGTATGATTATGACCGAGGATTAATCCAGATAATCATTAACCGTAATGTTACAAATAATGTGGTAAAGTCCTCATCGTCCGTAGTGCATTGATGGACGATTGTTGGCATGATCATGACCATTGATGAATACACGAATATCTTTGGCCCGTAGTGCATGGATAATTTGTGGTTGTGATACTAATGAATATCCTTGGTCGTAGTGTAGGGATGATATGGATTATTTATTGTCGAGTCCCAAATGATAAAAGTGATGAAAACCTTTAAATCATAAAAGATAGTAGATTTTATTCTACTTGACTCTTTTTAATGGATTGCTTGTTCCGCTGTAGCTTAAACTTGATGTTTGTTATATTGTATCGTTTAACAATCGTTGAAGGCTAACGATTACTTATTCTCGTATTATCTTAGTCATAATATTTTTCATCGGGCTAGTTGAGCTCACCTTTTACTTTCATTGTTCTCTTGAGTAAAATGAGAACGTAGCGAGGACTAGTCTGGGGAACGGAGTGACGGTCCAGAAGATAGTATTAGTAGTCCTCACTATTCTATTAAATAGTGTAAAAATAAATGTAATGAGGACTCTTTTGAGTGTGGATATTGTCTAGATGACAATATTCTTATTAAAACTCTCAGTTTACATTTTGTCGTATTTTACACGACAGCTGTATTATTAAGTTGTATTTGAATTTTGTACCATGTATTTGGCGACTCAAGTTGGGTGATGTATACCTATTTTGGGGGCGTCACAGTTGGTATCAAAGCTTAGGGATATGATCCCTGACTAAGATGTGAGACAAGAACTAGGAGGGGAGAGACGGGGAATTCCTTCGCTAGTATGATCTACCTAAGTTTATTTGGTATTTAATTGGCTCATCGAGTATAGGGATAATATGTGATATGTTAATTAACCCTTGTTTTGTGGCAGTATTTGAAAATGACATCCGAGAATGTTGAGAACATCAATGGAGCACAGGAGACCATTGAGTCTCCACAGATCAATAATCAGGATAATGTGCATTACGAAGGCGACAATCCTCAGGCAAACAACAACACTGACCAGATGATGAATGATGGAATGTTCAAAAGCTTTATGCAATTCATGCAACATCAGGCAAGAGCGGCTCCTATACAAAATGAAGGTGGAAACACTGGGAACTCTCGAACGGTCACCGCTAAGCAGTTCAAGGAACTAGGACCACCGAAATTTTTTGGAGAGCCAAAACCACTTAAGGCGGAGACGTGGATAAAGCAAATCTGCAAGATATTTGATGTCCTGGGATGCTCTAAGGAGCAAAAGGTTCCCTTTGCCACCTTCATGTTGCGCGCTGCAGAGGCGAGACATGGTGGGAATCAGAAACGTACTCAACTCCGCCATGACCAAGATGACTTGGGAGAAGTTCCAAGAATTGTTCAACGACAAGTACTTTCCCAAAAGTATTCGTCACATGAAAGAGGTGGAGTTCATCAAACTGGAGCAAAATAATATGACCGTGTCGTAGTATGAAGCCAAGTTTGCCGAGTTGTCCCGGTTTGCGTCCCATTTGGTTGATAATGAGGAGAGAATGACGTGAATGTTTCTAAGAGGTTTGAAACCCGAGATATGTTAATATCTTATCTCTCATAAACTGTGTTTGTATTCAGATGTTGTTAATAGGACTCAGTTATTGGAGCGCGATAATGAGTCAACCCAACCAAAAGAGAGCAACCGGCAAAATGATAATACTAGTGATAGCAGTCATCGAAGCGGTGACAATAAGCGTGGAGGGAATCAACATGCCAGAAATGGTAACCACTTCGCTGGTAATCATGGCCAAAATAATAAGAATGGATATTTCAAGAAGAGGAGATTCAACAATGATGGAAAGACGTCAAAGACCAAAGACCCGTTGTTAAGGAAGGAGAACGACCACCTATCATATGCTTCAAATGCGGAGGGGAGGGACACATCAGTCCAAACTGCACGATGCCATCCAAAGCATGTTATAATTGTGGAAGAGAAAGTCACCTAGCCTGATTTTGTCGTTCACCGAAGAAGACAAGTTCATCTAGGATGGAGGCACCAAAAAACGTCCCAGAAAAGTCAAAGGCAGTAGTGCAAGGGAGAGCGTTTGTCGTGACCTCCCAAAAAGCAAGGAACCCAAACGAGGTCATCACAGGTAATCTTATCATAAACTCTAGCGAAGTTTATACCTTATTTGATATCGGTTCTATCCATTCTTTTATTTCTCCTACTTGCGCTCAACGTTTAAATTTGACTCCAGAGAAATTAGACTTTGACTTATCTGTTGAAACTCCGTTGGGAGAAACCTTCATTATATCCACTCGTTTATAAGTCTTGTGTGGTTCAAATCGGTACTTCACACACATTACGTCGATCTTATTTCATTGAAAATAGTTGCATTTGATGTAATTCTAGGGATTGATTGGTTAACTACTCATCATGCAAAAATTGATTGTTTTCGTAAGGTTGTTAGCTTTCATATTCCTAACCAACCTATTATGCGAATTCAAGTAACCAAACCATTAAAATCAATCACTGTCATCTCAAGTCATAAAGCTATTCATTTATTTAAAAATGGATGTCAAGCTTTCTTAGCTCATGTCACGGATCTAAACAAAAATACGTTAGTTTTGAATGATATTTCTATTGTTAATGAATTTCCTGACGTATTCCCTGAAGAACTTCCTAGCCTACCCCCAGAGCGTGAAATTGAATTTTGTATCGACCTTGAACCCGGTACAAAACCTATTTCCATAGCCCCATACCGAATAGCTCCTATTGAACTTCAGGAGTTAAAGACCCAACTGCAAGAATTATTAGACATCGGTTTCATTCATCCTAGTACGTCTCCTTTGGGTGCTCATGTTCTATTCGTGAAAAAAAAAGACGGGAGTATGCGACTTTGTATTGATTATCGGGAGTTGAATCATGTCACCATCAAAAATAGGTACCCATTGCCACGTATTGATTTCCTATTTGACCAGTTGCAAGGTGCCAAATTCTTTTCAAAGATTGATCTTTATTCCGGATGTAACCAATTGAAGATTAGAACCGATGACATTCCAAAGACGGCTTTCAGAACTCGGTACGGGCATTATGAATTCCTAGTCATATCTTTTGGATTGACTAATGCTCCTGCTGCCTTCATGGATATGATGAACTGAATATTCAAGGAATATTTGGATCACTTTGTGGTTATCTTTATTGATGACATCCTTATTTATTCCAAAATCCGTGAAGATCATGAGCAACACTTGAGGCTGATACTTCAAAAGCTTCGTGAATATAAGCTTTATGCCAAGTTGAAGAAATGCAAGTTCTAGCTTGAGGAAGTAGCATTCCTTGGGCACGTGGTATCAAGTCATGGAATATCTGTTGACCTAGAAAAGATTGAAGTTATTCAAAGCTGGGAGCAACCTAAATCAATGACCGAAGTACGTAGCTTTCTCGGCTTAGTTGGTTATTATCGAAGATTCGTAGAAGGGTTTTCTCGAATCGCTACTCCCTTAACTCAGTTGACTCAAAAAGATACAAAATTCAGTTGGAACGAGGAATGTGAGAAGAGTTTTCAAGAACTCAAGAGAAGACTCATTTCAAAGACTGCTCGACAATACCATCCGCCTTGGAGGATTTATCATCTCAAAGTGATGCTTGAGTGCAAAGGATTAGGATGTGTTCTCATGCAACATGGGAAAGTTATAGTTTATGCTCTCTATTAACTCAAAGAATATGAGAGGAATTATCCTACTCATGATCTAGAGTTAGCAAAAATTATCTTCGCACTTAAAATTTGGAGGCATTACTTGTGGGGAGAAAGTGGAGATATTTACGGATCATAAAAGCCTTAAATATTTCTTCACTCAAAAGGAACTCAACATGAGACAGCGACGTTGGCTTGAACTGTTGAAAGATTATGATCATACCATTCAATACCATCCTGGAAAAGAAAACGTGGTAGCTGACGCATTGAGTAGAAAATCATATGCGGGTACGAGTGCGATATTGTCAACGCAGAGGCCCATTTTGTATGACTTGCAAAGGATAGAGATAGAGATAAAGACTCCAGGGACCCACGTGATGATGGCGAATATACGAGTAGAACCTACTTTAATCAATAAAATTAAAGTTGCTCAAGCTACAGACCTAAAGCTGATGTATATGAGGAAGAAGGTACAAGAAGGTGCTATGTCGGAAGCAAGAATAGATGAAGAAGGAATACTTCGAGTCAACTCCAGACTTTGTGTTCCTAACGATCCTGAGTTAAAGTATAAAATCATGATGGAGGCGCACAACACACCGTTTGCAATCCATCCTGGGAGTACCAAAATGTATCATGATCTTTGACATACATTTTGGTGGGGCAATATAAAGAGAGAGATAGAACTATTTATCTCAAGGTGTTTAACTTATCAACGAGTCAAGGCAGAGCATCAAGTACCAAAAGGTCCATTGCAACCACTTTAAATTTCATAATGGAAGTGGGAACACATTACCATGGATTTCGTTACTGGTCTTCCCAAGGTTTCTCAATGCATAGATGCAATTTGGGTCATTGTTGATAGATTAACCAAGTCTGCTCATTTCTTAACAATACGAGAAACTTATACATTTGAACGTCTTGCTCGTATGTACATAAACGAGATTATAAGACTGCATGGTATGCCAGTAACCATAGTTTCTGATCGAGACCCAAGATTCACTTCATGATTTTGGGTTAGTTTACAAAAAGCTATGGGCACGGATTTATGATTTAGTTCGGCATATCATCCTCAGACGGACGGACAATCAGAGAGGACTATTCAAACTCTTGAAGATTTATTAAGACTCTATGTCCTTGACTTCAAGGGAAGTTGGGACAAGTTCTTAACATTGGTGGAGTTTTCTTACAACAACAGTTATCAAACAAGTATTGGCATGGCTCCATTCGAGGCATGGAAGAAAGTGTCGTTCTCCAGTATGCTGGGATGAGGTGGGTGAAGCAACGTTTTTGGGACCGAAGTTGGTACATATGACTACGGAAAAGATTCAAACGATCCGACAACGTATAAAAACCTCACAAGACCGACAAAAGAGTTATGCTGATCTTCATCGAAAGGACGTGGAATTCGATATTGGAGATCATGTGTTGTTACGTGTTGCTCCATGGAAAGAAGTTACGAGATTTGGAAAGAGAGGAAAGCTCAATCCTCGATTCATTGGCCCATTTTTAATCCTCGATTGAGTAGGGACTGTAGCCTATAGACTCGCTTTACCGCCAAGTATGTTTTGTGTTCATAACATTTTTTATATATTCATGTTACGTAAATATGTGAAAGACCCGAACCACATTATTGAGTTAGAAACGGACGAAATAGCGGAAGATTTAACGTATGAAGAGGTTCCTGTTCAAATCTTGGATAAGAAGGAACATATTCTACGCTCCAAGGTTATACCTCAAGTCAAAGTTTTATGGAAGAACCACGATGTTGAGGAAATGACCTGGGAGTTAAAATCTTAAATGAAATCAAGGTATCCTTACCTCTTCGACATACCAGGTACGTACCCTAATTTCGAGGGCGAAATTTCATAAGAAGGGGGGATTGTAAGACCCCAACTTTTATGAATAAAGATGAATTTTCTATAATTATCATTTTTTGAATATTATGGAATGAATTTGATATAATGCTATAGTTGTGGGTAATAGTTATAAATTTTGCAAAGTACGCAAGTTGTTATATAATATTCGATTGGTCGGGGAATATTCGTTTTAACAGGAAATATTCGTACGATGGCACAATCATTGGTGGACCCCACAACGAAATTATTGTCGAATTGAGGAAACGATAAAAATATTTTATGAAAATAACGACGGAAGTTTTATCGTTAACTGTTGAAACACCTTGTGTTAAAAGTACAGAAAAATGCGTGGTTGCATAGTAGCACACGGAATTGATTATTGATGCTTACGTGAGAAGTCACTCAGTTTTGTTCAATTATTGCTTCAGTAATTGTTGCATAGTATCTCACGTTAATTAATTCAATTATTGTCGATATTTTATATATTATTAAATCAATAATTGAGCGACGAAGTTATTAATATTATTATTTGCAATATTAATGATGTCTAAAAGTTGCGCTGATAATGCAGAAAATGCATTGAGACCATCAATCCCTGCTCCCCTTGGCTGAGTCATTCTCGTATATGGCCATTGATAATTAAATTCCGCCATGGTACCTGAAAAGAAAGAAAAATAGGAAGATAATTAAATAAAAAGGAAAAAAGAAAAAAAAATGTTTAAATTAAGACTAATTTGATTAAAGCTAATATTGGCAAAAATATATTAACTAATTCCCCGGCAACGGCGCCAAAAACTTGTTAGGTAAAATCTAATTATGCACAACACACAAGTATACGTGGTCAAAAATAATAAAGTGAAAGTAGATTATCATTCCCACGAGGAATTATTAATACAAATTACCAAATATTAACTCTTAACCAAACTAATTTTATTTAAACAATCAATTTAGTATTATATATAAAATTATCTAATTAAACTAATTCTAATTACCACTAGTTAAAATTAGATTATGTAGATTTAAGATCACAACTTCACTTATTGCTTCATTTAAGTTAACACACTTCTTATCAATTATTCTCTATCCTGAATTGTTAATCAAGAACACTAAAGCAGATAAAACCACCTCTCGATGTATAATACACATACACACTTAAATCCACAATTGATAGAATTAAGCAAGGCACCCTAATTAACTAATCCACTATATCTCTGTGTGAATTACAATTAAAAAGGATTTAAAGCACAAGTTCTCTATAAAATTACATATGGCGTAAAGGCATATCACTATCCTAAACACGAATCATGAATTCCATCTATGCAGAAATCACAAACACATGTTATTATGATTAGATCTAACTCTAAACTTTATCTCTCGAGTTCATATAGATTATCACGGTAATTGATGGCCAATCAATTAAATAATTAAGTCCAAATCACAATAGACAATCCTCACAATAGAACATAATAATTGATAGCAAAGCATATTAAAATAAACTACACAATAAGATCCATTGTAATCTCAAACAAAGAATTAGTTCATTGAATTAAAACTAAGAATCCACACTTGAATACACATTAAAAGATAAAAATAAGATTAAGGAAAAGAAGTGAATCTGTTGTTGGCAAATTCGTCCTCCGTCTCGCTCTTGATCTTGATCTTTAATGGTCTCCAAGTGCTTCAATCTCCAAATCTCATAAGAACTAGTGTTTTGGTCCTAATCTACTATAATCTAATCTAATGAAATCATATCTCTCTCTCCTAATCTATGTGATTCTTCTCCTTTTATAAGTCTCTTTATGTCTTTAAGTCATCTTGGAAGTCCTTGAGTCAATTGGATCGAACTAATCCTTATTGGACTCAAATTTAGACAAAATTCGCATTTTCTATGCGTACCCCTGCCCCGGCGTGGTTTTATTGTAAGACCCCAACTTTTATGAATAAAGATGAATTTTCTATAATTATCATTTTTTGAATATTATGGAATGAATTTGATATAATGTTATAGTTGTGGGTAATAGTTATAAATTTTGCAAAAGTACGCAAGTTGTTATATAATATTCGATTGGTCTGGAATATTCGTTTTAACAGGAATATTAAAGACGATGGCACAATCATTAGTGGACCCCATGAACTAAATTATTGTCGAATTGAGGAAACGATAAAAATATTTTATGAAAATAACGACGGAAGTTTTATCGTTAATCGTTGAAACACCGTGTTAAAAGTATGAGGAATACGAGTGGTTGCATAGTAGCAATACTGCACGGTATTGATTATTGATGCTTACGTGAGAAGTCACTCAGTTTTGTCCAATTATTGCTTCAGTAATTGTTGCATAGTATCTCACGTTAATTGATTCAATTATTGTCTATATTTTATATATTATTAAATCAATAATTGAGACGACGAAGTTATTAATATTATTATTTTCAATATTAACGATGTTTAGAAGATCTGCTAAGGAGAGGTTTGGTCACCTAATTGCGCGCCAATAGGGAGAAAACCTTATTGGAAAGCCCCATCTTTCTTGGGAACGACCTGGTCGATTAATACTGTGAATTATAATAATGATGATGAAGTTATTTTTTATTAGTATTATTAATGTAATAAAACAGAAAAGCTTTTTATATAAAACAGAATAATTTTATAAAGTTATTCGTTTTATTAGACTATAAATAGAATATATTATATTTTATTATGCATAGTGTTTTGCATAAGTACCGTGATAGTGTTTCAGATAGTAAAATCTTTTTATATAAAATAAAATACTTTTATAAAGTTATTCGCTTTATTAGATTATAAATAGAATATATTATATTTTATTTAAAAGATTTTGTTTTATTAAAATATTTTATAGTAAACCAACTGACCGTCTGCTTAAAAAGTAAATCAACTGGACCGCTCAGAATTAGTTCTTATTCACCCATTCTCCTATAAATAGAAAAGTCGATTCTTTCATTATTTCTTACTTAATTCACTAAAACTCTGAGAGAGAAAACTAGAGAGAAAGAAGAAAAGTATTCGCTACTTCACTACTCTTATATCCAAATTGTTCTAAAGTAAGGGATATTATTTGTTGTACTGTAAAGGGGTTTTTTTTGTATTCATGAAGAGAACTTTTGTTATTCTATTTTTTTATTCTGTTGGAATAATCAGATACTGCTGGTCTACCCTATACTTAGTGAAATTCTTACGTTATTCCATTCTTTATCATTATGTTGAATAACTCTTTTATACATGCAATACCGCATACATGGTGAAATTTTCTATTATTCCATTCTTTATTATTATTGCATTTGGAACATCCCATCTGCTCGTTTACGCATGACTGGTTCCGTTATTTATTATTACATTGAAACATCCCGCTTCGGTGCTTAATTTACCGACACTGGTTCCGTTATTTATTATTCTCGTTAGAATATATCGTCTGCAATGCGTTTACGCATGACACGTTCCGTTATTTATTATTCATTGGAATAACTCACATGCATGCGATCTATCGCATGCTTGGTGATTTCTTTTGTTATTCCATTCCTATTTATACTCAGTTGGTTAAAGTTTTGACTTCTATACTCCATTAAATTAGTGGAATATCCTTGATATTTGCGCTTCATCCAGTTTTTTTCATGGAAATATTCTTCTGAGCATTCTTGAATTTTACTCTACAAAGAAGTATCATGTTGACAATTTGGACGTTATTAGTTCCTGGATAAATTAATTCTTGAACTTGTTTTATTGAAATCTTATATCATTTTCATCATCCTCATGTTTATATTATGTTGAAAGTCATCTGTGGCCTGTAGTGCATAGATGGACTTGGTATGATTATGACCAGGGATTAATCGGTATAATCATGACCATAATGTTACAAATGATATGGTAAAAGTCCTCATTAGCCCGTAGTGCATTGATGGACAGTTGTTGGCATGATCATGACCATTGATGAATACACGAATATCCTTGGCCCGTAGTGCATGGATAATTTGTGGTTGTGATACTAATGAATATCCTGGTCAGAAAGTGCGGGGATGATGTTGATTATTTATTGTTGAGTTCAATGATAAAAGTGATGAAAAACCTTTTAAATCATAAAAGATAGTAGATTTTATTCTCTACTTGACTGTTTTAATGGATTGCTTGTTCCGCTGCAGTTAAGCTTGATGTTTGTTATATTGTATCAGTTTAACACTGTTGAAGGCTAATGATTACTTATTCTGTATTATCTTAGTCATAATATTTCTTACTGGGCTAGTTGAGCTCACCCTTTTACTTTCATTGTTCTCTTCAGGAAATGAGAACGTAGCAGGGACTAGTCGGGGAACGGAGTGACGGTCCAGAAGATAGTATTAGTAGTCCTCACTATTCTGCTAAATAGTATGAAAATAAATGTAATGAGGACTCTTTTGAGTGTGGATATTGTCTAGATGACAATATTCTTATTAAAACTCTCAGTTTATGTTTTGTCGTATTTTACACGACAGCTGTATTATTAAGTTGTATTTTAATTTTGTACCATGTATTTGGTGACTCGAGATGGGTGATGTATACCTATTTTGGGGGCGTCACATTTATACACTAAATAGGCCCGCCTCGACGGGGGTCCCTACTGTTTTACAGCTTGTATGCCCGTCCCAGCGAGGCTTTTGTGAAGGGAAAGCCAGCCCCGACGTGGGCCCATTTTCTGCTCTGACATCCTTTGGGTAAATGGCCATAACTTCTTCGTCTGATCTCTGATTTTGATGATTCAGGATGTTCCGGAAAGATGAAACATAGATATACAACTTTCATTCTTTGAGTGTTTCGAAATAAGGAATGGAGAAATGTTGAAATTGCCTCTGAATTTGCTGCTATGTAAATGGTCACCCAAAACAGTGAAGTTCAACGTCCGTTGGTACAAAGGTCATAACTCATACATCCGAACTCCAATTGTAATAATTCAAGATGTTCCGAAAAGCTAAGAAGAAGCTCTACAATATAGTCCAAGTTTCAAGCCAAGAACATGAAAAAAAATGAAATCCCAAATGATGTCCGGATTGCTTTTCTTTGCGATTTCATACCAATTCTTTGTAATGATAGCTTCCAAGCATATAATCTACAAAACAAACACAAAATGCATGAAAAGTAACTAACAAACATGAGATTAAGCAACTAATTCAAGTAACAGATACCGGATAAGTAGGTCTAAAATCTACTTATCATCTGTTCACACCGTCTTTGATGGTCTGGGATAATTCACCATTAAAATTAGAACTCTGTCCATGGCTCCAACTAATCATGTTGACCTCTTCTTCTTTATGTTGAGGAAGAGGGTTATCTTGTGTGAGACCCCAAATTTTATGAAATGAAAGTATTCAATTTTTTTATAATTATTCTATTTAGTAAATGGTTAAATTGATAAAAGGTTAAAGTTAAGGGTGATATGTGAAATTTTTTAGAAGTAAGAAAGTTGTCATAAAATAATCGGTGGTAAAAGTATAGTAATACGCGTGGTTGCATAGTAGCACACGGTATTGTAGAGTATCTTTGATTATTGATGCTTACGTGAGAAGTCACTCAATTTTATTCAATTATTGTCACAATATTTTATATTATTAAATCAATAATTGAGATGACAAAGTTATTCATTTTATTATTTGCAATATTGACAATGTCTAGAAGTTATGTCAAGGAGAGGTTAGATAATCTAATTGCGCGCCAATAAGGAGAAATCCTTATCGGAAAGCCCCCTCTTTCCTGGGAATGACCTGGTTGTTAAATATTTTGAGTTATAATATTAATGATGAATAAGTTTGCGTTGATTAAAGATGAAATTGATAGTTCCATTGTGTTGGAATTATTAGTGTTAGTGGAAATCGACATTTATTTCGATATTAATTAATTTCTAGAAGTTATACTGACCAGTCGGGTAATTAATCGGATAAATGAGCAATTAATTGCTATTAATTCACATGTTTATAACTATTTGTTCACATGTGTGTACCATTGATTCACATTCATTTACTATTAGGGGAGTTGGTGCAAGATTGATAATACTTGCATGACTAAGTTAAAAATGGAGGTATAGATGGAGGTACTATACTGTAATTCTTATTTTCACATGTCTAGAACTATTGATTCACATGATTTACTATTGATTCACATGAATTTACTATTAGGGGAGGTGGTGCAAGTTTGATAATACTTGCAGGACTAAATTAAAAATGAAGAAAAAGAGGAAGGTATTATACTATAATATTTCGAGCCCCAAAATGTACAATTATTGAAACTATATTTTTCTATAAATAGAAGCTCATTCCTTCATTATTTTTCACCAATTCACTAAAGCTATAGAGCAATTATTATAGAGAGAAATTATAGAGAGAATGAAGAAGAGAAGTCTGCTACCTCACTATTCCAGTATCCAGTCTTCTTCTGAGGTAAGGGGTATTATTCTTTCGTATTCATGAAGAGAGTTATTTTCTTTCAATACTCATCAGGGTTGTTATTCCATTCTTTATTATTATGTTGGAATAACTGTCATGCTAAGATACCACATACATGGTGAAATTCTTTCATTATTCCATTCTTTATTATTACGTTGGAATAACCCGTCTGCATCGTGATCTATCGCATGCCTGGTGAATTCTGTTGTTATTCCATTCTTTATTATTCTGTTGGAATATCCTGTCTGTGCGGATTTCATATGACCTGGTTCCATTCTTTATTATTCTGTTGGAATATCCTATCTGTGCGGATTACGCATGACCTGGTTCCATTATTTTTCTATTGGAATATCCTGTCTGTGCGGATTACGTATGACCTGGTTCCATTATTTATTATTCTGTTGGAATAACTCATTCGCAAGTGATCTATCGCATGCACGGTGAATTCTTCGTTATTCCTTTCTTTATTATTCTCGTTGGAATAAACTTGTCTCACGCTGGACCACCGTATGCATGGTGAATTCTTCTGTTATTCCATTCTTTATTATTCTATTGGAATAACCTGTCTATGTGGATTACCGCATGCATGGTGAATGATCCTTTGTATTCATTCTTTATTAAATTGTGGAAATGATCTATCTACTTGGATTACCGCATGGTGGGTGAAAATCCATTTACAGTTTCGTATATTCTATTATACTCGTATGAGATATCATTTCTTTTGTACTCATCATGAAATAGCATTTTATTTGGTATTTTTCTTTTACGAGTTACTACTCACGGGTTACTATTCACCCGGTTACTATTCACTCTAGTATTATTCACTCGGGTATTCGGGGCACTTTTCGTGTCGGAGTACTATTCACGAGTTACTATTCATGGGTTACTATTCACCCAAATTACTATTCACCCGAATATTATTCACTCAGGTATTTGAGGTACTTTTCATGTTGAGGTACTATTCACGAGGTACTACTCAAGTAAGTATTATGTGGTACTATTCACGGGATACTATTTATTCGAAAAATATATTTCTTTTTCATCCAAATTATTTTTGGTACATGAATATTATTCTTAAATTTTACTCCACAAAGCAGTATCATGTTGACAATTTGGATATTTTTAAACTCTGGATAAATTTAAAGTCTTTAATATTTATCCTCGATTTCGTTTGATTAATGCTTATATCATTGTCATCATCCTCATGCTTATATTGTGATAAAAGTCATCTTTGGCTTATGTGCATAGATGAACTATTGATTATTGATTTTATAGTTGTATATCTTTGGCTTACGTGTAAAGATGGACTGTTGATTATTGGTTTTAAAGTTGTATATCTTTGGCTTACGTGCAAAGCTGGATTGTTTATTATTGGTTTTACAGTTGTATATCTTTGGCTTACGTGCAAAGATGAACTATTGATTGATGAGTATTTTTGGCTTATGTGCATAGATGAACTATTGATTTGTATGATTATGACCATGGATCATTCGGTATAATCATGACCTGAAATGTTATAAATGATGTGGTAAAAGTCCTCATTGGCCCGTAGTGCATTGATGGACAGTTGTTGGTATGATTATAACCAGAGATTATTCGGTATAATCATGACCATTGTTGAAAACACGAATATCCTTGGCCCATAGTGCATGGATAATTCGTGGTCATAATACTAATGAATATCCTTGGCCGTAGTGCAGGGATGATTCGATGATGTGAATTATTTATTAAGCTGAGTCTCAACGATAAAATATTGATTATACAATTTTAATTCTTGGAAGATAGTAGATATCATGCTCTACTTGACTCTTCTAAAATACAGTTGTATGTCTTTGGCCTATAATGCAAAGATGAATTGTTAATGAATATCTTTGGCCGTAGTGCAAAGATGAATTTATTAGTATGATTATGAACAAGAATTGTGATTTGGTATAACCATGATCTTTGATGTTTCAGGTAAAGACATGTGATGAAAATTATCTTCGTCCTGAGTGCGAAGAGGAATTTAGAATCACAATTATGATTATGAGTTATTCATATGATTGTGGACAAGAATTGTTAATTGATGTTACAGGGATAAAACATTATTGGTGGACTTTTAACATGGAGAAGATAATAGACCTGATGGTCTATTTGACTCTTCTAATGGATTGCTCCTTCCGCTGCAACTATGGTTGAAATTTTTTATCATCTACCATATATTCTAAATCTCTGATTTATCATTGACGAAGGTTATTGATAATTTAATTATCTTTAGTCATGATATTCTTTACAGGCCTTGTTGTGCTCACCCTTTTGCTTCACAATTCCTTTCAGGTATTAAGAGTGTAGTTGTGTCGAGCGGGGGTAACAAGGGATTAGAACGGTGGTCTATAACTGTTGAGGTTTCCCTTAAAATAGTATGGAAATAATTTTATTGAGAACTATAGATAAGTGTGTCATATTTTATACGTCATCTTAATCGTTGATTTTGGTGAACCAAATAGGGTGAGGTGAACCCAACTTTGGAAGTGCATTTTTGTCACTATCATACAAGATGTCTAATGACAGACGACTTTGTGTTATCATAAGACAGGGTTGTGCACATCCACTTGCTGAGTATATCTACGAGCACTACCTATATAATCTTGGAGTTTATTTGAAATATAATTCTCACTTGGAGACAACGGAGATAATTATACGTCAAGAAAAGACTCACCATTGGAAAGAAAATGATAGCAATCTTCTTGTTTTTCTTTGGGGACTATTGGGTCAACCAAGGATAATTCTATGGACATATGATATCTATTGTGATGCCCCCAAAATAGGTATACATCACCCATTTTGAGTCGTCAATAACATGGTACAGAAACAACTACAACTTTATTAATACAACATGAAAACTGTGAGTTTAAATACAAATATTGTTGTCTAGACAATATTCACACCCAAATAAGTCCTCATTACAATTATTGGTACATTATTTTACAAAAATTATGAGGACTACTAAAATAACTTTCTAGAATCATCATTCCACACCCCGACTAGAACTCGCTTCATTCTCGCCTCCTGAGAAGAAAAATGGAACAAAAAGGAAAAGGGTGAGCTCAACTAGCCCAGTAAAGAATATTATGACTAAGATAATATAGAACAAATTATCGTTAGTCTTCAACAGGGAAAAATCTGATAAAATACAATAGACAACAAGTTTCAGATCAATATTCGCAGCGGAAATAATAATTCATAGAAGAGTTACGTAGAGAATGAAATCTACTTTTATCTATGAATTTAAAAGTCCATCATCAATATTTTATCCCTGTAACATCAATCAATATTCATCTTGAATCAAATATTCATCTTTGCACTACAGGCCAAAGATATTCATCAATCGGTCATGTTCATCTCAACACCTGTACATCTTTGTACTACAGGCCAAAGATATTCATCAAAAATTTATTCATCTTTGCACTACAGGCCAAAGATATTCAGTAATACCATCATTTAGGACTGAGGATGATGAAAAATATTTTAAAGAAAACGAATCTAGTGAAACAAAAGAGCAAACATTAAGGATTCGTACTTTAAACAGTTCAAGTTCAAAAATACTTCAGTAATAATCATAGTGAACTAAAATTCAAGAATGATCAAAACATGGATACAATCAAAGCTAGTATCCATAATAGATATTTTGGACAAAAAACGAAAATTTAATTTTTCTGTGAATAGTGTCGTATTCATGAATAGTGTCGTATTCGTGAATAGTGTCGTATACGTGAATAGTAACCCCGACACTAAAAGAAAAGAATTTCATAAGAAAAATCTTACCAATAATCCAGCATAATGATATTAGACGAAATAATATCATTTTTAAAAAAAATAATATCCCTTACCTTGAAAAGATGCAGACTTCTAAATTGGAATACCAGATATAGTCTTTGAAGGAACTCAGAATAGATAGCAACACTCAAAGTATCAAAATACTCATAAGAATATGCTCGATAATATAGAGAGAGAAAGGGAGAGAAAACTTCAGTTTCTGGTGTAATTTTCAATTCTAACCTAAGCACCCTATTTATAGGAAAATGCTTAGAACACCAAAGCAGAAAATTTAATAAAATATTATTATTTTTTAAAATTTCTTACGCCCACTTTTGAGGACCTGAATTCAGCATGTTTAACAACAAGTGGGGCCCACCAACCTTAAGAAAAAAAAAATTCTTTAAAAAAATAATTAAAACTTCAAAAATTAATTATTCTAGAACTTCGAAACTTCAATAATTCATAATAAATAGCCCTTTTATCAGAAAAATTCGAACCACATGTCCTTTCCATAGGAAATTCCATTCTCTACAACTTTGTAAGTTTAAGTTTTTCCAAATTCCAAGCAGAAGTTAACTGAAATCCATAAACGGGCGATTTTACGGGTTATAAACCAATTTCAGTCAAGAAATGGGGTCCACCGACATGTTTAACATATTTTAAATATTAATTGTAACAAAAATACTCCTCCTCGTATACTCATATATCCCACATTCATTGTAAAAATATCACTATTATTATATTATTAAAATATAATAATATATTTAAATGAATTATTTATCAGAAAAGATAAAATATCAATTTTTCAACAATTGTCACTTTAAAATTTTCTCCATCTATATCCATATAAAATGAATATTTTCCTTATCATATAAATCAATAATTAATTATTCACAAATAATATTACAGAATCATAATATCGGCAACTGTGGTATTCGTTCCTCAGAAAGAGGGCTTTCAATAAGGATTTCTCTCATCTTGGCGGCGCAATTAGGTGACCAAACCTCTCCTTAGATGTAACTTTCTAGACATTGCCAATAATGCTATCTAATAATATTATTTAAATAATATGAATTATTGATTCGATAAAGGAAAATACTGTGTAATGACAATTATTGAAATAACAATAATATAAAATATCAACGTAGCAATTATTGAATCAATAAAATAAAATATTGAACAGTAATTACTGTAACAATTATTGAGTAGTGCCTTCTTACGTAAGAATCAATAATTGGTGCAATACTGTCTACAACTGTGTTTTAACAACCGGGTATTCCAACAGTATTAACGGTAATCACTACGTCATTATTTATAAACAACTTATACTTGTCGTTTTCTTCATTCAATCGTTTTCCGTTATGGGGCCCACATAAAGTCATACCGTCGCATTTAATATTCCCGACAAGTAAGAATATTCCACGACCAAACTAATATTCCCTGACAACAATGAATATTTTATAACCACTTGCATATTTGAAATATTTTACCCATAACTAACCACATTAATCAAATCAACCCTTACTATTTCAAAAATAATAAATAGAGAAAATTTAATTTTATTTATAATAAGTTGGGGTCTTACATCTATCATAACCTAGACGCATGGCCTCCCATGTACGAAGGTTTCCTTGAGTATTTTCCAAAGATTTTAATTTCCAAAACAGTTATTGACTGTACCTATATGTAAGGTACCTTTGTAAAGTGTTGTGGTCAAGGCACTACGAGAGTTATATATGTTTGTATTAAAACTCATAGTTTCAACTGTGACCGTATTCTGCACGACAGTTGTATAAATGGAGTTGTCAGTAGGGTATTTTCTGGTGACTCAAGATGGGTGATGTATACCTGTTTTGGGGGCGTCACATCTTGCACATGAGGTTGATCTGGTTTAGTGACCACGATCTCACCACTGTCTATTAAATCTTGGATCTTGTGTTTCAAGGCCAAAAATCTTGAGTTTCATGTCCAGGTGCACCGGCATGATAAGCACACTTCCGAGTAGCATTAAAACCCCTCCCATTAGGGTTGGCTGGTGGAAGAAGATGCGTAATTTTCTTTTGAGCAGTCAGAAGAGCAAGAATATTCTCGAGCGAATCCCCTAAGGGTGTGAACGTTCGCGGGCGCTTTGCTTCTCCACTTTTAGGTAATTGAGGGTTTGAAGACTGTGCTTGAAAAGGGGAGTAGTTTTTCCTCTGGATAGGCATATTCTAATTGCCTTTCTGACCTTGTAGTATCAAGGAAACATCCTCCTCTTTTTTATTATGGACCCTTTGGGGGCTGTTTCCATAAGTTCCGGACTGGATGTGCTCAGCAACTGCTTTAAGAGCAGCTAGGTCTTGAATCTTTCCTGACTTCAACCCCATCTCAGCCATGTCACTGTGTTTGATCATTTCAGAAAATGGTTTGCCAATACCAGCTAAGACTCTTTCATAGAAAGGAGCTTCTTGTATGTCTATAAAAGTCATGACCATTTCTGATTTAGTCATGGAAGGAATAACTTGAGCAGCAAGGCGCCTCCACCTTTAAGAATACTCTCTGAAAGACTCATTAGACTGTTTCTTGACCTTGGTAATCTGATACTGGTCAGGAGCCATCTGAGACTGAAAGCTGTACTGAGTGAGGAATGCATGAGATAGCTCCTCCCAGCTATGGATCTTTGAGTTTTCTAATCTGGTATACCATGAACGGGCTTCTCCGGTCAGACTCTTCTGGAAGAGCTGCATTCTGAGCTTCTCATTTTCCGCATAAGATCCAAGTTCTCTAATGAACACCTTTAGATGGGTGTAAGGGTCTCCTAACCCGTCATACTTCTCAAAGTCAGGAGTTTTAAATTTCTCTGGATAATGAACACCAGGGAATATACAAAGGTCAGCATACGAAACACTTCCATGGGTTCCAATCCCTTTGAGAACGCGGATGGTTTCCTCTATCTAAAGGACTTTCTTCCTGATATCACCGGTGTTTGGATCTCCTTTGAGATGGGTGTTTTCAGGGTCTTTGTTGGTCATATCCAACTGAAGTTCAAGATTTATCTTATCTGAACTTTGGATACCTCCCTGTGTAGAGAATTCTGTATGTGTGGGCATTTTTGGGCCCTGTGTAGACTGATGTAGTTCTTTAAGTAGAATAGCCAGATCTATAATCTGTTTACTTAATCCGTCAAATTCTTCGTGAGAAACAAGATTAGACTGGTCAGATGAAGACATGGTTGGCTGTAGGCTCATGGCCTTTTTGGATTTGGAATAGGTAACCAACCCAATTTTTTCCCTACAAAAACTTGTATAGTTTAGTTTCAGGGAATATGTAAATGGTTTACATGCTATGTAATGTATCCGTGTTAGGAATTTTATCCTGCAAAATGGATGTTAGCTGTTTGTAATACAGGATAACATGCTAATTTAAATATGAATTTGCACATATATCTTCATATTTTCCATTATAATGGGATAGACATGATATTACAAGTAAATGCTTTTACAAGTAATTGAAAATGGAAAGTATGAAGAGACTTTCCTCTGCGTTTGGTTTATCAGAGGCTGACCTATCCTTGGTTTACTCTCGCGGCTTTTTGGCATGAAGGTTCCCAGATCTTCGCAATCTACTTGACGGAAAGTTAATCCAGTCTTTCAACTGGAGTGAATCTGGGTGGTGCCTTTCCTGAGCCTCGTTGGAATTAGTCTCCCTACGAGTCCAGTAATTAAATACCGACAGGATAGCCTCCTGGTGGAGGAACCACACAACATACATTCACATACAACGTGTCTCACCATTTTATGAAAATGATGACATGTGCAAAGCACTAATATCACAAGTAGATATAGTGTAAAGTATTTAATCGTAGTAAATACATGCATTCGTACACATTCATCGAAATGTAAATGCAACATTCACACACAAGCATGCAACAATTTTGAAAAGTTTGTGATAGCGGCTTAAACCCTCTTACTGGTGTTCCACAGCAGAGTCGCCACCTGTCGATATCGGGATTTTTATTTGTCCCTTTTCGTTACTTGTTCTTTGGTGTTCTCATGTTAGGTGAGATTTGTTTGAAAAAACAAGTGAAAAAGGTCCGACATGTGTAATGTCGACGATGGACTGTTAACAGTCGTCAGTTGGTGTTTTTAAATGGTTGCACCAACGCAATCGAGAAAAGGTTTGCACATTGACCTAGTGATGTGACACTGCTAAACGGGTCTGTGAAATTATGATTCATTTTAGGTTCGGGGGTTTGATTATGCGGAGGGAAGGTGTTAGGCACCCCCCGATATCCGTGTTACCACGGTGACCACCACTTCTCAAAGAAACTGTTGTATGAATGTGTGTGTGTGTGTGGATCAATGTACAATTATGTGGAAGTAGTGTTATACCTCGTTTGCACCTATATACAAAGGGTTTGAATTTGTGTAAAAATTTAATTTTAAACAAGATATAGCAATGAAGTTTTGTAAAAGGATTTTTCAAACCCTGTGCTCAATAGTAATTGAGGCCTTTGATACTTCCATTTTAGTTAAATGTTCGGCTTGGTTGCTTTTAATTTTTGAAATGCGAAGCATCTTCGAGAAAATCATGTACAAAGTAGTGCCGAACTCCTTATGGGCATGTAAGCCATCCAAGGATATTCAAACACCATGAATAATTTACAAGCTGCTTACAGTTGAAAATGTCCATCACGGGAACCGAATCTAGATTCAGTAGGCTGAATATATGATCACATGATTCCTAGGCTCACATGATGCCGCAATTTGTATGAAAGCAGTAAGTAGGTATATATATAAGCTGTAAATATATATATACAGACATGATCAACCACCATGAAGCACCTCCATGGGGGACCGAAAATGTAAATAAAGCTGTAAAAGCGATCAACCGCCTCGACATAAACTCCAGGCAAAACGAAATGTAAAGAAAGCAGTAAAAGCAATCAACCGCCATGAAGTAAACTCTAGGCGAGACGAAATGTAAATATATATATATATATATATATGTATAAAAGAGAAAAACGCACAGGATATATATCGATCCCGGCTCAGTTTATCATTTCAGCGATTCATCGCTATATATATATACGAAAGCAGTATACGCTGCAGATATAAAATCCAGGCTCATCAAACATAGTTCGACAACAGTTCATATATATAAGTATATATATACGAAAGCAAATAAACCCTCCAGACATAAGTCTAGGCTCAATCGAGGCATAACTCGATAATGTTAGTCCATATATATATATATATATATATATATATATATACACACACACATAAATATATACAGATAGAAATGAAAACCAAGGACCGAAGTTCGGGCAAACACACGCAACACGACTCTCAACGTTAAGAACAGTGTGTGCACAGAAGAAGAGAAAGGCTTTAAGATGTGTGAGAAGGCTTATAGTAGGCTACCAAAGAAGACTTCTATTACTTGAAGTAGATGAACACTCGGCTCCCGCCGGTAAAAAGTAGCTATATGTGAGCTTACAAGTGTTTAAAATGAGAAAGCACTCAGTTTAGGGTGTGTACAGAGCAAATTGGATAGGGCTTCCTCGCCTTTTCCTCTCTTCCAAATGGCCACCCAAAGCCCTCTATTTATAGAGGGGGAGTAGTCGCAGATGTACCTGCGGCTACCCGGGGTGCCCCGGGCTCTGTGGGTTCTGTCGTCTCGAAGTACGTGCACGTATGCACTGTGATGTCCGCTCGAACTTTCAGAACTACAATTCGGGCATCCGACTGAGGTATATAAGACCTATTTCGGACCGTCGTTGTCGAGAGTTACGCATTGACATGGGATTAGAGGTTGTACGAAGTCAGGAAGAGGGGACCATGACCATGGTCTTCAAGCTTCAAATTCTATTCGTTGTCCTATGTAATAGTCACTCGGGATTAGACTTCCTTGGTTCTTGTGGGACATTGCACAGAAATGTATGTAGAAATGTATGAAATATTGAGACGATGCAATGTGGTAAGATGACGACTGTACCCTTCACCAGGGTTATCTCCGGTTTGGGTTGATAAAGCAGACGTTGCTCAGGGTTACATCTGAGATTGGACTGCTGCAAGTGTTAAAGGTCCTCAGTGTCATCGCTAAGGTGTGCCTCTCTTCTCGGTGTTACTGTCGGGTCTTTGGACTGAGTGCCTCGGTGTAAGCATCGAGGTTGAAGCTGATTGCATGCATTTAAAATAAGTATTTTCAGGGTTATCGCCGGAATTGCACTGGCATTCCTTGGGGCTATCACCAAGGATGGAGCTGTTACTCCAGTGTCATTTCTGGGACTGGAACTGAGCGTTGCGGTGTTATCGTCGAGACAGAACTTTCCTCTCCGGTGTTGTTGCCGGTCTTTTGATCTGCATGCCTCGGGGTTATCTCCGAGGTTGGAATTGATCCTCCCGGTGTGTGTTCCGGGTTTGAGACTGAACTTCCGGTGGTATCCGAAATGGATGTGAACTGTCTTCCAGGGTTATCTCTGAAAGATGAATCTACCCTCCTGCAATGTTAGTAACAGTTGTGCAGAAAATTTCGAGTGTCTACATCACCATCAAGAATAGGTATCCGATACCTCACATTGATGACTTGTTTGACCAGTTGCAAGGAGCACAATTATTTCCAAAGATCGATCTTCGTTCTAGATATCATCAGCTGAAGATTCAAACTGAGGATATTCTGAAGACTGCCATCAGAACTCGGTACGGGCATTATGAATTCTTAGTCATGTCTTTTGGATTGACTAATGCTCCTGCTACCTTCATGGATATGATGAACCGAGTATTCAAGGAATATTTGGATCAGTTCGTTGTTGTCTTTATTGATGACATTCTCATCTATTCTAAAAGCCGTGAAGATTATGAGCACCATTTGAAGCTGATACTTGAAAGGCTTCGTGAAAACAAGCTATATGCCAAGCTGAAGAAATGCGAGTTCTGGCTTGAGAAAGTAGCATTCCTTGGGCACGTAGTGTCAAAACATGGAGTATCTATTACCCGGCCGTGAAGATTCAAGCAATACAAAGTTGGGAGCAATCAAGTCGGTGGATCAAGCACGTAGCTTTCTGGGCTTAGCTGGTTATTATCGGAGATTCGTGGAAGGATTTTCTCGAATCGCTACTCTGTTAACTAAGCTAACTCGGAAAGATACAAAATTCGTATGGAGCGAGGAATGCAAGAAGAGTTTCCAAGAGCTCAAGAGGAGTTTCCAAGAGCTCAAGAGGAGACTCATTTCGGCACCTGTCCTAGCAATACCATCTGGTTCGGATGGATTTGTTATCTACAGCGATGCTTCAGGCAAAGGGTTAGGAAGTGTTCTCATGCAACATGGGAAAGTCATATCCTATGCCTCGCGACAACTCAAAGAATATGAGAGGAATTATCCTACTCATGATCTGGAGTTGGCAGCAGTTGTTTTCGTGTTGAAAATCTGGAGACACTACGTGTATGGGGAGAAAGTGGAGACTTATACGGATCATAAAAGCCTCAAATATTTCTTCACCCAAAAAGAACTCAACATGCGGCAACAATGTTGGCTCGAGCTATTGAAAGATTACGATTATACCATTCAATACCATCCTGGAAAAGCGAACGTAGTAGCTGACGCATTGAGTAGAAGATCATATGAGGGTACGAGTACGATATTGTCAATACAAAGGCCTATTTTGTATAACTTGCAAAGGATGGAGATAGAATTAAAGACTCCATGGACCCACGTGATGATGGCAAATATACGAGTAGAACCGACTTTAATCGAAAAAGTTAAAGCTGCTCAAGCTACAGACCTGGAGCTGATGCGTATGAAGAAGAAAGTGCAAGAACGTGCTATTCCAGAAGCAAGAATCGATGAAGAAGGAATACTTCAAGTCAACTCCAGACTTTGTGTTCCTAATGATTCTGACTTGAAGCATAGAATCATGATGGAAGCACACAACACACCATTTGCAATCCATTCTGGTAGTACCAAAATGTATCATGATCTTTGACATACATTTTGGTGGAATAATATAAAGAGAGAGATCGCGGAGTTTATCTCGAGGTGTTTAACTTGTCAATGTGTAAAGGCGGAGCATCAAGTGCCAAAGGGTCCATTACAACCACTTGAGATTTCAAAATGGAAGTGGGAACACATTAACATGGATTTTGTTACGGGTCTTCCCAAGGTTTCTCAAAGAATAGATGCGATTTGGGTTATTGTTGATAGATTAACCAAGTCTGCTCATTTCTTGCCGATACGGGAGACTTATTCCCTTGAATTTCTTGCTCGTATGTATGTGAATGAGATTGTGAGATTGCATGGCATGCCAGTATCCACAGTTTCGGATCGTGACCCAAGATTCACTTCACGATTTTGGGTTAGCTTACAGAAAGCTATAGGCATGGATTTAAGATTCAGTTTGGCATACCATTCTCAAACGGACGGGCAATCAGAAAGGACTATTCAAACTCTTGAAGATCTATTAAGACTCTGTGTCCTTGATTTCAAAGAAAGTTGGGATAAGTACTTGCCATTGGTGGAATTCTCCTACAACAACAGTTATCAAACAAGTATAGGCATGGCTCCATTTGAGGCGTTGTATGGATTTAAAATGTCGTTCTCAAGATATCTTTGGGACGAGGTGGGAGAAGCAACGTTGTTGGGACCAAAATTGGTACGCATGACTACAGAAAAGATCCAAATGATTCGGCAACGTATTCAAACCTCATAAGATCGACAAAAGAGTTATGCAGATCTTCATCGAAAGGATGTGGAATTTAATATTGGGGATCATGTATTGTTACGTATTTCTCCATGGAATGGAGTTACAAGATTTGGGAAGAGAGGAAAGCTCAATCCACGATTTGTTGGTCCATTTGAGATCATTGACCTAATAAGAAGTGTGGCCTATAGACTCGCGTTACCTCCAAGCATGTCTTGTGTTCATAATGTTTTTCACATATCTATGCTTCGTAAATATGTAAAAGACCCAAACCATATTATTGAGTTAGAACCAGACGAGATAGCCAAAGATTTAACGTACGAGGAGGTACCTATTAAGATCTTGGATAGGAAAGAGCATGTCCTACACACAAAGGTTATACCACAAGTCAAGGTGTTGTGGAGGAACCATGCTATTGAGAAAATGACCTAGGAGTTGGAATCAGAAATAAAAACGAGGTATCCTCACCTTTTCGAATAACCAGGTACGTACGTCAATTTCGAGGACGAAATTTTATAAGGATGGGAGGTTGTAAGACTCCAACTTTTTATAAATAAAATTGAATTTCCTCTATTCATTATTTTGAATTAATAAGGTGTTAATTTGATATAATGCTTTGGTTATGGGTGAAATGTACAAATTTTGCAAAATAAGCAAGTGGTTATAAAATATTCATTGTTGTCAGGGAATATTCGTTTGGTCGTGGAATATTCTTGTTGTCGGGGAAAATTTGTACGACGGCGCAACCATTTGTGGGCCCCATAACGGAAAACGGTCGGATGAAGGAAAACGACAAGTATGAATTTTTATAAATAACGGCGTAATTGTTACCGTTAACACTGTTGGAATACTTGGTGGTTAAAATACAAAGAATACACGTGGTCGCACAAAGAAGACACACCTGTGATTGCACAATATTTTTGAATTATTGATTCTTACGTAAGAAGGCACTACTCAATAATTGTTAGAGTAATTACTGTTCAATATTTTATTTTATTGATTCAATAATTGCCACGTTGATATTTTATATAATAATTGTTTTAATAATTGTCACTGCACAGTATTTTCCATTATCAGATCAATAATTCATATTATTTGAATACTATTATTAGACAGCATTATTGGCAATGTCTAGAAAGTTTTGTCGAGGAAAGGGGTTAGGTCATCTAATTGCGCGCCAGTAAGGAGAAATCTTTATCGGAAAGCCCCCTCTTTCCTAGGAACGGCCTGGTTGTCATTATTATAAATCTGTAATATTATTTGTGAATAATTTATTATTGATTTATATGATAAGAAAATATTTATTTTTATGTGGATATAAATAATGGATATATTTATTTTTATGTGGTTATAAATGAAGGAATTAATGCTGAGGTGTTTTATCAGTATTTTATTAGAATGGAGATATTAAAAATCATCCGTGTGTGGATTTCGGACATCTTCTGTTTGGAATTTGGAAAAACTTAAATCTACAAAGTTGTAGAAAATTTAATTTACTATGGAATGGATATAAAATTTGTATTTTTCTGATAAAGGGGCTATTTATTATGAATTATTGAAGTTTCGGAAATAAATATTTTTATTTAAAATATGGCGGGCCCCACTTTTGGTTGGTGTGGAATTGGCTGATTTTGGTTGGCCCCACTTAAGGTGTGCTAAAATTTGGTTCCAAAGTGACGTGCTTAAAAATTTTGTTATATTAATATTTTATTAATTTAGTCTGCTTTGACGTTCTGGCATTTTCCTATAAATAGGTGCTTAGGTTAGAATTGAAAATCACACCAGAAACATAAATTTTCTCTCTCTATATTATCAAGCGTATTTTTGTGAGTATTTTGATATTTTGAGAGTTGCTATCCAGTACAAATTTTTTTCAGCACTATATCCAAAATTTCAGTCGGGGAGTACTATTCTTTTGAGGTAAGAGATGTTATTTTCTTCAAAATGATGTTATTCGTTCAATATCATTATATCAAAATATTGGTATGGATTTTATTGTGGAATTTCTATCTTTTTCATGTCGGAGTTACTATTCACGTATACGACACTATTCAAGAATACGGCACTATTCACAGAAAAATTAAAATTTTCTTTCTTTGTACAAGTTGTCTATTATGGTAACTACACTACAAGAAATCTCACAAAAAATAACGCTAAAATTTGTCACATAAAATTCATTTTTCGTCACTAAAATATTTGGTGACAATTGTTAATTGTCACAGAGACCGTCACCGTATGAGCGTGACATTATATATATTTAACACTATTTGATGTCGTCACTAAATATTTTAACTTACGGTGACGATCTACATCATTGTTCCTATAATTAATTACTTTTAGTGACGTTAATAGCGTCACTATTAGAATGAAACTTTCGTCACTCTATATTATGTTTTGTCATCAAAACTTGGTGCATTAAATGATAAAAATTATTTTTCGTCATTAAATGATATTGTTTTAGTGACGAAAATATGTTACTCTATTTAAATCATCTAATTTTAATGATTTATAATATTATTATATTTATGATTATTCTTTCGCCATGTTATTATGTTTATCGTCACCAAAAATAAAAAAATAAATAACGACAGAACAATTCGTCACCTAATAATATATTTAACATGACAATTATGTCGTTGTCATTTCATATTTTAAATAATATTACAAAATAATTTGTCACCAAAGAGTTACTTTCTGTGACACATTTTTAATGTTACTAATTGAATACTTATGTTAACGATACATCTTGTCACATAAAGAGTTATTAATAGTGACAAAATTAACTGTTGTGACTAAATGAATGTATAATAGCGACGATATAGTTTGTCACCAAAGATTTACTTTCTATGACACATTTTCCACTGTCACTAATTGAATACTTATGGTGATGCTACAACGTGTCACAGAAAGAGCTATTAATAGTGACAAAATTAAAGGTCGTCACTAAATGAATATATAATAGTGACGACATAACTTGTCACCAAATAGTTAATATTAGTGACAAAATCAATTGTCATAACTAAATGAGTATATATAATGACAATAATATTAATTCTAACGAGATAATATTATTCGTCATTATATTTTAATTTTCATTGACCAAATATTATTTTTCAATAAATGATTATAAATTGTGATGATGTGATGGTCATATTAAGTTGTTTGACATTCTAAATGTATTGTTATATTAACACTTTTCAATAAAAAAATATAATACATTTAGTGACATTTTTAAATCAACTTTACACCTGCATATAATATAAGAGACAAAAGACAATAAATATTTAAAATAAAAAATAATTATCTTATAAAAAAATATAGTAGATTCACTAATTCAACAAAATACCCAACTAAGCAATTAAAATGAATAGTTGCTTAAATAATCTAAGTACCACAAAACCAAATTATATAATTCAAAAGGCTGAACTTCTCACATTCATATCCTAAGAAAATGCCTAATTAAAACCTCCAACCTTGTGGTTATTGACCTTCCAAAAAAACTCTATCTGCAAATTCATCAAAATATATAGACATAAATTAGTAAAATGGTTATAAAATTTAAACAGAAAAGTATATAAAGAAAGAAATATTTAAATAATAAATTGTGAATTTTCTAAAACTATAACTATAACATTACTAAAAAGTTATCCGATCTTTTTAGCCCTATAAATATGGTACAATAAAAATTTTAGTCAAATGCAATCAAGCAACTAATGAACTTAAGCTCAAATTCATCAAACAGTTAACTTTGAACAATAAAATAAAATAAATGAACCAATAAAATCAAATTCATCAAACTCATGTTCATATAAAAAGTTCAAAAAAAAATAACATTGTTGAAGTGCATGTTATAGAGAAAACTTGAAAGCATATTATCTAGACAACTTCTGCTCATGCATTGAGTTCATATGAACATAAACCATAAACACAACCAGCCTCAAGATCCATTGAACATTAACAAACCTTTATAAGCAAATTTATTACTCAAAGTAATAAAGATCATGTTTGTCCCATATAGAGAATAAGATATAAAATCATGTTCGTCTCATAAACAATGGAAAGCAACATTTGAAAGCTTCATTGAAGTTTAAAAGTATTTATTACTTACATAATTTTTTTCAACCTAGATGTTCATCCCATTAGCAGCCATAATTTCCATAAGTTTGTTGATATTTTCACCTTGATGAACCAATTAAGTTTTCAAATCAGATACTTCAGTCTCAAATTCAGCCACTTGTGTCTTAAGATCATTTACTTGAGAGTCAGACATTTGTAGCTTTTGTTGCATATCTTGAAGTTCCTTTTGGAGTTGTTGGGTAGCTAAATCAGATGATGTAATGCGCCTACTTGGAGGTTTTAGACCATACCCAAGACCTTTAATGTAACCAGATCCAAAGGCTAAAGAAGATGACCTGATTCCTCCAACACCGATGGACATGAGTCCAAACGAAAAACATAAGAAAATAAATTGGAGAATTGTAGCTGAGCTGCAGCTGCTACTAGTATCAATGCAAGGAGGAGGCCTTGCTTCTGGAATCATTGTTGTTGACCATAACAGAATCATGCCCTTAAACATAGAAAATTAATTCGAGTAATTATTTATGTTCACCTAGTCCACATATAGTTAAAAGGGAAAAAATATGTCAGGAAGAGGTAAGTACAGCACAAACAAGAAGACTAGGGAGAGAAGAATAAGCTTTACACTAGAAGGTATTAGAAATGCCAGCAGGCTAATGGCACAATGCCTCAGTTATCAGTACTCTATTCCCAATAATTCAGCTCCTTTAGAATTTATTGTCTCAAACTTTCGGAGATTATCTTAAGAGTTATACACCCTCTCCAAATGTTAATAAGTAATTTTGTTCAGCATACTTTTTCTAGTTCGAGGTGCATTACCACAATCAGAGCCGGTACTAATAGGTGAATGGTTTACTCTACGACATTCACTAATAAATGTCTTTCAGTAATATGGTTCTAGATTCTTAGGGGTGGGAGTCATTTTTCCATTTTTTTGGTTCTTCACAGCATAAAGCTATTAAATCAAATCATATCTACATATAGACATGGCATATCGTCAAAATATTAGCAACAGACCTTCGAGAATTTTCCATACTAAAGTTATTCGCACATGTGATTATTAGCACCAAAGGTAATCTGACCACATGAATGATTTCTTGCAGCAAAAATGTGTAACCAATTTCTAAGTTATTTGAACAATTAACCTGAAAACAAGTCTATAGTGTGTAACCTCTAATAGTAACAGATAAGTCTACAAGAACTACATAATAATTAAGAGATATTTCTTCAAATGCCCCTACATCTATTTCTAGCTCGCTAGAAGGCTATTAGTTTTTGAATTAGTCCAACTTTCCAACAATATGAAAACAACCCCAAGAATAATCAACTTGTAACAAAGCAAATCACAATCAGTAATCAACATGAATTGGTAGTATATATATATATATATATATATATATATATATATATGCATCTATAGTAACTATATTATTTTTTCGACTGACATGATATTTTTTCCCACCTTAAGACATTTTACGATTGCCATTTTAATTGTAATAATGACATATAATATAAGCATCTCTTCGAAATTCAAAAAATAAATTACACTCCCTTCGTTTAAAACTGTATGTTCATTCACTTGTATAAAATATGATTTATTGTCGATCTTTACTGTAGATAAGTTTTCATACTTTCAGGAGCATGTTACTACTACTTTCCTAACTATATATGTAGAGAGAAAAATTGTTCATGTACATATTTTAATTAAGCTACTGCCAATTTTTTTACTGGATGATCATGATGGAAGTTTATAAACTATTCTTTGCAGTATGACTTTCCAAAGCAGGAGGCTGTTATTCAATTTGTCATTGATGTCATCCAGGCTGAAGCATTCAACCCAAGAACTCTATTTTTGATTAGTAGCTATACAATAGGTTCTCTCTCTGGGTTTGCTCCCCACTGAGGGTCCATCCACAGTATAATATATCTGGTACCATAATTTCTATTATACAACATTCTCATCTCTACAGAAACATTTATTCTTTTCCTTCAATTTGTTTCTTTTTGAAAATAGGAAAAGAAAGGCTATTTATAGAGGTTTGCTCGGGTTTTGCGCAAGAAAATCTATGTCAATACTACAAAGCTGCGTCTTTTGGAATCCTTAGGTCTCCCTAAAGAAGATATGCAGTGGTTCACATTGAATGAACAGGAAAGCCATATTCATGTTGTACCTATGTGGACACTCGAAAGCTTCAAAAGACTGAAATATGTATCTAATCAGTATATGGTGAGTAAGTTTAAATATTCATGTGTAAACTTCGTAGTTAATCTGCATTAATCACAAAAATAAAAACTTTACAATTAATTTGTAAAAAATGGGAAAACTAGAATGATGAGGTTATTTAGGAAAAAGGTCAAAAAGTTGATTAGGTAAAGAACATGAATTCTCTATTCAGCTAGTGTAGTTGTCATTTGTCAAATTCACCTGTGTGAGAACTAGGGAACTTATTTGAACAGTGGGGTTGTGACATCTAATACCCAAACTTAAAGGTAAATAAGGTGTCAGAGATATTGCTTCATTTGCTTTATAATCTTATCATGATACATTTTCTAGGCTAAATTTTTAAAATTGCTTGAAACCTTGATTACATCCTGTATGTTGTGATCTTGGCCGTTGATAATGCTATATTCAAGCTCTTCTTAAAAGCTAACTTTTAAATGTGGACACTCATTTTGAGACTAATAGAGTATAAAAAAACTGTTCATATTCTAACTCAATCATTATACAATCATTTAATGTATTGTGTTTATTATATATGTTTTATTATTAGTGTAGTTGTCATCTGTCAAATTCACCTGTTTGAGAACTAGGGAACTTATTTGTTGTGACACCTAATACGCAAACCTAAAGGTATAAAACTTTTTACATATGTATACAATCATATTAGACTGTAAACATAAGGATTTCAAAATTTTGCAACAGATGGACAAAACATCAAACATGTGGTGCACATATATCCAAAATAAAAATTGATTGACCACCAAAATCACCACATATAACCAAAATCAGATTTGATTTAGCACAAATGAATGAATAAGGTGCAAATATTACAAATAAATAAACTGAGATTAGATTTATTACCAAATTAAAAGATAACAAAAGAAGAAAAAATACCCTAAAAACGAAAATCAATTCTAGAGGATAGATGTAGGAGATATAGGAGAGAAAAGAACAAGGATAGATAAAAGAAAGGAGACAAGAGGGACATGTACCTGTGATGGAGGACATAAAGCGAAGCTACATGGTGGGATTGATCGACATGTGAATTTTGGCCAAGGAAGAGAAGACACTCGATCCTAAATTTGGCCTCTCTTTCTCCAGACCACGCCACACGACTATATATGCTAAATTAGGGACTGTTCAGAGTTTGATAACATTAAAAAACATCTTTTAGAAGTAATATTATATGTAAAATTATTATTTTAAAAACTTAAAGATAAATCTAAATTTAAATTTTAGGATTTATAAATTAATTATAACAAATTGAAATATAACTATTTTGTAGAATAAAAAAGTAATATTTTAATATTTATAGTCTATTCCATAAAAAGAGTAATAATTATTATAATTTTATTTATTGTAACTTAATATTTTAAATAATACAATTAATATTGTAAATTACTTAAAAATTATTATTAAGACTAAAATTTCTATTAAAATATTAATTACATTATAATTTGAATTATAGTATATTATAAATTAAAGAATAAACTCAAACTAACTCTTTCTCAGTAGAACATGAGTATTTTTTTTACTTTTTTTGTATTTGTGCTCTATTCCACAAAAGAGCACCACCATCTTCTTCTTCTTCTTTTCTTTTTTCTTTATGTTATGATGAATGTTTGAAATTTTAAAATTTAACGTGGTGTTATTTACTTTATAGTTTGATAAAAGGAATAATTAATATTGTAAACTACTTAAAAGTGTTATTAAAATTAAATTTATGATTGTAAAAAAATTAATGTATTTATATATAATACAATTTATATTCACTATAATTAATTCTAAAAAACTTATTTTAACAAAATAGTAACTAATTTTATCTCTCACAAAAAATCTCTCAGCAATAATATATAGCAAGTAATAATTCCTTCAATAATAGTATTTTTCTTTGCAAATTTTCTCTAAAATCAACGAAGGTCGGCCCACTCTTTTAAACAGTCTGCTAGTAATACTAGCGGATGACAGTTGAAGCAGTCATTGCCGGGGTAAGAGTCCTCATTGCCCTTGAACAAAACTTATATAGGTAAAAGCTCTAATTTCTAGTGTCCTACGAAATTAAACTATTTTTGGTATAACATTGAATATAGGTTGTAACATATCAAACATAAATACAAAGTCCAATTGCAGAGGAACCGTTATCAAGGGATAAGAAAAGAAGTTTTTGCAACCCAATTGATTTAGAACCAGCACCATAGTGCGTTGTAGTTCATTATCAGTGTTACCACCTACAGATTTCATACGATAAGTTCCAATACTAACTTATAAAACACTAATTTATTTGATTGAGAAATTAAAATAAAATTTGAAATGGATTAACTTATAATAGTTAATCATTTAATATAAAATATAAGTTAAATATTAAGTTTATAAAATAATTTAATAGTTAAATAATTAAATAAACAATTATTTAGTTATATGAGAAAGTAAGTGGTATTATATAATTTTATTAGTAATATGTGTAAATAAACCAAATAAATGTAAATCAAATTTCTTATTTGATTTATTGAATATTGTATATATTAGTATTGAATAAATTTTTAAGAAAAATTTAAGGAAGAAAATGAGGAAATGAAATAAATGTTGAATATTCAAACAATTTATTTGTTATATTATGAGAATTATGTTAATTATGCAATTTGGCTTCATAATTAGTGTAATGATTTATATTACACATTTCAATTAAATAATTTATTCTAAATGTGATATATGTAACAATAATACATATATTAATGTGCATGAAATATTGGAAGTGTTTCAAATATAATGCAAATTATGTTTATGTATATATGTAATGAATTGGTAAAATAATGTATTTGTATATTTATATGTATGTACTAAAATCACATGCTGGGAAATAAAGCTGGGACTTAAGAAACAAAAAGGAAGCTTGATATTAGAGAGGAGCAGGAGGTGGCTTACCTTAATCCATGGTTAGAATGACTAAGCTAAAATACATGCCTGAGTTGTCATGGTTTTAGATCATTAGAAAGTTACGAAGTGTATATTTTATCTGATAACTAAAAGGAATCAAATAAGAGTTGTTTTTCCATTCCTTAGTTTACCCGTCCCATCCGGTCCAAACTAATTCCATGTCTCTCTAAAGTCTTCTTAGTTCGGCTGAAATTTTTTTTCCAAGGAGTTGAAGTTGCAAGCTAAATTGAAAGATATTATCGGCATCAAAACAATATTTAAGCATCATTACTCTTAGAAACTTCAGCAAACAAAGGTAAGCTATGAGTTTTTGTTGAGTTCATAGAAATTAGTTAGAATATGCTTTGTATTGTTAGAATTGCTGTGTTGATTTTGAGGAACTGTTGTGATTGGGCTGTGTATTGTTAAGGAGGTTTTATTGTAGATCATATGGAGTTATAAAGGAGAAAATTTTGGGCTTAACCATCTCTAAATGTTTGTGAATTCTATTTTTATAAAAGATGCACATAGGGTGTTTGTAAAAATTTCTATTAGAGGTTGTCAAGCATTAATAGAAGAATTTAGTTAAGCTTGAGATCAAAGTAGTCTTTATGCATGTTATGTGAAGTGATTAAAGTTGTTTGGGTGAACCAAGTTGGGTTAAAAACTTGTTTTGGGATGAAGAAACTTTACGAACTGTGTAAATCTTAGCAGTCTGAGGATTTGATAGCCAAGGTCTATCCGCAGCTTAACAAAATCTTTTTTTATTACTTTCCTATTAGAATCTGTTTACAGATCAATTGTTATTGTTCTTTCTCTGTTTGGGCATAAACTTGCCATATATTTATATTGGTGCTCTGTGTTTCATTATTGTTATGCTATGAATAATTTTGATAATGAAGCTCTTAGTTGTTTAATTATTTTCCTTCTTGTATATTGCCTTTTATCCATGGTTGTTCATGTGCAGATGTGTGCTAATGTAGTTGTATTTCTTAAAGTTTCCATTCTTTTGTTACTCAGGCTATTCTTAATTTTTTCCCCTCGATTGTGGAGAAGTTGTTCGCCACGATGCTGATCCTAGTCTGAGGGCATTTCTTTCGTTTGTGCTTGAGTCAGTAAGATATGTCCAAACAATAATCTGTAGTCAGTTTCTTATTGACATCTTCTTTAATAGTTACTTCTTGGTTACAATAGTTTGGAGTCAAAACAGAACAAAATATATAGTGCATTTGAGTTGGGAAAAAGTCTGAATAAAGTGTTTACTCTTGTGGCATGTATATAAATTAAAGTTACACTAGTGGGTGAACTGTTCTTGGACTTTCTTATTTAAAAGTAAGATATTTTCCTCGACTCTAAAGGGCCACTGATGAAATTTGAAGATATGCACTTAATATTTGTAAGCAATGAAGTATTTTTGGTCATCCAATGCCACATTTTGGTCATGCTTCTATATTCAAAGGCAAAGGTTCCTTCAAAAATTTAAATCAAGTCTTTTGTATGGTCTTTTAACCTTTTTTTCCAGCTTAACACTAGTGACGTGTCAATATATAGGTCGTACAAATCTGTCTTCGAATGTGTGTTAATGTGTATGCAGGAAAATCTTTGTGGTTGTGGTTCTCGCTGTTGCTGCTATGTCGTGCAGCTGCTGTTGGTTTTGTCTTTCTGCTGGTGCGGCTGTTGGTTTGCTTCAATTCCCATGGAGTTGGGCTGTTGGGTAATGTTTGGGGGCTGCTGATGTTTTTCTTTTCGGTGAGCTTTGTTCCATCTGTTGCACTGCTGCAGTTATGTGTTGCAGCAACAGTCTTGTTCGCTACTTCTGTTGATTGTCTCTGCTTCTGTTTTGCTATGGCCTCCTGTTTTCTTTTGGTTTGTGTCGTGTTGTTATTGCTGATTGGTTGGTCTGTTGGTTTCAGCTGTGTTGTTGTTCTGATATACGGGATTCATTTTTTTGTGTTTAGGTTGTTCGGGTTCTTTTGGGTCAAGGCTTTTTAATGCTTTATTGTAATATCAAAATTCAAGCCTATTGCTGATATTAAATTCTATTTTTGGTATACTCTTCCCATCATAGGGCATGTTCTATGATCTTCATGGTATATTCTGTTTTGGGGTATGCTCCATAAATTTTGTAAAATTTTCTTTTCTTAATACAATTTAAATTTAGCAAAAAAAGAAAAGAAAAAAGAAGGGTGAGCCACTTAATTTTAGAAAAAGGATAAAACACAACAAATGGTTAAAAGTTATTTGAGTTAGCTTGTCCAAAGATATTGAGTTAGCTATGGTGTTGCATGTTTTTGCATTTTATTGTGATATTTTAACTTTTAGAATAAGTTACACAACATAGTAGTAAAGTCGTGCTAATTCAAAAGTAGCATAACACATGTATTAGAATAAAATAAAAGAAAATGTCAATTAAAAATTTGATCATCAATATAAAAATGTGAAAAAGTGGTAGAAACGAGCTTATTGGGTTTATCTTAATTTTGGATAATAATTTATTAGTCGTTGCAAAAAAAATGTATAAAATACGCAACAGAAAAAAATTGTCGACAATGATTGTGGCCCATATTAGGCAATGAAATATAGCAACAAAAATATTTTTGTTGCTGATGATGAGGATAAATCACATTGGCAACATAAAAGTAAATAGGCGGAGTTTTTTTTTTTCGCTGATGATTTGACAACAAAATTTTACAACGACTTATGAATTTCGTTACGAAAAATGAAAGCCTTTCACAAATTTCAACGAATGACAAATTTTATTGCTAAACATACTTTTTTGGCAACGACTTTATAAGTCGTTGCACGAAAAATCGTTGTCAAATGTTCATTTTTTTTGTAGTGTTAAATTCTTATTTTAATATATACTGAAAATTTGGACTATTACATTGTCTTTTGTCAACGCTATATATGCATACATAACTAACATAGCAGCTTTAATTTATGAATTTAAGTCTCCTGATAAGCAAAATCACTACTCTCATTTTCTTTTAAAGAAAGCAGAACCATTCTATGATGTCGATTTAGTACTACAACTTACTAATCAAAGCTAAGAAGTTGCTTCGTCAAAAATTTAAACCAAATAGTGATTTAGATTATCAAAATTGTACAAGATCATCAATAACAATAGCAACCATTACAACAACAATGACATAAAATCATTTCAAAATCGTAGTTATTCAATTAGAACAACTACTAATCAATTCAAATCAAAATCTAAAAACATACCTAAAATGTCAAATAATTTCTGCCATCAAATTGGGATTATTGAAAATTGATAATGGAGGTTCTTGACTAAATGGAGGCTACCAATGATGAAAGGAAGACCGACGACGTCGCTTGGATACAAGAAAATTTTTCCTCCATATAAAAATGTGACGTCATTGCATACTTTGTTACTAAATATAAAGATTTATGACGAACCAATTTTGTCACTTATCCACTCATCTAATTAGTGACACACTATTATCTTGTCATATAAAATTAGTATTTGTGACAATAAAAATTGTCATAATTTATTAATTTTTCGTCTTTACAAAATTTGCCTCCAAAATTTCTTAAATTTTTTTGCCTCCAAATAAAATTGTGATGATATTACGTACTTTGTCACTAAATATAAGAATTTATGACGAACTATTTTTGTCACTTATCCACACATCTAATTAGTGACGCACTATTATCTCGTCATATAGAATTGGTATTCATGACAATATAAATTGTCATAAATTATTATTTTTTCGTCTTTAAAAAATTTTCCTCCAAATTTTTTTCAGAAAATTTTTACCTCCAAATATAATTATGACGATATTACGTACGTTGTCACTAAATATAAGAATTTATGACGAACCATTTTTGTCACTTATCCACTCATCTAATTAGTGACAAACTATTATCTCGTCATAAAAAATTGGTATTTATGACAATACAAATTGTCATAAATTATTATTTTTTCGTCTTTAAAAAATTTCACTCCAAAAATAATTTTGCCTCCAAATAAAATTGTGACGAATTTGTATTTGGCGTCACTAAATGTGAACATTAGTGACGAAAGCACATTGTCACTAAATTTTACAAATAATTAATGACAAACTATTATGTTGTCATTGAAAGAAATATTTTATGACAATAAATATTGTCATCAATTATTACAAAATGTCACTAAAAGGTTTCCCTTCAAAATTTTGGTACAAAATTCTACCTCCAAAATAACTTGTGATGAAATTTTGTTAATCGTCATCAAATGTGTAAATTAGTGACGATATAAATGATTAATAGTAACAAAAGTAAAAGTCGTCACAAAAGCAAAAGTTTTAGTGACGATTATGAATTTTGTAATTATTAATTAACAAATTGTGACAAAATTTTGTGCGTGGCAAAAATTTCATCATTAAATGTGTGATTTCTTGTAGTGCTATCTTTGATTGTATCCATATTTTGATCTTTATTCTTGAATTTTACTCCATTATAGTTTATTTTGGAGTGTTTTTGAACTTGGATAAATCGAAGTACGAATCCCTAATATTTGTTTGTTTGTCTCACTGGATTCATTCCTTTAAAATATTTTTCATCATCCTCAGTCCTAAATGATGATATTACTGGATATCTTTGGCCTGTAGTGCAAAGATGAATGATTAACTGATGAATATCTTTGGCCCGTAGTGCAAAGATGAACAGGTGTTGAGATGAACACGACCAACTGGTGATACAAATGAATATCTTTGGCCTGTAGTGCAAAGATGAATATTTGATTCAAGATGTATATTGATTGATGTTAAAGGGATAAAATATTGATGATGGACTTTTAAATCTTAGAAGATAGTAGAATTCATTCTCTACTTTACTCTTCTAATGGATTGATGTTTCCGCTACAATTGTTGATCTAAAACTTGTTTCTATTATATTCTATCAGATTTTTCCCTGTTAAAGACTAATGATAATTTTTTGTATATTATCTTAGTCATAATATTCTTTACTGGGCTAGTTGAGCTCACCCTTTTCATTTTTGTTCTATTTTTCTTCTCAGGAGGTAAGAATTTAACAGGAACTAGTCAGGGTATGGAGTGATGATTCAAGATAGTTGTTTTAGTAGTCCTCACTAATTTGTAAAATAGTGTATCAATAATTGTAATGAGGACTTATTTGAGTGTGAATATTGTCTAGAAGACAATATTTGTATTTAAACTCACGGCATATGTATTGTCGTATTTTGCACGACAATTGTAATAATGAAGTTGTAGTTTTTTTCTGTACCATATATTTGGTGACTCAGAATGGGTGTTGTATACCTATTTTGGGGGCGTCACAATTGAAGTTAAATAATAAAAGACATTATGTGCTATGTGTGAATAACTTATGTGCTCGCGAGTATCGAAGGATGTTAAATAAAACTTAAAATATTTTGTTATCAGGATATCTAACGATGGAGGATCCAGTCCAGCTAGGGAAGTGATACCTTAGATAACTAGAGATGACGAACCCCGGGATATCCACGTGGTACGGGAGCAGTTGATTCAGGAGGATGAGCCTGTGACTGATCCTGAGGAGGATAGTTCGGAGGAGATAGAGGAGGATGATGAGGAAGAGGATCTTGTGGAGTTTCCACCAAACTCCATATCAGCTGAGATGTATGACGCACTGTACGACCGAAACATAGAATTACAGGACAAGGTTGAGGAGCTGAAGGAGTTAATTGAGATGCATCACGCTACGATGGAGCAGAAGGATGCGGAGATTCAAGAACTCGACTCAAGACTTGGAAACACAGAGTGAGACCTAGTTCATACCAAGGGTCAACATGAAGATCTGTTGGCGGTGAATGAGAAGATGAAGACTGATGTGGAGAAATTAAAAGATGACTTGAAAGAGGAGTCAGCTAAGCGTGCGAGAGCAGAGGACGCTTGGATGAAGGCGACTCAACGCGCAGACCGTGCTGAAGCTAAAGTCCAAGTGAAGAAGGCCAAGATGAATAAGATGGATTATGCCTTTAATTTTGCAATTGATAGGGCCCAGGATCGAGTCTTTTATTACCCACCTCAATTTGAAGATTCGCCGTGGTTCATAATGGATCATAGAACAATGTATCGTATTATGGAGGAAGAACGTAGAGAAGCCTTACGAAGTCTTAATATGCCTAGATAGAAAGAATGAGAATAATAATATGTGGTTAAGTAAGTGAGTTAATAAATTGTGAATCTCTTATTTTGAGATAAATAAAAGGGGTAGCATAAATATGTAATCCTGAAACTTGTCTAGTTCTGAAAAGTGGATGTTTGTAGCAGATATGCTATCTTTAATATGTTTTAAAATATTATGAATGAATAAAATATCAAAGTTTATTTGAGATGTTATGTGTTATAGCTTTAATCTCAGAATGTTTAAGTTAAACTTCAAATACCTAAGAAGTTGAGTAATGAACTAATAAGCATATATTTTAATAGAAAATGCCTCCTAGAAGAAGACAACCACGTCAACAACCACCTCCTGAGGGGTCTACTAACAATAATAACGAGGCCAACGCTAACCCAGTTCAGCAGTTGGTTACTTTGTTAACGGGAGCACTTGTGAATCAACCGCAAGATCAAGTCACGACCTTCAAGGAATTCAAAGCGGTTGGACCGCCAGAGTTTCAAGGGTCTATGAATCTAGTGGAAGCCCAAACCTGGATCATGGAAATGGAGAAGGTGTTTGACGTTGCTAGAGTCAACGAGGATCAGAAGACTGCATTTGCAACGTTCATGCTGAAGTCTGAAGCTAGCTACTGGTGGCAGGTAAATAAGGTTCGTGGGGGGACAAGGAGTGATAGCGTGGGATAGATTTAAGGAGATGTTTTTCGAAATGTACTTTCCAGCGAGTTCTCGGAATCAATTTGAGGTGCAATTCCTGGAGCTGAAATAAGGAACCATGACAATGCCAGAATATGCTGCGAAGTTTAACAAGTTGGCAAGGTTTGCCACTTATCAAGTCAATACCGACGAGCAAAAGGCGAAAAGGTTCAAACAAGGATTGAAGCCCTGGCTTTATAGCAAGGTTTCAATTTTCCTGTTAAATACATTTGAGGCTGTACTGGAAAAGGCAATTATCGTGGAAGGTGGAAGTGATGCCTTGACCAAGTACAATTAAGAACAGAAGAAGAGGAAGAATGAGAATGAAAATAAGGCTGGTGGAAGTAATGTTGGAAGTAACAATCAGAAGAGAAAGTGGAGCGAGAATTCGACTGCGGGAGGGCAGCAAAAGAAAAAGTTTGAAGCTTGTGTGACGTGCGGGAAGAACCATGCCGGGGTATGTTTGAAGGGAAAATGGGTGTGTTTCAACTGTGGTCAGGAGGGACACATTGCACCGAACTGTTTTAGTCCAAAGAAAGGAGCATGTTTTACCTGCGATTCAAAGGATCACATGGCTCGTGATTGCCCTAAGAAGCCAGCGGGAAGTGCAAGTGGTGGAAAAGGAAACAACAACGGTGGTGGTGCATTGACTATCACTGGACCAGCACAGTCAAGCCAACCTACTGCGAGGACTTTCAATATGAATGTGCAGGATGCTGTACAGTCTAAGGATGTGGTGTCAGGTATCATTCCGATTAATGGTATTAACTCTTATGTACTATTTGATTCGAGTGCTACTTGTTTATTTATATCCGATGAATTTGCTCAAAACTTAGATTTGCCTCAGGAAGAATTAGAATATCCTTTGAGCATAGAGATTGCGAATAGGGATGTGATTCTTATTAGATACATATATAGGAATTGCAGAGTGGTTATTAAGGGTCACGATATGATGGTAGATTTGACACCAATTAGACTTGGTAAGTTTGATGTTATACTGGGAATGGATTGGTTATTCAATTACGGAGCAGTAATTGATTGCCAAAGGAAATGTGTTAACCTTATGACTCCATCAAAGGTTGTATTCTATGGCAGCAAGTCACCTCGATAAGCAAGTTGTCTGACGGTGATGCAAGCCAAAAAGTTGTTGAGACAAGGATGTGTAGGATACTTAGCCTACATAGTCGATACACAAAAGAAGAGTGCGAAGTTAGAAGAGATACCGATTATAAGAGATTTTGCAGACGTATTTCCAAACAATTTATCGGGTCTTCCGCCGGATCAACAAATCGAGTTCGTGATTGACTTACTACCAGGAATGGCCCCGATATCTAAGGCACTATACAGAATGGCCCCGGTAGAGATGAAAGAGTTGATGGTGTAGTTGCAAGAATTGCTTGACAAGAAGTATATTCAGCCGAGTGTGTTGCCACGAGGAGCACCGATGTTGTTTGTTAAGAAGAAAGATGAATCGATGCGACTCTGCATAGACTATTGAGAATTGAATAAGGTCATGATTAAAAATAAGTATCCATTACCTAGAATCGATGACCTATTCGATCAATTGAAGGGATCGAGGTATTTCTCAAAGATAGACTTGAGAAGTGGTTATCATCAGTTGAAGGTGAGGCCGGAGGATGTACCAAAAATAACGTTCAGAACTCGGTATGGTCATTACGAGTTTCCGGTTATGTCTTTTGGTTTACCTAATGCACCTGCAACATTCATGGATTTGATGAACAGAGTGTTTAAACCATTCTTAGAAAAATTTGTGGTGGTGTTTATTGATGATATATTGGTATATTCCAAGACCAAAGAGGAACATGTTGAACACTTGAGATTGACATTGGAGACGTTGAGAAAATAAAAGTTGTACGCAAAATTTTCAAAATGTGAATTTTAGTTAGAATGTGTACAGTTTCTAGGACACGTTATTGATAAGGACGGAATTTTGGTAGATCCATCACAGGTTGAAGCTGTAATAAACTGGGATCAGCCGAAGACACTGTCAGAGGTAAGGATTTTCTTAGGATTGACAGGTTATTATAGGCGTTTTATTCAAGACTTTTCCAAGATCGCAACTCCGTTGATGAATTTAACTAGAAAGGCGGTTAAGTTTGTTTGGACAGAGAAGTGTGAGGAAAGTTTTCGAGACTTAAAGAAGCGGTTGAGTTCAACTCCTGTGTTGTCATTGCCTGATGATACAAGGAATTTTGTAGTGTATAATGACGCATCACATAAAGGACTAGGCTGTGTGCTTATGCAGAATGACAGAGTTATTGCGTATCCATCACGTCAATTGAAAGATTATGAGAAGGGGTATCCGACTCATGACTTAGAGTTGGCAGCGGTGGTGTTTGCCCTGAAGATTTGGAGACATTATCTTTATGGAGGGAGGTGTGAGATATATACCGACCATAAAAGTTTGAAGTATATCTTTACACAAAAAACTATAATATGAGGCAGAGAAGATGGTTGGAGTTGATCAAAGACTATGACTGCGAGATTTTCTATCATCCCAGAAAGGTGAATGTTGTTGCTGATGCCTTAAGTAGAAAGGGATGGGAGAAGTTAATGATGTTGACTATCCAGGAGAAGCTGGTGTCAGAAATGGCTAAGATGGTGTTGGAAATTAAATATCTAACAGAATCTGACGAAAATTATTCCAAATGGGAAAAAATTCAATGTTGGCAGATATGGTGAAGAATGCACAACTTCAGGATGAAGACTATGAAAAGATAAAATAGAAGGTATCTGAAGGTGAGGAAGACAAATTTAAAATCGATTCGGAAGGATTACTTCGATTCAAAGGGAGAATTTGTATTCCGCTAATATTGGAAGTTAAGGAGGAAATTCTGAGTAAAGCTCACAACTCAAGATATTCGATTCACCCTGGAAGTACAAAAATGTACCAGGATCTTAGACATCATTTTTGTTGGCCGAATATGAAAAAGGATGTGGTTGAGTGCATGGCGAAATGCTTAATGTGTCAAAGAGTTAAAGCTGAACACCAAAGGCTAAGCGGATTATTACAACCGTTGGAGATACCATAATGGAAATGAGAGCATATCACAATGGATTTTGTGGTAGGTCTTCCAATAACTCAGCAAGGTTACGATGCCATTTGGGTGATTATCGATCGACTGACGAAGTCGACACACTTTTTGCCAATCAAGATTAGATTTAACCTAGATCGATTGGCAAAACTGTACGTGAAGGAAATCGTTTCAAGACACGGTGTTCCTGTGTCCATTGTATCAGATAGAGATCCACGTTTCACATCTAATTTCTGGAAATGATTACAAGAATGTTTGGGAACACAGCTGAGAATGAACACAACATACCATGCTCAAATCGACGGATAGAGTGAGAGAACCATCCAAACACTAGAAGATATGCTTAGAGCATGTATCATGGATTTTAAGGAAAATTGGGATGACCATCTACCATTGGTGGAATTTGCTTATAATAAAAGTTATCACACGAGTATTGGCATGCCTCCATTCGAAGCGTTATACGGCAGGAAATGCAGAACTCTATTATGCTGGGATGAGGTAGGTGAACGTCAGCTATTGGGTCCAGAATTGGTGCAACAAACTGTCGAGATAATCAAGGTTATTTGAGCAAGATTAATAGCTGCACAAGATAAACAGAAGAAATATGCCGATCAACATTGACAAAATTAGGAATTCGATGTCGGTAGTTATGTTTTCTTGAAAGTGTCTTCCTGGAAGGGGAAAATTCGGTTTGGCAAGAAGGAGAAATTAAGCCCTAGATTTATAGAACCTTTCGAAGTGCTTCGACAAGTTGGTGAAGTGGCGTACGAGGTAGCTTTACCGCCAGAGTTGGAGCATATTCATAACATTTTTTCATGTCTCAGTGTTGAGGCCATATAAGCCTGATTATAAACATGTTATAGAATATGAACCATTATAGTTTGAGAAAGACTTAACATATGAAGAAGTCCCTGTTCAAATTATTGACAAGAAAGAACAAGTACTAAGGAATAAAGTGATACCTTCTGTTAAGGTAGTCTGGAGAAACCACAATGCTGAAGAAGCTACGTGGGAACTTGAAGATGTTATGATGAAGAATGAAGAATTATCCTCAGTTATTTGCTTAATCCTGTATAGCGATTCTGGGGACAGAATCCTGTTAAGGAAGGAAGAATGTAACGAATAAATTTTTCGAGTCGTGATTCTAGGGACAAAATCCTTTTAAGGAGGGAAGGATGTAACGATTGAAATTTTTTTATAATTAATTTAAATATTTATTGAATTAAATAAATATTTTAAAATAATTTATTTATTGAGAAAAATAAAAAATTGATGAATTGTTAAATTAAATGAATTGTTTAGTATTAAAAAAAATAATAAGTAAACTAAATAAAACGATGTTAAAGTCTAATTTATTAATTAAATTAGATACATAATTATTTATTAATCATAAGTATAATTATAATAAAAATTATAATTATTATAATTATAATTGTAAGCTATTTAAATGGGTGGCATATGTGACAAATAAAAACTATATAATAAAATATTATGAAAATAAACAAGTGGGGGAAATTTGTGTGTAATCAAATGCAGCCTTATGGCTTTTGGTTTATTTTAACTGATGCCTTTTTATTTTTGTACCTGACGTACGCGGGGGGAGATGGAGCCAGTTATATGTTACACGTTCTTTTTCTAAGGCTAGTATTAAGCTTGGTGAGGAAGAGAGAAAATACAGAGGTTTTGAGAGAGAGAGAGTTTTCTGTGATTTTGCCAAGAGGAAGGATAGTTCACCATCTTTTGCTAAGCATACAACTAGGGTTTGGAGGTATATTTTACTTCTAATGTTTACATTTTGAGTTCCTATGATCATCGTATATAAATTGCTTATCACATAGGATTTATACATGTATGTATGTGGTTTATAATCTGTTAATCATTGTTTGTGAGTGATATTTGATGATTAGATTACAAGAATTGGTTTGTAGGAAGAAATTGAAATAACAATGGTTATGTATGAAAAATGGCTTAAGAAAGTACGCAATTTCATGTCCAATATGTGTTATAATCTGTGATTTGATGTTGGATTGTGATAATATGCTAAGAAACGAAAACAAAGTAGTTTAAATCGTGTTAATTGGTTAAGCAACGAAGTCGTGGCGATCTAATTTGCTAAAAGTGTTAAAATTAAAGAAATTTAGAAAATTATGATTTTGATTCTTCAAATTTGTGTATATGTAATGTTTATGTAATTAGAATGAAGAGTAGCATGCTTAACTATGTTATTACAAAGTTTTAGTTGTTAAGTTTTGTGAGTTTTTGTGGAATTGGGATTTTTTTGGCCTAGAACAAAGTCTGTTTTCGTTGTTGTAAAACTAATTCTGGTGTCTAATGCGGGTGCACCGCCCTCAGGCAGGCAAAGCTCGTTGCTACGATGGTAGCGCCAGACTCTAAGCTATATATGGTATGACTAGCTCTAGTGGTGGTCAGGACCTAATCTTTGAGTTGTTAACATCATAACTTTGGAAATGCTAACCTAACTTATTTTAATAACCCTAAAACATGTTATAAGACTTAACAACATGTTGTAATCACAACGTTGAAACTATAGATTAGGAATTAGTAAGTTGTGAAAGTTCGTAATGTGATGTCATTTGAATTAGAATTGGTTTACAATCACCATGTTGTATACTATGATATAACTGAGAATTCAGTTTCGTGTTACGTGAATGAGTAGAATAATCAAGTTCTAAGTGAAGGATTATAGACTTGATTAAAATGAAAACTAAATTAATGAAATTGATGTTAATATAACTAATTAATATTGTGATTCTAATGGTATATGTAGGGTAATTGGCGAACGTTTATTATATTTGTGTAGCTTACACCCGAGGCAAGTTTCCTAACTTCATTCTCTTTATAATATAATGAATGCAAGTTCCTTATCCTAAACTTTTATTGAGCAAGTTTCATAGCTATGTTATCTTTAAGTCAAGCAATCTTTCTATTCCTAAATTTTATGTGACGCCCCCAAAATAGGTTTACATCACCCATCTTGAGTCGCCAAATACATGGTACAAAATTCAAATACACCTTAATTATACAACTGTCGTGTAAGATATGACAAAACATATGCTGTGAGTTTTAATACAAATATTGTTATCAAGACAATATCCACACTCAATAGAGTCGTCATTACATTTATTATCACACTATTTCACAGAATGGTGAGGACTACTAATGCACCATCTAGGACCATCACTCGTTTCCCCAACTAGTCCCAGCTACGTTCTCATTTCCTGAATAGAACAATGAAAGCAAAAGGGTGAGCTCAACTAGCCCAGTAAGAAATATTATGACTAAGATAATGCAAAATAAGTAGTCGTTAGCCTTCAACAATGTTAAACTGATAGAATATAATAGACAACAAGTTTAACTGCAGCGGAACAAGAAATCCATTAGAAGAGTTAAGTAGAGCACAAAATCTATTATCTTCTATGATTTAAAAGGGTTTTCATCAACTTTATCGCTGAGACTCAGCTTAATAAATAATCCACATCATCAAATCATCTCTGCACTACAACCAAGGATATTCATTCGTAAAACGACCACGAAATATCCCTACACTACGGGCCAAAGATATTCGTGTTTTCATCAATGGTCATGATCATGCCAACAACTATCCATCAATACACTACGACCAATGAGGATTTTTACCACATCTTTTGTAATATTACGGTCATGATTATACCGAATAATCCCTGGTCATAATCATACCAAGTCCATCTATGCACTACAGGCCACAGATGACTTTCAACATAATATAAATATGAGGATGATGACAATGAGATAATAATTCAATAAAACAAGTTCAAGGATAGATTTAAAAGATTTATAATTTAATTTATCCAGAATTCAATAACGTTCAAATTGTCAACATGATACTGCTTTGTGGAGTAAAATTCAAGAATAATATTGTACCAAAAATAATTTGGACCAAAAACGAATCAATTTTTATCATGAATAGTACCCCGGCTGAATAATACTTAAGTGAATAGTAACCAGTGAATAGTACTTCATGAATAGTAACCCCGTGAATAGTACTCCGGCATGAAAAAGTTAAAACTTATCAAGAATGCTCAGAATAATATTTTCATGAAAAGATACTTGATAAAGCGCAAATATTAAGGATATTCTACTAATTTCATGGAGTATAGAAGTCAAAACTTTAACAAAACGAATATAGAATTCGAAATCTGAGACGAAATAATATTAATTACATACTACAGAGTATGGAAGAAAATATTATTTCAAGCGAATATTGAACAAAAATAACATCCCTTACGAATATTAAAGCTAAATAATAATTTCCTATTTAATATTAAAGCGAAAATAATATTCATTACTTAATATTAAAGCGAAAATAATATTCATTACTTAATATTGAAGCTAAATAAATATTCATTATAAATATTGAACGAAATAAAATTTCTTACGAATACGAAAGATAATATCTCTTCAGAATATGAAATAAATAATACCCCTTACCTTGAAAAGAAGAGTATTTTGACTGGTAGGGCGGGGATATTTTTGAAGAAAACTTGCACTATTTTCTACTCTCAAAGCTTTCTTAAACTCTAAAGAAATACGCTCAAGATTATAGAAGAAGAATTCTCTGATTCTGGTGTGATTTTCAATTCTAACTAAGCATCCTATTTATAGGAGAATGGAAGGGGTACTGTTTGAAATTCTCACGGATGCACAGTTTTTAAAAATTCACAAGCGCCTTACTTGGGGATTGATTTTCAATGCAATAATCCATTACAAATATATATATATATATATATATATATATATATATATATATATATATAACACATGCTATTTTGAAATAAAACAAAACAAATCAACTCCCTCCGACAAAACTTTAGGATTCCCCCCCCATTTTTCCTTCTTCCAACGTGGGCCCCACATGTTCCCTCCACCAATAAATCACCATCATGGGTGGATCCCACCATAATATATATACCGAATAGTTTTCTACCGATTATTTTGAAAAATAGATAAATGGGAGCCCATTTTAATAACAAAATTTACATCAAATACTTCCTAAAAATCCTCTTAATATTTTTAACAACATTTATCATTATTATTATAATTTGCAATATTTAACAACCAGGTCGTTCCCAGAAAAGAGGGGGCTTTTCGATAAGGATTTCTCCCTATTGGCGCACAATTATATTATCTAACCTCTCCTTGACAGAACTTCTAAATATCGTCAATATTGCAAATAATAATATTAATAACTTTGTCATCTCAATTATTGATTTAATAATATAAAATATTATACAGATGATACTGTGACAATAATTGAATCAATAATATGAGAGATATGATGCAGCAATTACTGTAGCACTAATTGAGTATAACTGAGTGACTTCTTACGTAAGCATCAATAATCAATACCGTGTGCTACTATGCAACCACGCGTATTACTGTACTTTTACTACCGGGTATTTCAACAGTTAACGGTAAAACTTCCGCAGTTATTTTTATAAAAAGATATTTCTGTCGTTTTATAATTCTGACAATACTTCCTTTGTGGGGTCCACCATTGATTGTGCCATCGTACGAATATTCCCTGTTAGAATGAATATTCCCCGACCAATCGAATATTATATAACAACTTCCATACTTTACAAAATTTTTAATTATTACCCACAACTATAACATTATGTTAAATCCACACCATAATATTCAAAAATGATATTTATAAAAAAAATGCATCTTTATTCATAAAAGTTGGGGTCTTACATTTTACATTGAAGTTAAGCAAGCCTATTGATTCTATATCGTGTATGATTGTACAAGCTCTTGTAACATAATTTGTTACATCGAGCGAGTTTCACTTTCCTTATTATTATTCGAAGCATATATTGTTCTAATACATTGATTCAAAGGAGATTGTTCTAACTCTTTTGAATATAGTACTTTGCATGTATATTATGTTTACTCAATTGTATATTGTTGATATTCTATTTTTGACTTTGATAACCTTGTTCAATTCTATATTTTCGTATTAAACCTTCAAGTATTAAGCAAACTCTTATTGATTGAACTAATCTATAATTGAATAGTGTTCTAAAATTCTAGAACCACTGATAAGCTAGTTCCAAACTAAACTTTCTTTAGTACGGAAATTCTAAATTCAAGCTAAGACGAACAACCCTAACATAGGGGATTTTGTACGTGTAACGTTTAGATGTTTGTGCACAATACATGGTACAAAGGGCTGATCCCCCTAAGTACGTTAAGAAGGGTCTGTATAGTCTAAATGACTGTTAAGGTTGAGGTAATAATACAAAAATACCGGGGACATAGTTCATGGTCATAAGACCCTCAAATATTAAAATTCAAACTTGTTTTCTATTTTTGATTCGTAGAACAAGTTCACCGTTATTCAACATTCATTGTTCAATCACATAATGTTATCATTACTACTCTTTATTTCAGTAAGCAATTGTTTGCTCACTCTTGCATTTAACACTACAACTAAAGTTGAGAAAGTCAATGAGCCATCTACTAGCAAATGAAAGGGCAAGATGTCCAAGTGTTGAAGATTTATGAGAATTTATTTAAGTGAATTATGTTATAAGACCTAGTTTATTTTATGATGTATTCCACAAATTTATGTAATAATTTAAGGTTAGATTACCTGGGATTGTTTTATAATGATGTAACTCTTTAATGGGAAAGATTAATGTTTAAGTTATTTAAATTATGTCTTTATCCTTTATGATGGGTAGTTAGATGTAATAGTTTTTGATAGTGAGCACCAAATTCTGTGGGAATGGAGTACCTGGATTTGGGGGTGTCACAGAAGAAGAAGAAGGAAGAGAAAAAGCATGGATGCTCAAATCGGAGAAGATCGAGAAATAAAAAGGTAGTAAGTCGTCGACTTTGTTTAGAGGAAGAAGAATAAAGAAGAAAGGTATTGAAAACCTAACTTATAAGTTATTTTCTTTTAGTTTCATATGTTAAAAACATAGCTTAATGAAAAGGGAAGTAAAAGATGTTAAGAATGATTTTTATATATGGTTGAAATCATGAGAAAACGAAGAAATAAGAATTAGAAGTTTAGTTTATAAATTTCTTAAGGAAGTATGACTTTCACAATCAATTTGAATGACCCGAATGAATTATATGAACGATTCAGTGAAATAAGTAAGGAATGGTGTTTTATAACAACAAATTCCAAGAAAAAGTGAAATCATAATCAAAGTATGGATTAAAAATGAAGAACTAACGAAGAACACGAAAAACGTTATTGATAGACATATTTAAAACCATCATAGTATAACTTGTTGTTAATGGAAAAGTTTAAAACTATCGCGTATAAGTTAGATGTTTATTTCTTGGTTAGGAACGATAGAAACATTCATAAAGAACAGATTAAACTTAGCTATAACGAAGTTATGACAAAAATTTCGTAAAAGACGAGCGAAAAGTAGAAAGTACGTAAATGAACCCGAATGTGTAGGGTTTCATAATAATGTAAGAAAAAGTAGAAAACATGAGTCGTGGACTCAAGAACGAATGAATTCCTAGTTCGGAGGACCGAATTGTGGATGAACGAACGAAGAACGTTAATAACGTAAAACGAACGAATAATGAAATTTAAGCAAATTAAATGGCATGTTAATGGATACAAAATGAATTTCTATCCAAGGGAAGTTGAAAAACATGATTAGAGTAAGAAGATAGCTTTGGAATGACCTCGTTCCGAGTTATAACGAATAAGTTATGAGATTGTGAAGTAAGCATCTCAAACATGTTCAACACTTCGAAATTTTTTCTAAGTTTTAGCGGCAAATATAGCCGCCAGGTTGCTTGCTTTGAAGTAGCACCAAATGAAATTTCGAGGACTAAGCTACTAAAGACCATGCTGCAAATACCAAAAAAATAATAAGGAAGGAACCAAGGCATCGCATCGCCGGCAGGCAGGTAAAAAACCTTAAAAGAGCTTTTAAGCGCTTTCAACTCTTGGGGGAAGTGTAAGGAAAGATGATGAACATATAGTTCATATAATATAACACTTAATCAAGTGAATAAAACCTTTAGTAAAGGTTGAACGGGATTAAAAGACAAACAATGTAAATGCAAAATACGTAACCAATATCCAGGGACCGTAGTTGCAATAAAACGAACGTGTGGGATTACTATGATTGTGATTCCTTAGACGCTGAGAGTTAAGGGTTGAGTGTATGCGAATATTAAATAGGTAGAACCTACACATTATGTATGGTTTGACCATAAGGTAATGAATAATACCTGTGAACGATAAAGAAAGATGGTTACGTAAACTTAGGTTATAAAAATCAATCATAAGGAGTAAGGTCAAGTTTAACCAATGCGTAAGTTAAGTATATGACTAATTGGTATATATATTCCTTATGTGTTATATAGGGATTGGAATGAGCAGTTCAGCATATACTCTAAGTTGTAGCTGTGCGTAAGGCAAGTTTCCTAACTTCATTCATATTTTAAATGAATGGTAGTTTCTTAAATTTCTCAGATGTTGAACATGAGAAGTTTTATCTATGTGCAAATGTGTGATATTTGTATAAGGTGGTAAAATGTATGAGGCCTTGTGCCACAATTTTAACACTTCGGTGTTTCTATGAGATGAACTGTTCTGTGGTTGAATTGTTCAATATGAAAATGTTCTGTTTATCCATGAACCTTTATTGTTAAGTCTGTGCTAATGATTCTAGCCGGACAAGATGTATATGAAAAAGGTAGAAGAATGAAAGTATTTCAAAGTAAATGTGACTAATATTTTAAAATGATAGGAATCAGGATTATTCTTATTATTCAAGCTACTTCATAACCTTTGTTCGGTTATTGAAGTCTTAAAAGAATTTTTAAATTCTTGAGGATGTTTATTCAACTGCTATGACTTGCTGAGAAATTGAATGCTCACACTTGCTTTAAATGAAAAATATTTTTAGCATACGAGTAGAAGAACTTAAGGATCTTATAAAGATCAAGCTGACCGGTATCTAGACGAAGTGCCATTCAGTATATGAATGAGCGTGAAGATCAAGCCAAGACTTGTAATGTAGAATAGGTTAATTAAACTATATAATACTTTAACGAACAGTTATATATCCTTGGTGGCGGATGAAAGTCACTCTTGTAAGATGTAAAGAATAATGTAACTGCCATTAATTGTAATGAACGAGGTTATAAGTTAATATAACCTGGGATTTGAGAATGTATGTTATTATTGTCGTCGTCGGGATTTTTGAGTGTCCCTTTTCATTACTTATTCTTTGGTGTTCTCATGTTTATGTGAGATTTGTTTGAAAAAACAAGTGAAAAAGGTCCGACATGTATAATGTCGAGGATTTGACTTTAAGAGTCACCAGTTGGTGTATTTTACTGGTTGCACCAACGTAACCGAAAAGGTTTGCACATTGACCCAGTGTTTTGACACTGCTAGACGGGTCTGTGAAATCGAGATTCATTTTGGGTCCGGGGGCTTGATTATGTAGAGGGAAGGTGTTAGGCACCCCCCGACATCCGTGTTACCACGGTGACTGCCACTTTTCAAAGAAATTGTTATATAAATATATATGTTTGTGTGTGTGTGTGGATCAATGTGCAGTTATTTGAAAGTTGTGCGAGGCATCGTTCGCACCTATATACAAAGGGTTTGAATTTATAGAAAAATTCAGCTTTTTAACCACGATATAGCAATGACGTTTTGTAAAAAGAGGTTTTTCAAACCCCGTGCTCAATAGAATTGAGACCTTTATATACTTCCATTTTATTATTAAATGTTTGGCTTGGTTGCTTTTATTTTCGAGATGCAAGCATTCTAGAAAATAATATACAAAGAAGATTTCGAACTCCTCATGGGCATGACAACCATCCAAGGGAATTCGACATCAGTAAAATAATGTACAAGTCGCTTAAAAGTGAAAAATGTCCATCATGGGAACCGAATCTAGATTCATGAAGAGATCGATCCTGTGATCACATGATTCCTAAGCTCACATGATCTGCAATTTGTATGGAAAGCGATAGCGTTATATATATATATAAGTCAGAATATATATATATATATATATATATATATATATATATATATATATATAAATATGATCAATCACCACTGTAAGTAAACTCCAAAGGGAAAAATGTAAATAAAGCTGTAAAAGCGATCAACCGCCATGAAGTAAAATCCAGGCAGACGGAATGTAAATAAAGCGATAAAAGGCTACGTAAGTGAACTCTGTGCTCGACAGAAATGTAAAATATATATATATATATATATATATATATATATATATATAGAGAACGACCGGATGTGAATCCGTGCTCATCGATATGTCCGACAACAACTATATATATGTATATATATAAAAGCGATTAAACACACTTGGATGTAAATCCAGCTCATCATATATATCGACATATATATATATATATATATATATATATATATATATATATATATATATATATATATATATATAAACAATTAAACGCCTGCATCAAGTTCAGGCTCAATCGAGGCATAACTCAATAATGTTAGTCCATATATGAAATATATACATATATAAGTATATATATTAGGATAAAATGAAAACCACGGATCGAAGTCCGCAAAACGCACACAACACGACTCTCAATGTAGATATAATAGCGAGGTGTGTGCTAATATGAGAAGAAGGCCTTATAGAATATAAGAAGGCTTACAGACCAATGCCAAAGTAGACTTCTATGACTTTAAATGGATAAACACTCGCCTCCGCGGATAAAAGATAGCTATATGTGAGCTAACTAGTGTTTAAAGATGAGGAAACACTCAAAAGATGTGTATGCAGAGTAAAATGGGATGTGGCTTCCTCGCCTTTTTCCCTCCCTCTTCTTCTCAAATAATGACCCCAAGGTTCATATATATAGGCGGATGGTCAGCAGGTACACTGCAGTAGCCGCATGCTTGTACACGCGGCCTGGTCGTGGTGCATCCGAGCCTTGCGAGTCCCGTCGTCTCATACAAGACGTGCACTCATGCAATCGTAATATCCGCTCAAACTTGCGTAACTTCAACCGAGAATCCGAACGAGGTATATCCGACCTTCTTCGCATCGCTTGCCAGTGTCGAGAGTTACGCAATAACATGGATTAGAGGTCAGACGGAAGTCGAAGAGGGTCTATGCCCATGGTCTTCAAGCTTCAAATTCTATCCAAAAATCACATCACACGTAATAGTCACTCAGGATTGTCAATCCTCGGTTCTTGTGGGACATTGTTGGATGTATGTATGTATGAAGTGTTGAGACGACGTGCCATTGTCGAAGGAACAAGATTGCATTTGACTCCTCGCCGGGGTTATCACCAGTTTGAGTTGAAAGTAGACATTGATCAGGGTTACAGCTGAGATTGGACTACTTGTTGGTATGTCGTGATATCATCTTGTTGAGATAGTAAGATGACGTTGTGACTCCTCACCGGGGTTATCGCCGGTTTAAGTGGAAAGCAGACATTGCTCAGGGTTACAGCTGAGATTGGACTGCTGCTTGTTTGTATGTCTCACTGTCATCTGTGGGTGTTCCTATCTGCCCATTGTTATCTCCGGGTCTGAGGTGTGTGTGCCTCGACAGGATGTCTGTGGTTGAAGCTGATTGCATATGTTTGAAACAAGCATTTTCGGGGTTATCACCGGAACTGCAATGACATCTCTTGGGGTTATCACCAAGGATGGGGTTGCTACTCCCAATGTTGTCTCTAGGACTAGAACTGAGCGTCGCAGTGTTATTACCGAGACAGAACTGTCCTCTCCGGTGTTGTTGTCGGTCTTTTGATCTGCATATCTCGGGGTTATCTCCGAGATTGGAAATGACATTCCCAGTGTGTGTTCCGGGGTTTGAGATGATGTTCCCGGTTTGTGTTCCGGGTTGGAGCTGAACTTCCGATAGTATCCAGAATGGATGTAAGTTGTCTTTCAGGGTTATCTCCAAAAGATGAATCTACCCTCCTGCAATGTTAATAATAGGATCGCAAAAAATTTCGAGTGTCTACAGATGCCCCTCTTTATCATATTCATGCAATGCAATGCATGGATAGGATAAAGAATACTAGACACTTGAAATGCAAGCAAGATAAACATGATGCTATAAGCAGCAACATGATGCAAATGCATGTAGAATGCATGAATGATTGTCAGGTAATCCTGCTGGGATGACAATCAGTGACGGCTTGGACATGCTATCCAAGTTTCCAAGGATGTTGACGTTAGGACTGTCACCAAAGTCTTGAATCCTAGACATTGGCTTATATTCTATAGAGGTACCTCTTGTGTGTAAGAGATCTGTGGGTATAAAGCTTTGTCTATTTGAGGATGTGTATAACATATTCCCTCATTCTATCGGAGTTACTGCCAACAATTTGTTGTTATCAGGGTTGCCTGATCTTCGCTGATGTGTGTATCACCGGATAAATCCCTGCTGGGTGTATTGTCAAGGTTGCTTGAACTTCATTGATGTATGTGTTAATGGTAGCATTGCTTTGTGACCCCCGCTGGGGAAGGTTACTTCGATGAGTTTACTTGCCATCGGCTGACATGACGTCAAGGCTGCTTGACCTTCATTGATGTGTATATCAATGGTTGCATTGCGTTGTAACCCCTGCCGGGGATACGTAGATGCTTGAAAGATGTGCGCTGTGACCCCCGCCGGGGATACGTAGATGTTGATAACTTCATCGTTGTAACCCCCGCCGGGGAGGTTTGATATATCGTGGTTTTGCGTTGTAACCCCCGCCGGGGAGGTTTTAGGGTTGTGACCCTGCAAATGACGGCATCGGACCTTTGTGGGGTATTGCCGAGCATGATTTGTGAAAGCTGAGCTCATGGGTATAGTATACCCTATATTCAGGCAAATACCTTTGAGACGATGGGAGTTTAACTCTGACCGACGAGAAACCAGGATTTTAGGCTATTCCGCTTAATCGTGTAGCATTTTTATTCCCGATTCGCCTTTTCATTTTGTGAGACCTCCTTTGCAACTCTAATCGGAGCGAGCCGGAGGTGTGGGACCCATGTAGGAGTGTCGCAGGTGTACCTGCAGGAGCCGCAGTGAGTTAGCTCAGCCAACCGCGTGCCTATGATAAAGCGGTTGGTTACTTTATAAGTCATTTTCAAGTTCATGCAATGAAGGAAATCGAGAGCTCTTCTTCAGATCTCACCGAGTTCGGTAACTTTCTGCATATTCTGCCATCGTACAAGCTTTCTTCATTGTCCTGGTAACACATGCATGTATTTTTTTTTCTAATTTCTGTCCGTTGGAAAATGACTTATCGCATAAAATGCATTTAGACACATAGTAGTGAATATGCATGCTGATATGACTTGATAAAAAATATTCAACATAGTAAATGTTAGTATTAAACCATGTTGAACATATTGATGTGAAAAAAATTGACTTTTGAAACAGTCAAATTGGCACCTTTTACTGTCATTTCTTATCCTATCTAAGGACAAATGAGTAAAGGCATAAAGTAAAATAATCCTGGTAATTAGACTACACTTACAAATTTTTTACTGCAATGTATTGATGCATATAGGATGTATATGACTGTGCACATGTGTGCTACTGAATGGCCACCTAGTCATGCCTATGTGCATGTGGATAGTCCCATTTACAAAGGGGGCTATGGCAAAATTTTCCCAAAATGTAGGTATTGGGTAGTCATGCATTTTTAACTCTACAGTAGATGTATGTTAAAACAATGCATGCATGCATGTAATCATAGAATGCATTTCGAAAAGACTCCAGGTAAGAAATTACCACACCCTTTTTGAGGTGATTTGGAGACTTGTTGTCCAGATATCATGGATCCGGATCAGCCGAGTAGTTCCCGCAGGACCACTTCTGGTGTACGGAGGAGGGCTTTTGTAGAGCCTCAGCGCCATTCTGTTAGACAGCCTCGTCGTTTGACGGAGGTGGTGATACGTCCTATTCGGGTTGAAGTGCCGAATGTCGAGGACGAGGAGGAGGATGCAGCGATCGAGGTTCCTGCTCCTGCTGTACGTGTTCCCCGTATGGAATTGCCAGGTATTTAAGTGGCAAACCCAGATCTTCTGGGTGACTTGAGTAGGCATCCTTCAGTATACCTGGACGCAAATGAGGTATGAAGTTAGATCTTTAATCTTCCTTATTTCCTATTGATGAGGAGTCAAGGAGTCGATGTCGATCTCAGATTTGATGTAGGTTCCCGGCTTCACACAGCCTCGAGGGAACTGGTTTAGCATCCACTCTATGTATCAGGCCTTGCATGATGACTATAGAGCGATCGTCCATGGCTAGGGATTCGGGAGGTTCTTCTCCATTCTACCCCGTCGCTGTCCCTGGGGTTACCTCAGGGCATTGTTTGAGTGGTGGTTTCACCAGACTCAGTCACTCCATTTGCTGGACTGCAAGGTGATGATGACGCCGATGGATTGACAGTTTATCACAGGTATGGAGTTTAGAGGGGAGCTGGTGCCTTGCACGGCGGATATCACCCCTACTGCCATCAGATCCTTGTTGGGAGTTCCGGAGGAGGCGCTCAAGGGAAGGACTGTTCGTACAGGTCCTTTAAGTGTAGATGCTATGAGCGGGCTGTTGAGTGAGCCCATACCTGATGATGTGAGAGTCAGGGATCGCATTCTCTGGCGATTGTTCCTAATAATCATTAGGGGCTGATTCATAGCAGATAACTCTTCTACGGTGTCCTTCGCTTTGATCAGCGCCACTCGACACGTGGACTGTATAGGAGAGTATGATTGGGGTTCCTAAACCTTTGCCTACTTCCTCAGGGGAATGCGCATGCAATCACAGGGCTTGACCGAGGCGTGGTTAGGATTCTACCCGTTCCTGCTGGTGAGTATTTCTCTTGTCTTTTCCCATGTATAGGTTAAGAGTGTTGACTGACAGCAGATGTTTGCCTTTGTATTGGCAATTTTGGGCCAATGAGAGGCTTCCTTGTTTGTGTCCTGTGAGCATGTTAGGTTTAGACACCTATCCACGAGGATGGAGATGGCATCATTCCATACTGGCGGAGGTCCCTATTGCTGAGGGTTTCACTCATTGTCGCCTCTGATTAGAGTTGTTGATGTACCGATGTCATCACATGGATTCCCTACTCTGGAGAGCATTTGGGAGTTGGTTTTGAGGATGGGTACCCGACTGGAGTAGAGTACGTCATTTCCACTCGCAGGATTCCTCTCTTTACAGATGGAGGATGGGAGCTCTATTTAGGAGAGCGTGCTATTAGGAGAACTACATGAGAGATTCATATGCCGATCTTGCCTCCTGCTAGGCGTTATTGGCCTGTTTCGCAGTCACCCATCATTTACATCCCATTGATGGGGATTGACGGTTTTACATTATTAGAGGGCCCTTGTTCTCAGGAGATGTTCCAGCACTGGTGGATCCCTTGTACCATTGGAGCTCAGACCCGCGCCACACAGTTTATGAGGGATATGGTTCCAGGATCCATGATGATGACAGATTGGCTAGCCTGTGTCAGAGATCAGACTCATGTGACACAGATTGACAGATTGACTCGGCAGCTGGACCAGTCACATCTTTTCATTTGGCATTTGGGCAGAGATCCTGCAGAGGTAGATACTTTTGATCCTTCCAACTCTGGCGCTGGTCCCTCAGGTGACCCATATGGTTTTGCCGGTGCAGATCCTCCTTTGTATCGGCCTGACATCCCTGTAGATAGAGATCTAGTGACTCAGGAGGAGTTACATCAGGTGGACAGGATCGATGATGTAGACATCGACACTCTTGACTTTTTCTGATGTATTTCTTGCTATCTATTTTGATAGGCCTCTGTTAGCTGCTGGGTAGCTTTGCCCCATTCTCACTATATCTTTTGATAGGCCTCTGTTGTATGTTGGGTAGCTTCGCCCCATTTCCTTGTATTTTAGCTGTATAGAGATGTATTAGATGATGATATACTTTGGAATGTATGTACAGTTTTCCATTCCCTATATCATATTGCCATCTATTGTATCATGCATGTTATTATGTTATGCATATGTATGTATGTCCAGAGATATTCAAAGATTGATTCTCGGATGGTCTTACGACACGACCCGTCATGAGATGTCTTCTTCGACGATTAGTCAGATTGATCATACCCCACCATTTGTGGTGGTGGTTCGGTACGCGCCATGGTATGATAGTATATCACCATCGCATATGGTGATCATAGATGATTTCTTCGCAAAGATACTATGACCCCTATTGATGTTTTGTGTTCCCCCACAGATTTATAGAGGGCATGCTAGAGCAATGGGTATCGGAGAGGCATGTTTTTTGATTTGGGACCCAGGACTTGACTCCTACTTTGGAGGAGTATGCACGGTTGACGATGCTGCTACCGGACAGACCTCAGCAGATATATGGCTATTGGAGACATGAGCGGATAGCCTTCATGACCCTCACCGGATTGAGATGTAGAGTGGTCCAAGATGAGATTACATCCGCCACGTGATATCCGGCGTTTCTCGTTTGATGTGTTTGGCTCGAGGACGACTATGCACGACATTCGAGGATTTCACCATCTGGGAGGACCATGGGGTTCACCCGGAGTAGAGATGTATTGCTTGCTTGCGTATTATCATATACGTCTTCATGTCGTGGTATATGGATGAGCTGGATATCGACGTCATTATGGCAGTGAGAGCTCTCAGGGAGGGTCGTACCATTGAACCGATGATTATCGCAAAGACACTAAGGTCAGCTACATACTACTGCACTTATCTGGCAGGAGTGTTTATAGGTAGCTCGGTCATGCTGTATGTGTGGTTTATGTCACACTTGAGACCGATTGGCACATTTAGACGGCAGGGGTTTTGTTTCACCCAGGAGATAGCCATGTCATACTCCTTTTAGCCTGCAGAGTGCACAAATGTTGCATCGTGGTCAGCTTTCCTGGCAGGGATTAGGGATCTGTTTGCCATATTACCGTGTTCAGGGCTTAGTTCACCCTACAGCTTCATTACTCATGCTCCGGGCATGGATTATCTCCCTCTAGCTGGATTGAGGGGCATGATTACTTACCACCCACTGGTCGTGATGTATCAATTTGACCAGTTTCAGGATTTTAATCCGTATGAAGGGGCAGTGAGTCAGCGCTTCACGTCACACCATTTATCAGCGGAGGACAGATCCAGGTTGTATTCCTGTTGGGATCAGCGAGAGTTGGCTGAGTTTTCTGTCAGTCATCCAGGTTGTTTTGCAGAGTATTCTGCATGGACGGAGATAGAGACGACATCGGCTGCGGAAGTATCCATAGTGCAGGGGATTGATTCTGACGATGAGGAGCTTATAGAGGAGGCTGTTACTCCCATCGATGATTCGACCGCATTGGGTCACAAAGATTTGTGATGAATTCTCCCACCCCGAAAGTGCCATTACATTTCAAGATTTAAGACAAAGATTTGGAGCAGAGCTTACATCTAATGACCTATGATAGCGATCAGGCTAGGGCCGCGATGTTGACACCTCTTGATGAGAGAGACACCACTCTGTTAGAGAGGGATGAGGCTTGATCAGCCAGGGACGCATTGATTGCGGAGCGGGATGCCACTTTATCTGCTAGGGATGTGGCCATTGCAGATTGCACTTCAGTTAGATCCCAGATGACTGTTAGTCTTGCCGACATGAGTGCTTACCTTAATGAGCGCTACTCCACCATGCAGTTAGCCTCTGATCTGCTAGCTCGTGTAGATACCCTTGGGCAGGAGCTTGTAGTGCTACCTCCATCTTCAGAGAGGGATGCTATGTTAGATCTGATAGTTCACATGTATACAGATCTGTAGATAGCTTTGTATTTTCCGGCACAGACTAGCTTAGCCATTTTGTCATGTACAACACATATGTATATATATCAAACAGTATTATATATGGCAGGGAAATATATTTTGATTCACTTCCCTTTTAGTTATGCCTTGATACTTGTTTGATGTTTGCCTGTTTCTTCAGGGCCTTGTGATCTTGATGCATTCTGAACTTATCCTTGATATATGGACATTGAGACGTTGCAAAATCTCTTAGAACGGATCACTGATTTCTGTAAATCCCTACCATCTTTGGTGTCTTGGGACTGGTATCTATATGGAAAAGTGGAGAGGAGGATGGTTTCTTCCTCTCTAAGATTGACCGCACCACAGATGGTCGCCAATACTTCTATTTGTGAGAAGCCTAGTTAATTCCATCTCTTATGGGTTGGTATTACTCTTTGAGGCACGATCGCAGCTTAAATGGTCAACGAATCTTCTATTTATGAGAAGAGGTTGGGTAATTCCATCCCTTTGATCTGAAATCGATGAAATATGGCGAATTGAAGGTAAATCTCGGTACCGTGTGACAAGTATGTTGTTCTGGTAGGGATTAGACTGAACCATAAATGGCTGCCTACGTATTCCTATTGAAGAGGAGATCAAGTCTGCGTAGTTCGAACCTGGTGTAAGAGGTTCAACGCTGAATGCGGAAGGCAGATGGGTGTAGACGTATTTTTGTTGTTTTGTAGAGAAAGGGCAGAAATGTTTTTATTGTTTTTCTTTATTGCAACCGGGCCATAGAGAATATGGTTGCCTATGTACCCCCGGGTATCAGGGAGATCAGGTCGATGTAGTTCGCCCCTCAGGATTAATTGAAGGCGATGAGAAGTGTGAATCCCATGTTCAGGCTATACTGCGGGGAGAAGAAAGTTTGATCCCATAATGGGGACAAACTGCAAGTGTGATAAAAGTTTGATCCCGTCCTCAGGATAAACTTCAAGCGTAGAAAAGTTTAATCCCGTCTTCAGGATAAACTGTAGGTGTGAAAGGTTCAATCCCGTCTTCAGGATAACCGAAATTATGAAAGGTTAAATCCCGTCTTCAGGATAACTGAGATTGTATGAAAGGTTTGAAATGATGTAAAACCAGGCTGCTGGCTTGAAGTGTATGTTTCCTTGAGGGGCATAAGAATATTCAAAAAGGAAAGGGTTCAAAACTGGAATGACTGGTGATTTGATGATCAAAACCAGGATGTTTGTTTGATGGTAACCCGGACATAGTACCGTTTCACAGTGTCCGAGTTGATAAGCTGTGGAAATTCATCGCCATCCATTTCCTGCAATCTGAGAGCACCTCCTGTCCATACTTCCTTGACAAAAATGTGCCTTCCCAGTTAGGAGCGAATTTTCCCTTAGATTGATCTTGGTTGTCAATGATCTTCTTCAAAACCAAGTCATGTTGTTTGAATTGCCATAGTCGGACTTTTCTATTGTAGGATCGTGCGATCCTTTGCTGATATAACTGAGTATGGAAGATAGCTGCGGATCGCCTTTCGTCTATCAGAGATAGATGGTGATACCTGTCTTGTACCCATTGTCTTCATCCAACTGAGCATCCATCAATACTCTGAGGGATTCCATTTCCACTTCTATGGGGAGCACTGCTTCCATCCCATAGACTAATGAGTAGGGGTTTGCCCCAGTGGAAGTTCGCATGGAAGTTCTGTAGGCTAATAAAGTCAGAGGCAAGAGGTCAAACCATCCTTTGTGATTGGCGGACATTTTCTGCATGATATTTTTGATGTTTTTATTAGCCACTTCAACAACACCATTCATCTTTGGACGGTAGATGACGGAGTTGAGATGTTTGATGTGGAATTTTCTGCATAACTCCTCCATAATTTTGTTGTTGAGGTTCTTAGCATTGTCTAACACAATGACCTCTGGTTGTCCATATCGACAAACAACATTGTTTCTGATGAAAACAATGATAACTTCTTTAGTAACCCTGGGGAAGGATGTTACTTCTACCCATTTGGTGAAGTAGTTGATCATGGTGAATATGAATCGATGTCCATTACTGGCTTTGGGCTCGATGGGCCCGATCACGTCCATTCCCCACATTGAGAAGGGCCATAGCAAACTCATATTATGGAGTTCCCTTGGAGGGGCGTGGATAGCATTCCAATAAATCTGGCATTGATAACACCTCTTGACATGATCATCACAACCAGCTTTGAGTGTAAGCCAATAATGTCCCGTTCTGAGAATTTTTTTGACAAGTAGGGGTCAGCTCATGTGAGGGCTGCATACTCCACCATGGATTTCATCCATGAGTCTCTGAGCTTGGTCTTTATCCAGACATCTGAGGAGACCTAATCCTGCATCTCTTTTGTAGAGTGCATCTTCGCTCAGGTAGAATTTCATAGCAAGTCGATGAATCCGCCTCTTCTCAGTTAGGCTCGCCTCAGTGGGTGTAGATCCATCTCATAGATACTCCTTGATGCTTTGATACCAAGGACTGTGGATGGGAGGTAGCTCATCCAATACTTCTCCAACGTAATTCCCATAGACTGGGGCTCTTTGCAGAGTAAACGTGAAGCTTGACATGTTTTCCTTGTCCGGTATGTAAACCAAGGAGGCCAACGTTGTTAATGCATCTACAAAATCATTCCTATTACGAGGAATGTGTAGAAAGGAGATTTCTTCGAACTCCAAAGCCATCTGTAAAACTTGCCGATGGTAAGGCAGAAAATATAATTCTTTGGTTTGATAGATTCCTGTGGATTGCTTGATTACCAATTCGGAATCCCCAAAGACAGTTAATCGCCTGATGCCCATTGAATGGGTAAGTTTTAGCCCCATGATACAGCCTTCATACTTAGCTTTGTTGTTGGTACTGACAAAACCGCAATTTAATGACGAGATGTCGCTCCCGTGCTGGGATATTAAAGCGCTCCGACTCCAGAGCCTTCCGTGTTAACAGCTCCATTAAAATATATTCTCTACGTATGGGATGTATCGTACTGATGTTGTAGCTGAATTGTCATTACTCCTTCATCAGGAAAGTATGTTTCTAAGGGTTTATAATCCCCTCGCAGTGCGGCTACCGATTGATCCGCAATTCCTTGACCTTTGACAGATTTTTTGCATCACATGAGGCGATGTCAAATTCATTGTAGGATCAACTGCCATCTGGACAATCGACAATTCAGTATGGGTTTACTGAACACATAGTTGAGAGGATCCATTCGGGATATGAGATGGGTTGTGTAACCATGGAGGTAATACTGTAACCTCATGGAAGCCCATACTAAAGCACAACAAGTCTTCTCAATCAGAGTGTACTTGTGTTCATTGATGATGGATCTTTTGCTGAGGTAATAGATATCTCGTTCTTGGCCTCTATTGTCTTTCTGCCCCAGCATGCAGCCCATGGCATTGTCATTTATGGATAGGTACATGAACAGGGGAACACCATCCCTGGGAGGTACCAAAATAGGAGCGTTAATTAGTTGCTCTTTGATTGTGAGGAAGGCTTTCTGACACTTATTGTTCCATTTCATGGAGGAGTTCTTCCTTAACAACTTGAAGATTGGCTCACAGGTTGCTGTGAGTTGAGAAATGAATCTGCTAATGAAGTTGATCCTTCCCAAAAATCCCCGTATTTCCTTCTCTATCTTAGGGATGGACATTTCCTTGATGGCCTGGATTTTTGTAGGATCCAGTTCAATCCCTTTGTGGCTGACTAGGAAACCTAGCAACTTGCCTGACTTAACACCAAAGGCGCACTTGGCGGGATTCAACTTCAAGTTGTACTTACGCAACCTGTTGAAAAGCTTTTTGAGATGGTCTAAATGGTCATCCTCCTTTTGGGATTTGATAATGATGTCATCCACGTAGATCTCTATCTCATTGTGCATTAAATCGTGGAAAAGAGCCATCATAGCTCGCTGATAGGTTGCCCCAGCGTTGATGAGGCCGAATGACAACCGTCTGTAGCAAAAGGTTCCCCAAGGCGTGATGAAAGCAGTTTTCTCACGATCTTCCTTAGCAACCATAATCTGATGGTACCCCGCAAAGCAATCAGCAAAGGAGTACATACCGTATTGAGCAGTATTGTTAATAAGAATGTGGATAAAGGGCATGTGAAAGCTATCTTTAAGGCAAGCTTTGTTTAAATCCCGATAATCCACACAAACTCGCACCTTTCCCCCTGGTTTAGGCACGGGAACAATGTTGGATATCCACTACGGATATGTAGACACCATGATCATGCCAGCTTAAAATTGTTTCACAATTTCTTCTTTAACTTTTAAACTCCATTCAGGTTTCAATTGCCTGAGCTTTTGCCTAATTGGACTGAATCCTTCTTTAATGGGAAGGCGATGAAGAACAATGTCAGTGGACAAACCCACCATGTCTTCATGAGACCATGCAAACACATCATGGAATTGGGTTAACAGTGCAACCATGTCATTTTGTTGATTTGTGGTAAGGTTTGAACCAATCTGGATTAGCTTAGAGTTGTCTAAGGTTCCGAGATTGAAAGGAATGGTTTGATCAAGATTGGGTTTGGGTTTGTCTGTGACCCATTCCTTAATCTCTTGAGGTGTCTCAATGTCCTCTTGGATGTCCATCAAGTCTGAGTCCAACTTTGCATCAAAGTTACAGCCCTTGTAGAGAGAAGGCATGTCATCAGCAAGGACAAAAATATCTAAATTCAAAGTTCTGAAACAAAAGATGCTTTCACTTAATATACGCAACTGTTCGATCATACAAAAGTGTTAGCATGTACTTGATAAAATAACTGCTAGTGCTGTATAGGAAGGAAAGCAATTAAAGTTATCTACAGGGCAGAGGGATTTTCTGCCCATTTTACCCTCGTCGACCAATGCATGGAGTGCTGCTCCAATTGTCGAGGGAAAAGTCCTGATGGACTGCAATGATGGAAGGATCGTCATTGTCCTCCCTTTCCCGAATGATAACCATGAGATCTGGGCAATCATCGTCTGGGGTGTATCTGTTTGAATGTTCATCATGAACAATGACGCGAATACTTACCATCATTAAGGCAAGGTCATGTTTACGTTTCTGTTCCTTTTCTTTCGCCTCAGGATCAGGAATCAACACCTCTTTTTCTTTGATTGGAATTGGTTTTGGAAATAGCATAGCCACAACATGGGCTGGAACCTTTACTGAAGATTGCATTAACTCATGAGGTAAAGGTATAGAAAATTATCATGCGGCAAAAGCTTGAGGAACCTGCTTGTGCTTATAAGGATTCCTGTGACTGGAACTGGCAGAATAGCCTAGTTCGACTGTTCCAATTTGACTGGATATTTGGATAGGGTGCTTACTACCCTCATTATCTTTACCAAGCCCTTGTCCAGGTTGATGACCCAATGACATCATTTCTTGAGTGGCCGACATAACCTCGGCAAAAATCTTGGGTATGGGAAGTGGCGCTCCAATAGAATGGTATTGCGTGTTACTCACTTCCAAAGTATGGAAACTGGCCGATTCAACTTCTGAATTGAAGCTGATAATTGGTAGAGTTCCTTGTTCAGGACAATCTGGCTCAGCGTTGACAATGACTAGACTATTGTTGATAATATATTTGAGTTGTTGATGTAAGGTGGAGGGAAAAGCTCAAGCCATGTGTATCTATGGTCTCCCCAAGAGCAGGTTGTATCCCGAGTCTATCTTGAGGACGTGGAAGGATACATTGAATGTATTTGGACCAATCTCAATTGGCAACTCAATCTTTCCAATGACATTCCGTCGGGATCCATCAAAAGCTCTGATAACCGTGTGGCTGCTTTGGATCCGCTTGAGATTGATATTCATCTTTACCAAGGTGGCATAAGGACAGATATTTAGAGATGAGCCTCGATCTATCAATACTCCTGTTAGTATGTACCCGAAAGACAAAACTGCAATATGCAAAGGCTTGCAATGACCGGTCCTTTCGGGAGGTATGTTGTCATCAGTGAAGGATATCACATTGTTGTTGAAAATGCGATCAACCAAATGTTGAAATTTTTCCACATCCACTGATTTTGGCAAGTAGGCTTCTTCTAAAACCTTCAACAAGATCTTCCGATAATCCTCGGAAGAGAAAACCAAATCCAGTATCGAAATTTGTTGTGGAGCTTCTCACAAGCTGAAAACCACTTTGGCTTCGTTGTGGCCCATAGTATGGAGGAATTTTTCAATATTCTCCACTGGAAACTTCCCCTTTGCTTTGCAAGTAGGTTTGACAACCCATTGAGGAAGGTACAGTGGATTCTCCTTCGACATTGTAGCAGTAGTATAAGACGTAGATCCTTCAGCTTTTCCATATTCCATGGAACTTTGTGTAAGCTGACAACAGGATATTGTGGTCTGAAAGGTAAAGGAATTGGCTCTGGTGCGGCCACTTTCAAAGGATTTTCAGCTCCTTTGAGTTGAATTGGTTGTATGGGAAATACTTTGACAGTCTCATCATCCACTTCGGATATAACTGCTACTGATCCCTTCCATTTGGTAGGATATGCATTCCCACCCTTGATCTGCACAGTGTAATCATCTGCTATTTGTAGGACACCGCTATCAATAAGATTCTGAATGAGATAGCGGAGGGCCCAACATTCTTCGTCTTCATGAATAGCGAGAATGTGAATGATATTGACACATTTCATCAGATTGAAACCGCCGGCGAGGGGATTGATTGGAGGGAGAAGGAAGGTAATTCTTCCTTCGTTGATCAACATTTGAAGTATCTCCTCCATAGATTGGCCCAAATAGGTGAATTCCCTCTGATTGGAAAAATCCCGACGGGCTTTAGCATTTGCTCGCTTTGCAACCTTATCCTCCATAGCTTCGCTTTCTGAAGGCGTTAATGGATCATTCACAACAAATAGAAGGAGATAGGCATGCTCCTCCTTGATTAATTGGCGAGTGACTTGATGTTGGTGGGTCACCAGTTCTGCCAATTGTTCAATTTGTTTGCAAAGATCTTTCATTTTTTGTTCCATGGTAAACTGGAACTTTGCATTAAAATAAAGCAGTTTATTTTATTTCAAAATTAGATTTAATGCTAATTAAAATTGCTCATTAAATCGATATCAATGTATATATTGAATGTTTATTATTCATGAGATGAATGTTATTTATTGATGCATATGTTGATATATATGATAATAAATGGGATTGATTATGGACTATTGACCAATGTGATTGGATTTTATTCTAGCTGGATGCATGAATATATAGGTTTTATTAAATGGGGTATGCGTACCTCGTCTTCTCTAATTTTTTTCTGAATGTAAATTCTATCTCCCTCCTATGTACTTCCCCTTGATTGCAGATCAAGGTTTCTATTTATAGTAAATAATTTTTGTAATAGGAATAATTAAAATTAAATTTTGAAAAATTGGAGATCAAGGAGCAAGGAGCGCTTGAAGACCCGTTTGTAATGGAGCCCGGGTTTAAATGTAATAGTTATATTTAAATTTAATGTTTGCACCCTAGGTTTGACCTCTTAGTTCACTTGGTGGCTCTAGTGAACCAAACGAGAATAAAGTTCATAATCAATCCGGGTATAATATAGTATTCTATATGTGCATGCTTATACTATATATTATATATTATGCAAACATGATTCGCATGTTAATTAATATAACGCGTATATATATATATATATATATATATATATGTGTGTGTGTGTGTGTGTGTGTGTGTGTGTGTGTGTGCGTGCGCGCTAAACAAGATTAGACAAAATAATAACAAACCCCTCAAAGATTTTATATGAAATCCTAAGTGTTTAAAGATATTTGAAATATCAAACGTCGCCTTCTAGCATGATAAAAATAATAAAGTGTCAATTGATGAATATAAGTTTGTTGTGTCACCACAATGCTTATCTTAAATTTTTGAGATGTTATTTTTATCACATTTGATGCTTATAAAGAAATTGAACAATGTTGTTTTGTTGTGTCACCACAAGGACAATATTTTTCTTTTTGAATATATGGAAGTTGATGAGTATGAAATATATTATGTTTTTATCCCTTAATGCTTAATATTTTGTATTTATTTTGTGCCTAAATATATTCATTGTTTTTATATTTTTATTTTAGGTGCAGTTGAAGGGGTTCCGTGATTTTAGAAATAAATTGGAGGAGGTTTACAGGATTCCTAGCAGATCAAGAATTCAACAATTAGTATCATAAATGGATTTGGATTCAACTTATTTTCACACGGTAAGGAGTTTAAGCATATGGCAATTATGGGATTTAATTCCAATTTTAAATCTGATTTTTGGATTCTAGAAAATTAGTTTTTACAATTCTACTGTAATTAGAATTTCTTTTAGACTAAGATTTATTTCCAAATTAGATTTTATTTCATTATGGAAATTAGTGTGATTTGTAATTCCTTTTAGGATTTGGATTTCTACTTCTCATAGGATTTAGGGACTTGTCTAGCACTATAAATAGAGGATGATAGTCAGGGTTTTATTCATTCAATTGTCAACTATCATCTATTGGAGTGCAGACTCAAGAGCATGTCAGGCTAGTTCTTTTCATTCAGTTCTAAAGAGAGGTGGATCCTTGTTACAAGTAATTAATTAATTTAGTATTATTATTTATTCCTTCTTGTGTGAAATTTCTTCTGATAATCGGTTTTCATTGATTTCATGCTAATTGATCTAATTAATTTGATATGTCCAATCGAGTTAATTTGATCATTATCATCTGCTAGATTAAGATTGGTATTACGTGTAATTGATGTTCGTCTTCATCATAAGTATCAACTTGGTAATACTAACTGTGGACAAGCATTTGTGTATTGCTAAGATTATCAAAAAATAAGTTAAACAAATCGAGCTTATGTGTTTGTTGCTTGGATTAGCCTAATTCTCTATTTCTTAATGCTTCTATCATATTAAATCTAGAGAGCTTGTTATAGGTTGTATGCTAGTTAGAATCTGGTGGAGAGCTTGTTTCATACAGTGCTTATCTACGGAGAATTTCAGATAGCAGAGCTTATTGTTATCTAGGGCTAATAGTTTCACTGAAGGGAGAATAATAATAACTTGATTAATTGATTGTTGTTCTTGGTGAAACTGAACTGCAGAACTGAATTTTTTACATATTTGGTTAACTTCATCAATAATTCTTGTTCTCTTAGTTTAAAAACAATTTTCAAAAATCCCCATCTTTATTTTCTGTTGAAATAGTAGAATAATTCTAAAACAAATTTACTCTTTGTGGGATCGATCTTTACTTGCTACTGTGCTAATTATTATAAATTGTGAAGTGAAAGTGAGGTTAATTTAGGAGTATCAACGACAGCTCCCAAATTTTGGCGTCGTTGCTGGGGAGTAATTTGGCGTTTTGTTTTTATTCTATTATTTGCTTTGTTTTTGTTTGTGACTCGATCTTCTTAGGCTACTACATTAGATTTTGACCCAGAGATTGAGAAAACTACAAGGAGACTACGGAAGAAAAATCAGAAAGCTCAACAGTCTACCATAGATTTGGCCGAGGCTTCTGCATCATTACAGGGCCTCAACATAGCTTTGGAGCTACTTTCCAACGAATCATCAACCGAACCCGATAAGGAAGAAGAGATGGCGGTTCCAAATAACAACAAAACTCTTAGGGAGTTGGTAACTCCTAATTTAAATTAGCAACCTTTGTGCATTGAATATCCTAATTTAGATGCTGCATTTGAACTTAAATCTAGACTAATCCATTTACTGCCTACTTTTCGTGGCCTTATAGGTGAGGACCCCTATAAACATTTAAAGGAATTTCATATGGTGTGCTCCACCATGAGACCACATGGGATCACGGAAGAGCAAATCAAGCTTATATCCTTTCCCTTCTCACTAGCAGATCTGGCAAAGGACTGGCTATACTACTTGCCCTCCGGTTCGATACAATCTTGGGATGACATGAAATAATTGTTCCTAGAGAAATACTTCACAGCCTCGAGAGTAGCTAACATAAGGAAGGAGATCTGTGGGATTAGATAATTCAGTGGGGAGACACTATACGAATATTGGGAAAGATTCAAAAAGCTTTATTCTAGCTGTCCACCGCATCAAATAGATGAACAACATATGATCCAGTATTTCTACGAAGGTTGGTACCGATGGATAGAAGCATGATCGATGCAACTAGCGGAGGAGAACTAGTTGACAAGACCCCAGAGGCTACAAGGAATTTAATTGCAAACATGGCAGCGAACTCGCAACAATATGGCAGTAGAATAAATCACGCACCAGTAAGGGTAAGTGAGGTAAACACTTATGATTATGGTAAAAAAAAATTTGAATTAACTGTTATGGTTAGACAATTACCTACAGGTCAACTGCCAGTTGCAAAGGTTTGTGGAATCTGTCTACAACCCAATCATAATATAGATGAATTCCCAACATTACAAGATGATGCGATTGTTCAGCAAGCTATTGCCATGGGAAACTACCAAGCACCACAAAAGAATTATGATCCCTATTTAAACACATACAATCCAGGCTAGAGAGATCATCCAAACCACAGTTATGGAGGAAATAAGCAACCAACACAAAGAATGTTCCCACCCAAACAACAAGGGTTTCCACCGGCCCAATCTCAGTATCAACCAAGACAAGCAGTTCCTGCAAATAGTGGGCAATCCATGGAAGATATATTTAAGGCATTCAAGGGGCAATCACAAAAATTCATGGCTTAAACACAATAATTTATAAATCAGACACAACAGTTCCAGTAGGAGACAAAAGCTTCGGTTCAAGATTTAAGGAACCAAATGGGACAACTGGCTACAACTGTGGGGATATTGGAATCTAGAGGCTCAAGAAAATTACCATCTCAAACATTAGTCAACCTAAAGGAGAATGCAAGTGCCATAACTTTGCAGAATGGAACACAGTTGGATACACCACCAATCCCCGTAGAGTTTGAGGAGGAAGCGGCTAAAGAGGAAACAGAAAAATCGAAGGTACAACCTAAACATCATAATTAGCTTAAAAACATTCATCTTCCCTTTCCTCCAAGATATTCTAAAACCTCAAAGAAAGATGAAAAAGAAAAAGTAATTCTGGAAACTTTTAGGAAAGTAGAAGTGAACATCTCTCTCCTTGATGGAATTAAACAAGTACCACGGTATGCTAAGTTTTTAAAAGAATTATGCACTAATAAAAGAAAATTGCAAAATGATGAGAGAGTCACAGTTGGGGAAAATGTATATGTTGTTCTTCAAAGTAAAATGCCTCCTAAATGTAAAGATCCAGGAATGTTTACAATCCCGTGCAAAATAGGAAACACCAAATTTGAAAAAGCCATGCTAGATTTAGGAGCTTAAATTAATGTTATGTCGTTATCTGTTTATGCTTCCTTAAATCTAGGTCCTTTGAAAAATACTGGTGTGATTATTCAATTGGCTGATCGTACTAACACTTACCCCCGAGGGGTGATGTCTTAGTGCAGGTGAATGAACTAATCTTTCATGTAGATTTTTACATTGTGGACATGGAGGATGATACATCACCAAACCCTTCCCATATCTTGTTAGGAAGACCATTCCTAAAAAAACAAGAACTATGATTGATGTGTACAATGGGACCTTTACAATAGAATTTGATGGGGAAAAGATTCAGTTTAATATTTATGAAGCCATGAGATATCCTAGTGATGTGAATCATGTTTTTGAGATTGATGTGATTGACTCCTTAGTGCATGAAACTTTTGATTATTTGTATAAGGACCACTTGGAGGTTGCTATTGTAGACACTCAAAATTTTCTTTTCCTGTTACTAACTGTGCAGGAGGGCAAAAACATCTTTTTCACACTCCAGAGGTAATCCTAGAGGACCACAACATAAATTCCAACCACAGAGATAACCCTGAGTACATTCAGAGTCAACATCATGACCATCTCAGAGATAACCCTGGGAAAAACCTGCTACAACTATGCAAAAACCGGAGATAACCCCCCGAGGGGTAAAATGGTCATTTTCCAACTCAACTTCACTTCAAATCAAATACAATCATGTCAACTCAAATTGATTCAAAATTAGTCCCACAAGACTCATATCTTAACTTCGGAGCAAAAACTACGCGAAACAGCTCACCGGATTGCCTGACGGGAACTCGGGAATGCTATTTCGGTCATGGACCCATCTTCCTGGAATCAAAAAGGGCAAATCCCACGTCATTGCGTAACTCTTGACAAAATCAGTCCGAAGATGGTCTTTCACACCTTGTTCGGATGCTCAGCTTGAAGTTCTGCAAGTTCAAGCGGACATTATATTGCACGAGTGCACGTACTTCGAGACAATGGGACCCGCGAGGCCCGGATGCACCACGACCAGCCGCAGGTGTATCACTCTATAAATATAGACCTTGGGCCAGCCATTTTAGGGAGAGAAAAGGCGATGAATCCCTGTCCAATTGGCTTTATACACACCCTATATTGAGTGCTTGCTCTTTTTAAGCACCTGTTAGCCCATATACAGTCATATATTTACGGAGCTGAGTGTTTATCCATTTAGAGTCATAGAAGTCTGCATTGGCAGCCCACTGTAAGCCTTCTTACACTCTATAAAGCCTCTTTCTTCATATTGGCACACTATTCTACACATTGAGAGTCGTGTTGTGTGCGTATGCCCGGACTTCGGTCCATGGCTTTCATTTCTGTCTGTATATATATACTTATATATATGTATATATTTTTATACGGACTAACATTATCGAGTTATGCCTCGATTGAGCCTAGACTTATGTTTGGAGCGTTTACTTGCTTTTCTATATATACATATACTTATATATATGAACTGTTGTCAGACTCTGTCTGATGAGCCTGGATTTTACATCAGGAGCGTTTACTTGCTTATATATATATATAATTGTTGTCGAACATATCCGATGAGCCTGGATTTATATCCGGTGCGTTTACTGCTTTTATATATATATATATATATATTTATATTTTTGTCAGGCCTGGAGTTTACTTTGTGGTCTTTTACTGATTTATTTACATTCCGTTCCGCCTGGGGTTTACTTCAAGGCGGTTGATCGCTTTTACCGCTTTTTTACATTTCGTCCCTCCTGGAGTTTACTTCGTGGCGGTTGACCGCATTTATTGCTTTGTTTACTTTTCTGATCCCCCATGGAGGTACTTCGTGGTGGCTGATCATGTCCATATATATATATATATATATTTACCGCTTTTATATATTTACATTTCTGATCCCCCATGGAGTTGTTTCGTGGTGGTTGATCAAGTATGTATATATATATATATACATATATGCAGCTTTTATATATATAACTGCTTACTGCTTTCCATACAAACTGCAGTATGATGTGAGCCTAGGAATCATGTGATCACAGATTCAGTTTATTGAATCTAGATTCGGTTCCCCTGATGGACCTTTTTTAGCTATGAGCAGCTTGTACATTATCTTACAGTGTCTGAATTTCCTTAGATGGTTGTCATGCCCGTGAGGAGTTCGGCACTGCTGTATATTATTTTCTAGAAGATGCTTCGCATCTCAAAAATAAAAGCAAATAATTCGAACCTTTAATAATAAAATGGAAGTATCAAAGGCCTCAATTACTATTGAGCACAGGGTTTAAAAAACCAATTTTTACAAAACGTCATTGCTATATCATGTTAAAAATTGAATTTTTCTATAAATTCAAACCCTATGTATATAGGTGCGAACGAGGTACAACACTACTTCCAAATAATTGCACATTGATCCACACACACACACACACACATTCATATAACAGTTTCTTTGAAAAGTGGCGGTCACCATGGTAACACGGATGTCGGGGGGTGCCTAACACCTTCCCTCCGCATAATCAAGCCCCCGAACCCAAATGAATCTCGGTTTCACAGGACTGGTTTATCGTTGTCACATCTTTGGGTCAATGTGCAAACCTTTTCGATGCGTTAGTGCAACCGATTAAATACACCAATGGCGACTCTTAAAGTCAAATCGTCGACATTATACATGTCGAACCTTTTTCACTTATTTTTTCAAACAAATCTCACATTAACATGAGAACACCAAAGAACAAGTAACAAAAAGGGACACTAAAAAAATCCCGATGTCGACAGCTATCACCAACAGTTTGGACATGGACATGGAAAATGAGATAGAATGGCATCAGGAATTGAAGGAAACTGTGGCTGCCTTACACACGTTACCAAAATATTCAAAAAAGTATTGAATTTTGTTGGAGGACAGAACTAAGCCCACGAGGAATGCACATAGAAGTAACAAAAAGGGACACTAAAAAAATCCCGACATCGACAGGTGGCGACTCTGCTGGGGACTCCAGTAAGAGGGCTTAAACCACTATTACAATCTTTTCAAAACTATTATATGCTTGTGTGTGAATGTTGCATTTACATTTATGATGAATGTGTACGAATGCATTTTACTTACTGTACTGCTAAATATCTATCTGTGATATTAGTGCTTCGCACATGTCATCATTTTCATAAACGGTGAGACACGTTGTATGTGAATGTATGTTGTGTGGTTCCTCCACCAGGAGGCTATCCTGTCGGTGTTTGATTACTGGACTCGTAGGAAGAATAATTCCAACAGGGCTCAGGAAAGGCACCACCCAGATTCGCTCCAGTTGAAAGACCGGATTAACTTCCCGTCAAGTAAATTGCGATGATCTAGGAACCTTCATGCCAAAAAGCCGCGAGAGTAACCCTAAGATAGGTCAGTTTCTGATAAACCAAACGCAAAGGGAAGTCTCTTCATACTTTCCCATTTTAAATTACTTGTAATTTCAATTACTTGTCAATCTCAATGTAATGGAAAATATGAAGAAAATGTGTAAATGCATATTAAGGCTTGACATGCTATCAAATGACACCCATTTTGCAGGATAATATTCCTAAAATGGACACATTATGATAGCATGTAAAATTTTTATACATTTCCCAAAGACTAAACTACATAAGTTTTTGTAGGGAAGCAATTGATCATATTTCCAGTTCAAAGTCCAAAAGGGCATTAAGCCCACAGTCAGACATGGATAAAAGTGCCCAGCTTGATCCTACCCCTATCTCTCGCAAGGAGTTCGAAAGATTAAGCTATCAAATTACAGAGTTGGTTGTTATGTTCAAGGAACTACACCAATCTACTCAGGGTCCTCAAATACCCATCCACACAGAATCCCCTGCACATGGAGGAACCCAGGGCCAAACAATGCCTACTCAATCTGAGTCATTCATACCAGGGGGCAGTCAGGGTATTGGCAAAAAGATGGAAACCCAGATACCTAAAACTCATTCCAATAAAGAAATCACAAATCTCAGGGATGATCGGCGGGGATCTAAGAAAAAAGTCCAACAAATGGAAGAGACCATCCGGTCAATCAAAGGGACTGGAAATTATGGGAGTGTCACCTATTCAGATCTCTGCATATTCCCAAGGGCTCGATATCCTACCAAATTCAAAGTCCCAGAGTTTGAAAAGTACAATGGGGCAGGTGATCCCTATACGCATCTAAAAGTGTACATTGGCGAACTGGGGTCTTATGATGAAGATGAAAGCCTCAGAATGCAACTTTTTCAAAAGAGTTTCACCGGAGAGGCTAAAGCCTGGTATGCCCGACTTGATAATGCCAAAATCCACAACTGGGAAGAATTGGCCCACGCCTTTCTAAATCAGTATAGTTTTCAGTCACAAATGGCGCCGGATCGATACCAAGTGACTAAAGTCAAAAAGCAAAGTACGGAATCTTTCCGAGAATATGCCCAAAGGTGGAGACATCTCGTAGCGCAAGTCATTCCATCAATGACAGAAACTGAGACGGTAATGCTGTTTATTGATATCTAAGAGGCTCCGTACTACGAGAGGATCCTAGCAGGCATAGGAAAGCCATTCTCGGAAATGATCAAACACGGTGAAAGGGCAGAGATGGGCCTGAAGGCCGACAAGATTAAAGACTTCACTGCCTTGGAAGCAGTTGCCAAGCATATACAGACTGGCAAGTATGCGAGCGATCCCAAGGGTGTACCTGATAAAGACACTGAAGATGTATCCCTTGTTGTATAGGGGCAATCTAGTAGACCAACCTACAGTCCCCCCATTTGGAAAAAGTGAGACAATCTGCCATTTCAACAACAGGCTGCATTTAACCAATTCCAGGACAGGAAAAGAAAATTTGAGAGAACAGAAAATCGGGTGTTCACACCTTTAGGTGATTCTCTTGAAAATGTTTTGGTGATATTGATGGATCATAAGCAAATTACCGAACTGGCTCCACCTCTGGAACCAGGGAGCAAAAGATACAATCCAAGCCAGAGATGTGCTTACCATTAAAGATCTCCAGGACACGATACACAAGATTGTTGGTCTTTAAAGCATAAAATTCAAAATCTGATCGAAAGTGGCAGTATTGTGGTCCAACAACCTGACCAACAAAATGTCAACACCAACCTTCCGTTGCAACATGATACGGAAGAAGTAAACATGACCGGGTCAGGAAACGTTGAAATGTATCCAATTCGTAAGTGCATACGATGGATAGAGGACTACCCCCAAAGGCACAGAACAAATGTCCTAAAGTGGGAAAACTCAGAGGAAGGTATCATAGTAATGAAAAAATTAGAGACGATTTAGAACCAAGTAAATCTGCTAGCTAAGCTGATAGTGCGCCAACATCAGGATACGAGGCATTTCTTCACTTAACTATCAGAAGGACAAGAAAAGGGGGATGATAAAATTGCTAGCAGACCTCACCAACGAAAAAATTGCTTGGGGGAATGCGAACTCTCAAAGAAGAAAGATCAAACAACCTCCACAAGAGTCCAAAAATTCACCCCTCTAAGAAAATCCAATGAAGAAATGTTACACTTTTTGATGAGCGATGGAAGGATTACTGAGTTGTTGCCTCCTGTAAATCCCAAGATAAAGAGCTATGATTCCACCAAGATATGTCTCTACCATTCTAACTCACTTGGACATACGACTGAGGAATGCTGGGCTTTGCGACATAAAATCCAGGATTTCATTGAAAATGGAGAGATAGAGATAGAAATTTCCATGACCAAAAAAGGCGAAAAGGCAATAAAAAGCTTAAGATGTCCACTTGAGACAGGCAGCTCAGATGAGATGAAGGCTATGGGCGATAATCCTGGCAGAACCCAAGATGGAATGATCCTAATGTAGGAAATGACAAAGGAGATTCTTTCGCCAACATCCGACATTCTATGGTACAAAGATGACAACCACAGTCCAGATCTTATAACCTTGGATGATGCGGAGGAAATACTGATCCTTTCCGAGGAGGAAAAAGCAAAAAAGGAAAGTTTCTTACAAGAAATGTGACAACAGTTCGAGGGAGATTTCATGATCGAATCCTCTCAAGCCCAGGAAAAGCGTGAAGGAACAAATGAAGGAAAAGGTGGTGAGGTTTTCGGGGAAAGCAACCCATCAAAGAATCAAGATTTTATACCTTTTTATGATGGGTCCATCTCAAGCATCCCTGAGGAATGTACTGAACCAGGAAGCGATCAAGTTATGGCCATAAGTGAAGACATTCAAAACCAAGAAGTAACCTTTGTCGTGAGCCTTGAAGGCAACACAACCTCTGACAACTGGACTATTAGGCCTCAACTAGCCAAAAAGATGTAGATCCAGGGGATAAAGTTGCGAGTTCCAGAAAATGTTGGGACGGTATCACTTCCTTTGTAGTATGCCTTTTATTTTCCATGCATGTATAGAAAAAAAAGCGAAAAAAAGAAAAAAACAAAAAAAACAAAAACAAAAAAAACAAAAAATAAAAAGAAAAAAAATCAAAAAAATCAAAAATCAAGTCATTCAGGTTTCAGCTCATCAAGCCTGAAGTACGAAAGACCTGATCTCCCCTCATCATGGGAGTACGTAGGCATCCATTTATGGTGCGATCAAACCAAACAAAAACCCAAAAAACCCAAACAAACACTTCTCAAACCAAACACTTCTCAACCAAACACTTCTCAAACCAAACACTTCTCATCCAAACACTTCTCAAACCAAACACTTCTCAAATAAACACTTCTCAAACAAAAACTTCTCAAACTATTTATCTTATCAAGCAAGAAGTACGCAGACCTGATCTCCCACACATCCAGGAGTACATAGGCAGCCATCAGTGGTGTGGTATGACCCTCAGCAAAAACGTCCAAAACCAAACGTTGATCCCAAGAACAACCCTCCAAGTCAGCGACCTATGTGGAGAAGACCCAACAACACTGCAATGTCATTCCATTAAATATGGCACAAATCCCAGAAAGGAAGAAACAATGATATGCCAAGACAACCAGCAGCGAGGACCTTCAAAGATTCGACACCCTTAATCACGAGTCTTCATCAAATCAAAAGAAAATCAAGACCGATTACAATAACAAGTCAGGAATAATGATTGAAGGCATCAAAACCCAGGTCATGTACTTGTTCACCATCTGGTACAGAGGAAAAAGTCTCTTGCAATCTTAGCATCTTATCAGCCCATCTGTCAAAGCGACTATCCTAGACAACAAGTAAGGCTGGGGCAATTTCAAAATTGACGACAACCCGATATTGCGACCCCTACAACAAGACTTGGGCAATCTCAAAAACAACGACAACTCAACACTGGGGCATTTATCAACTATCCAAAAGAGGAAAATGCCCCAGTCAACACCATCGGCATGGTCCATCATCATCAAAGCTTCCCTCTCATCAGCTCACTAGCGATTTGGATATTACTCACTTGCGACCTCATCAACAAAGAGAGTTTTTTGTATGAATCCCCGACATTAGTATGCGAAAGGACTGGGGCATTTTTTGATTCCAGGAAAGCGAAGAATTTTAAGGCGGGATCATGCCTCTCATCAAAAGAAGGAAAACTCCTGAAAAGAATCATGGCTACATTAGCTTGCCCCTACAAACGAAGGGGAAAATTCTCAACAAAGTTCTTAACTTAAGAGCAGAAGCCCAATAAGAAAGGGTCTGGTGAATGAAATCTACACCATCAAACATGTTAATTTGCGCCAAATCCTCATAAGTTGAGGCCTCTACACTAAAGTTCAAAGTTCGGCAGCGAAAGTACAAACTGCACCCCCCAGGGATATTAGGGGCATTCAGATCAAGCACTCAATAGCGAAAAGAAACTACAAATCACCTCAAAAAGGGTGAGGTGCTACATCAACATACATCTCTATCCAGCGTAACATCAGGCAGAGTCTGGCAAAACAAACCTTTGAATATAACTTCAGCAAAGGTATCGGAGGATCCGGTATTCAAAACCATTATCTTTAAATCAGTGCAACATCAAGACAGTTCAGCGATGAAAGTTTTGAATACCACTGTTTGAGTGGGAACCAAAAAAATTGGACAATGTCAACGTATTCAACTACCAATAGGGTAGACACCGTTGCAAACTACCAGCGTATACATCGGAAAGGTCTGGTGATTTCAGAACGTCATCCCCATCAAAGACGTGGAAACCATCTCAACTTATCTTTATCAAACAAGCATTAGAGATTAAATGCCAAACCATTGGAGTCAACACTAGCATAGGCTTCAGCAATGATCGGTAAAGATAGAGCGATTTGCGAAAACATTTTTAACATGCATCATAACATTCATTACATTGCAATTTGCGATTTGCGATTTATGATTTGGGATATGCAAAATGCGATGTGCGAGTTGCGAAGTGCGATTGGCCAAAATTGAAATGCGAAGTGCGAAATGCGATGTGCAATTTGCGAACTGTAATTTGTGAAAACATTTTAAACATTCATCATCACATTCACTACATTGCGATCTGCATCATTAAAAATACATTATCATGTTTCAAGTGTCTACTAATCTTTATCATGTCCATTCCATTGCATGAACATGATAAAGAGGGGCATCTATAGACACTTGAAATTTTCTTTTCCTGTTACTAACTGTGCAGGAGGGCAAAAATGTCTTTTTTACACTCCAGAGGTAATCCTGGAGGTCCACAACATAAATTCTAACCTCAGAGATAACACCGAGTACATTCAGAGTCAACATCATGACCATCTCAAAGATAACCCTGGGAAAAACCTGTTACAACTATGCGAAAACCGGAGATAACCCCGGGAGGGGCAAAATGGTCATTTTTCCAACTCAACTTCACTTCAAATCAAATACAATCATGTCACCTCAAATTGATTCAAAATTAGTCCCACAAGACTCATATCTTAACTTCGGAGCAAAAACTACACGAAACAGCTCACCAGATTGTCTGATGGGAACTCGGGAATGCTATTTCGGTCATGGACCCATCTTCCTAGAATCAAAAAGGGAAAATCCCATGTTATTGCGTAACTCTCGACAAAATTAGTTCGAAGATGGTCTTGTACACCTCGTTCGAATGCTCAGCTTGAAGTTTTGCAAGTTCGATCGAATATTATATTGCACGAGTGCACGTACTTTGAGATGACAGTACCCGCAAGGCCCGAATGCACCACTACCAGCCGCAGGTGTATCAGAGGCTACTGCAGGTACACATGCGGCCATCAGTCTATAAATATAGATCTTAGGCCAGCCAAGGCGAGGAAGCCCTGTCCAATTGGCTTTATACACACCCTATATTGAGTGCTTGCTCTTTTTAAACACCTGTTAGCCCATATACAGTCATATATTTACCGGCAGGAGCTGAGTGTTTATCCATTTAGAGTCATAGAAGTCTGCATTGGCAGCCCACTATAAGCCTTCTTACACTCTATAAAGCCTCTCTCTTCATATTGGCACACACTATTCTACACATTGAGAGTCGTGTTGTGTGCGTATGCCCGGACTTTAGTCCGTGGCTTTCATTTTTATTTGTATATATATACTTATATATATGTATATATTTTTATACGGACTAACATTGTCGAGTTATGCCTCGATTGAGCTGCATTTTATGTCCGGGAGCGTTTATTGCTTTTTATATATATATATATATATATATATATATGAATTGTTGTCGACTCATCGATGAGCCTAGATTTTACATCTGGAGCGTTTACTTGCTTATATATATAAATATAATTGTTGTCAGACATATCTGATGAGCCTAAATTTTATATCCGGTGCGTTTAATTGCTTATATATATATTTATATATATAATTGTTGTCGGACATATCCGATGAGCCTGGATTTATATTCGGTGCATTTACTTCTTTTATATATATATATGTACATATATATATATATTTATATTTCTGTCAGGCCTGGAGTTTACTTTGTGGCCTTTTACTGCTTTATTTACATTCCGTCCCACCTGAAGTTTACTTCGAGGCGGTTGATCGCTTTTACCGCTTTCTTTATATTTCGTCCCGCCTGGAGTTTACTTCGTGGCGGTTGACCGTATTTATTGCTTTATTTACTTTTTTGATCCCCAATGGAGGTGCTTCGTGGTGGCTGATCATGTCCATATATATATATATATATATATTTACCGATTTTATATATTTACATTTCTGATCCCCCATGGAGTTGATTCGTGGTGGTTCATCAAGTATGTATATATATATATATATTTACAGCTTTTATATATATAACTGCTTATTGCTTTCCATACAAACTACAGTATCATGTGAGCCTAGGAATCATGTGATCACAGATTCGATCTCTTGAATCTAGATTGAATCAAGATCCATTTTTCTCGAAAGCGACTTGTACATTATCTTACAATTATGTGTCTCGAATTTCCTTGGATGGTTGTATGCATGTGAGGGAGTTCTAAGATCACAGATATTATTTTCTCGAAGATGCTTCGCATCTCGAAAATAAAAGTAAATAAGTCGAACCTTTAATAATAAAATGGAAGTATCAAAGGCCTCAATTACTATTGAGCACAGGGTTTAAAAAACCTCTTTTTACAAAACTTCATTGCTATATCATGTTAAAAATTGAATTTTTCTATAAATTCAAACCCTATGTATATAGGTGTGAACGAGGTACACCACTACTTCCAAATAATTGCACATTGATCCACACACACACACACACACATATTCATATAATAGTTTCTTTGAAAAGTGGCGGTCACCGTGGCAACACGGATGTCGGGGAGGTGCCTAACACCTTCCCTCTGCATAATCAAGCCCCCGAACCCAAATTAATCTCGGTTTCACAGACCCGTTTAGTAGTGTCACATCACTGGGTCAATGTGCAAACCTTTTCGATTTCGTTGGTGCAACCAGTTATATACACCAACTGGCGACTCTTAAAATCAAATCGTCGACATTATACATGTCGGACCTTTTTCACTTGTTTTTTCAAACAAATCTCACATTAACATGAGAACACCAAAGAACAAGTAATAAAAAAGGACACTATAAAAATCCCGACGTCGACAGCTATCACCAACAGTTTGGACATGGACATGGAAAACGAGATAGAATGGCATCAAGAATTGAAGGAAACCGTGGCTGCCTTACACTCATTACCAAAATATTCAGTAAAGTATTGAATTTTGTTGGATGACGGAACTAAGCCCACGAAGAATGCACATTGAAGTTTGAATCTACCAATGATGAAGGTTACAGAATTGCTTGATGCCGGTTAAGAAGAGAGACATGTCAAGCCGAAGACGTTAAACAAGGGCAGCTACTTGGGAGGCAACCCAAGCACTCAAATTTGATCTTTCTACCCCTTTATTTTATTTTTTTTATTTTTTAGTTGAATGTTAGCTAGTAGTTCTTTCTTCTGTGCATGATTTTCTTACATTGGGGACAATGTAAGGTTTGAGTGTGGGGGGGGGGGGATTTAGGTTTTATTTTATTTAGGAATAATAATCCAATTTTGATGGGAAGTTGAAAAAATTCTAAAGTTTTTTTGAAAACTTGAGTTCCATGGTTCTATTTGCCTATGTGTTCGAAGGTTAAAGTCAAAGATTGAAAATTGATGCTAAAATTCAAAATTTGTTTGATGCTAAATTTGTTAATGAATGATGAAGACTAAATTATGATTCATAGTAATTGATTTGAATTGAATTTGTAATACATGAATACTTGAATATGAGAAGCGTGTTTATTTAGCTAAGTTATTTGTGAAGTTATCTATGTGCACTAATTTCATGACTTAGAACTGTTTAACTTGCTTATGTTGTCACAGAACCATGTGAAAAAAAATGATGAATGAAAAAAAAAGAAAAAAAGAGAAGGAAAATATAAAAGTTGAAAAATATGTTTCAATGTCCATTGTACGAAATAACCGGGTATCCAAGCCTTGGGAAGTATCGATATTCACGCTAAAAAGTGTGATGGATAAAAGTAGCTTGACTAGTCGACTTTTGTGGCCTTTGTTACTTGAATAAGTAAATCCTAGAAGTATCTCTACACCTAGCGCCCTAAGATCATCTGGTTTGGGAGTCGTTGGTGGAAAGTTCACTACATGGGTAACTTTGATAAGCTTAAGAAAATGAGACATTACACATGTCAAGAAAAGAAAAAATATGAGAAAAGTATGAAAATACATTCATTTGTGCTAAAAAGAAGGTTCTATGAAAAAAAATTGAAAAGCAAGGAAAATTTGTTTTTGGTTGTGAGTCAGTGTGCATGATTTTTTCTCCATGGTAACTAAGTTGAGTAAGTATGAAAATTTTGGGAATGTTACTTATGTGGCTATAGTTTGATTTAATGAAATTCACTGGTGAAATGATAAGGTTGTTCATTGTGAAATAACTGATGAGACATTGATTAGATTTCTGCAAATTTAGTGTTGATAGTCATTATTTGTACCTTGAAATCTTTTGATACTATGGTTGAATATAATTTTTTTGGAAATCAAACTTTTGGTTTACACGAGGACGTGTAAAAAGATAAGTGTGGGGGAGTTTGACGAGTATGAAATATATTATGTTTTTATCCCTTAATGCTTAATCTTTTGTATTTATTTTGTGCCTAAATATATTCATTATTTTTATATTTTTATTTTAGGTACAATTGAAGGTGTTCCGTTGTCGACGTCGGGATTTTTATTTGTCCCTTTCTGTTCTTGTCTTTTGGTGTTCTCATGTTAGGTGAGATTTGTTTGAAAAAATAAGTTTGAAAATGTCCGACATGTATATGTCGACAATTTGATTGTAAAAGTCGCTAGTTGGTATTTTTAAATGGTTGCACTAACTCAACCGAGAAATGGTTTGCACATAGACCTAGTGATGTAACACTGTATAACTAGTCTGCAAAACTGAAATTCGTTAGGGTCCAGGGGCTTGATTATGCAGAGGGAAGGTGTTAGGCATCCCCCGACATCCGTGATAACACGGTTACCGCCACTTTTTAATTTAAACTTTTATCTGAATGTGTGTGTGTGTAGGTCCATGTGCAATTATCTGGAAGTAGTGTTATGCCTCGTTTGTACCTATACACAAAGGGTTTGAATTTTGTATAACAGTCCAATCTTAACGAGATATGGCAGTGATGTTTTATAAAATATGTTTTTTAAACCCTTATGCTTAATAGTAATTGAGGTCTTTGATACTTCCATTTTATTATGTGTTCGGCTTGATTGCTTTTATTATTTTTGAGATGAAAATAAGATATATAGAAGTGCCAAACTCCTTGTGGGCATGAGAGTCATTTAAGGAAATTCAGACACCGTGAATAATTTACAAGCTGGATACAGCTGAAAATGTCCATCACGGGAACCGAATCTAGATTTAAGAACTGAATCTGTGATCTCATGATTCCTAGGCTCACATGATAATGCAATATGTACAAAAGCTAGAAAACGAACTAGATTTGAATAAATATGAGCTCTTCAGCTTCAACGGTTCTAGTTTAGTCACTATGAACCGGTTAAAATGAGAAATAGCCAGATTTAGGTAAATCTAACTGCAGTAAGACAAGTAAAGCAGTTATATATATATATATACATATATATATATATACATTTCGATCGAGTTCGAGATCACTTGGCCGTTATTTACCGCTTATATATATATGTATATATATATATAAGCAGTACAAGCTCCGAATATTATATTCGGGCTCAATCGAAGCATAGTTCGATAATATTCGGAGCTTTTTACTGCTTATATATATATATAAGTAATTATATATATAAAAGCAATAAAAGCCACGGATCGATGATCTGGGAATACACACACAACACAACTCTCAACGTTAATAATTAAGTGTGGGTGCACGAAATTGAGAAAAAGCTTAAAAATCTGTTATATCTTATAGTGGGCTGCCAAAGAAGACTTCAGATAGTTTCTGATGAATGAATACTTGGTTTCCACTGGTTATATTTTAGTATGTAGCAAAAACATGAGCTCACAATTGTTTAGAAAAAGAAAGCACTCAGTTTAAAGTATGTACAGAGTAAAATGGACAAGGCTTCCTCGCCTTTTTTCTTCTTAAAATGGCCACCCCAAGCCCTCTATTTATAGGGGGAGCCGCAGGTGGACCTGCGGCTACCCGGGGTGCCCCGAACTCTGTCGGTCCCACCGTCTCAAAGAACGTGCACTCGAACAACGCGTTATTTACTCGAACCTTCATAACTTTTAATCTGGGAGTTCGATGAAAGTGTACCATACCATTCCCGAAAGCTCTTTCTGAGAGCTACGTAATGACATAGGATTTGTCTTTTTGATTCTGGGAAGATGGGTCCATGACCGAAATAGATTTTTGGGTCTCTGTTAGGTAGTCCGTTGAGTTGTTTTGCGTAGTTTGCGCCCAGAAGTTAAGATATGGTTCTTTTGGGACTTCTTTTGAAGAATTTTGAGTTGAAATGAGTTGATTTGATTTGAGTTGGAAAAATGACCATGACCAAAATAGATTTTTGGGTCTCCGTTAGGCAGTCCGTTGAGTTATCTCTGACTTTGGTGCAATTGTAGCGGTCTTTTCCTAGGGTTATCTCTGGGATTGTCATGTTGTTAACTCTGAATATCCTCAGGGTTATCTCTGAGGTTGGATTGATCTCCTGAGGTTGACTCCAGGCATTGGACTTGATCTCTCGGGGTTATCTCTGGGGTTAGAATTGACTTTCCCAAGGTTATCTCCGGGATTGGAAACAGGATCTCCCGGGCCTATCTTTGTGATTGGAACTGATGTTTTGGTCCTCCAGGGTTATCTTTGGAGCGTAAAAAAGATGTTTTTGCCCTCCTGTATAGTTACTAATAGGAAAACAAAATTTCGAGTGTCTACAGATGCCCCTCTTTATCATGTTCAAGTAATGCAATGGAATGAACATGATAAAGATTACTAGACACTTGAAATATAACAAGGTATTTGTAATGATGCAAATCAGAATGTAATGCATGCTATAATGAATGTTAAAAATGCTTTTGCAAATCACAGTTCACAAATCGTATATCGCATTTCGCACTTTCGACTTTGCACTTCGCTTTTGGCCAATCGCACTTCGCAACTCGCACATCTCATTTCATAAATCACAAATCACACTTCGAACATCGTAAATTGCTTTACCTTTATCGGTTATTGCTGATGCCTATGATGGTGTTGACTCCAGCGGTTTGGCTTTTTGTCGGTGTTGTCGATACCTGTTTGATAAAGATAAATTGAGATGTTTTCTGCATCTTTGTTGGGGATGATGTTCTGAAATCATCAGAACTTCCCGATGTATACGCTGGTAGTTCAAAAATGGTGCCTACCCTTCTGGTAGTTTGACAACGGATCCTACTATGCTGGTAGTTGACTACGCTAACATCACCAAAACACTTTGATTCCCACTCGAACGGTGGTATACAAAGCTTTCATCGCTGAACTATCTTGATGTTACGCTGAATAGATGCCAATGGTTTAGAATACCAGATCTCCCGATACCTTCGCTGAAGTAATATTCAATGTCTTACTTCACCAGACTTCGCCTGATATTATGCTGGATTGATGCCAATGGCTTATAATACCAACTGATGTTTGTGATGAAATTTTTCTCTAATCTAGGTTTTTAACGTGCACATATATTTAAATCTACTGGAGATGCATGCTAAACCTTGATGGAATCTGTAAGCTGATGTAGCATATTTGCATATGTCCAGATCATGCATGCTGTGATGATCTAGATTTATCCTTATGAGTCTATTATCCTAGGTTGATGCACATTTTAAATTGTCTGGAGTAAAAACTTACCTCACCCTCTCTGAGGCGATTTGGAGTTTTTTTTTCGTTATTGGGTGCTTGTGCCCCATTTCCTTGAGTTTTTAATTCGCAACTCGGCTGAACTGATGACTGGAGTGCCGTTGACATCCCTAGAGGGTGTAGCCCATTCTTTCGCTGCCCATATTTGAACTTCGGTGTAGAGGCCTGGACTTGTGAGGACTTAATGCAGGTTAACACATTTGATGATGAGGATTTCATTCGCTAGACCTTTTAGCTTCTGCTTTGGAGTTAATAACTCTCTTGAGAATTTTTCCCTTCTTTTGTAGGGGCAAGCTTATGTCTCCATGATTTCTTGCAGGAGTTCTCCCCTTTCATTTGATGAGAGGCTTGATCCAGCATTAAACTCATTCCCTTTCCTGGAATCAGAAAATGCCCTATTCCTTTCGCATGTTGTTGCCGGGGATTCATATAAAAAACCCTCTTTGTTAACCAAATCCCGAGTGAGCAATATCCTTTATATCAAAAGAACAAAATGCACCGAAAGCTTGACGGCTCGGCCGTCAGGATTAGTACACTCTTGTGAATAAGGCATTTTAAGTAAAAGTTTATGAGTTATGAAATCGCAAAGAAATGTTGAAACATCCAGGGTCATTATGCATGATTAGGATTAGATTTAAAAGACTTATCTTCCTATATCAGAGACACTTCATCTTTGCTCTAGACGTTCTTCTTCGCAGACTTGATTTCATATGACACAGGTACTATGAGTGACGCAACCCTTAGCAGGGGTTTCATTTCTATGCCTTGCAAATTTTATTGATTCTCTCACCTAATCTTGTCTCGTTTTCTTAGGCTATTCAGAATTACCCATGTAACAAGTTTTGGACCAATGACTCCCAAACCGGAGGGCTTTAGGGCGCTAGGTGTTAAGACACCCCTTCGGGTTTACTGGCTCGAGTAATAAAGGTCACGCTTCAAGATGAATCCGGCGATCACTCTATTTGCTTCTTTGCCTGAGTTTGATAGGTCCATTTTCTTAGGCTCTAAGTCACCCACGTAGGGAGCGTTGGGCCGGTGACTCCTAAACCAGATGGCTTTAGGACACCAGGTGTATAGACACCCCTTTAGGCTTAATTACTTGAATAACCTATGCCACGATTCGGATCTACTCAGGTTTTGTCTTTTCTTGTTTCAATGCTCATTTTTCTAGGCACTAAGTTACCCAATGTAACGAGCATTAGGCCGATGACTCCCAAACCAGATGGCTTTAGGGAACCAGGTGTAAAGACACCCCTCAAGCTTAATAACTCGAGCAACTTAGGCCACGATTCGAAACATTAGGTTGGCGACTTATCTTTTATCTTTTCATTAATTGCCACTATTTTTGCCATAGTTTCATACCCCACAACTAATAGTCAGGGCAATTGCAAAATGCAAACATAAATATGAGGTCAAGTCTATTCCAAAAAGCATTTTGACCTAGAATGTCGTGCCCAATCAAAAGGTTGAATAGTCTTAATTCTCTAATTGTTCCCGTGATTCTCGCCCCACGGACGCTTATCAGAATTAATTCCATTCATAATAAGTTAAGTAAAAACTTTTTTCTAAGAATACTTAACATGTATATTATCGTTAATGCATGTAAATGGAGACTGAAAGCTCATAAAGAGGTGAAAGAGTCATACCTCACATGTGGATTATTCATTCTAAGAACAGTATGATTGGAAAAGACCAAATGATCATACCGAATCGCCAGTGAGATGATATGAGGAAAGCTCTAATAATGATGGACCATGTTGATGGTGCTGAATGGTGCATTTTCCTTTTTAGGATGGTTGATAAATGCCCCAGTGTTGAGTTATTGTTGTTTACGAGATTGCCCTAGTCTTGTTGTAAGGGTTCCAATATCGCGTTGTCACCAATTTTGAAGTTGCCCCAGCCTTGCTTGTGGTTTGGGATAGTTGCTTTGACAGATGGGCTGATAAGATACCGAGATCGCAAAAGGCTTTTACCTCTGTACCATACAGTGAACAGGTAGTGGATTTGGGCTTTGATGCCCTCAATCATTGTTCTTGACTTGTTCATGAAATCAGCCTTAATGAAGACTTGTGATTGAGGGTGTTGGCTCTCTGAAGGTCCTCGTTGCTAGTTGTCTTGGTGTATCGTTGTTTCTACCTTTTTGGGACTTGTGCCAGATTTGATGGAGTGACATTAAAGTGTTGTTGGGTCTTCTCAACATGGGTCGCTGACTTGGAGTGTTTTTCTTGGTGTCTTGGGATTGATGTTTGGGTTTGCATGTTTCTTTTGAGGGTCAGACCGCACCACTGATGGTTGCTTACGTACTCCTATTTATGAGGGGAGATCAGGTCTACGTAGTTCTTACTTGATGAACTGAACAGTTTGAGAAGTGTTTGTTTGGGTTTTTTAGGTTTTTGTTTGGTTTGATCGCTCCATAAATGGCTGCTTACATACTCTCATTGATGAGGGGAGTTCAGGTCTTTCTTTGTTCAGGCTCTTGGCTGAGACCTGACTGGCTTGATTTTTTTTTTTGATTTTTTAACTTTTTGATTGTTTGATTTTTTACTTTTTTTTTCAATATTTACATACATAGAAAATAAAAGGCATACTGCGAAGAAAGTGATACCGTCCCAATATCTCCTGGAACTCCCAACTTTATCCTCTGATCTACATCTTCTTGGTTAGCTGAGGCCTGATAGTCCAGTTGTCAGTGGTTATGTTTCCTTCCAGGATCGCGATAGCGGTTACCTCTTGGTTCTGAATATCTTCACTTATGGCTATAACTTGATCGCTTCTTAATTCGGTACATTCTTCAGGGATGCTAGAACTGGACCCATCGCAAAAAGGTATGACCTTTTAATTTTTCGATGGGTTGGTTTCCCTGACAACCTCACCACCTTTTTCTTCATCTATTCCCTTCCCTTTTTTCCTAGGCTTGAGAGGATTCGACCATGAAATCTCCCTCGAACTATTGTTGCATTTCATGCAAGGAACTTTCCTTTTTGGCTTCTTCTTCCTTGGAAAGGATCAATATTTCTTCCTCATCATCCAGGATGATAAAATCAAAAACGTGATTGCTATCTTTGGGCCACAGGATGTTTGATGTTGGCAGAGGAATCTCCTTTGGGGATTCCCTTGTCTCCTTTATCATTCCTTGTATTAGGATCAGTCCACCTTGTGTTCTGTCAGGATTGGTGCTCATAACCTTCCCCTCTTTTGAATTGCCTGTCTCGAGTGGACATTTTAAGTTTTTTATTTCCTTTTCGCCTTTTCTGGTCATGGAGAACTCTTTCTTCAGCTCTTCATTTTCAATGAGATCCTGGATTTTATGTCGCAAAGACCAATATTCCTCAGTCGCATGTCCAGGTGAGTCAGAATGTTAGACACATATCTTAGTGGACTCATAACTCTTTATCTTGGAATTTATAGGAGGCAGAAACTCAGTAATCCTTCCTTCGCTTATCAAAAAGTGTAGCATTTCTTCATTTGATTTGCTCAAAGAGGTGAATTTTTGGCCTCTTGTGGAGGTTGTTTGATCTTTTTTCTTTGAGAATTCGCATTCCCCCAAGCGATTTTTTCGTTGGCGAGTTCTTCTAGCAATTTTATCAATCCCCTTTTCTTGTCCTTTCATCCTGCTTTGATCTACTTCACTTAGTTGGCTCATCATGGAGAGATATGGGCTTGCATTATGGTTAACCTCTTTTTCCTCTTGGCTTTCTGATAGTTGAGTGAAAAATTGCCTCGTATCCTGATGTTGGCGCACTATCAGCTTAGCCAGCAGATTTACTTGATTCTGGATCGTCTCTAATTTTTGCATTACTGTCATACCCTCCTTCGAGTTTTCCCACTCTAGGACATTTGTTATGTGCCTTTGGGGATATTCCTCCATCCTTCGCATGTACTTACGATTTGGATAAATTTTAGCGCTTCCTGACTCGATCATGTTTACTCCCTCCGTATCATGCTGCAACGAAATGTTAGTGTTGACATTTTGTTGGTCAGGTTGTTGGACCACAATACTGCCACTTTCAATCAGATTCTAAATTTTATGTTTTAAGGACCAACAATCTTGTGTGTCGTGTCCTGGAGACCCTGAGTGGTAAGCACATCTCTGGCTTGGATTGTATCTTTTGCTCCCTGGTTCCAGAGGTGGAGCAAATTCGGTAATTTTCTTGTTATCCATTAACATCGCCAGTACATTTTCAAGGGAATCGCCCAGTGGAGTGAACACTCGATTTTCCGTTCTTTCAAATTTTTTCTTTCTATCCTGGCATCGATTGAATGTAGACTATTTTTGAAATGGCAGATTGTCTTGCTTTTTCTAAATGGGGGGACTATAAGTTGGTCTCCTAGCTTGCCCCTTGTAAAATGAGGGATACATCTTCATTGCCTTTATATGGTACCCTCTTAGGATCGCTCGCATACTTGCCAATCTGTATATGCTAGGCGACTGCTTGCAAGGTAGGGAAATCTTTAATCTTTCCTGTCTTTAGGTCCATCTTTGCCATTTTGTCGTGTTTGATCATCTCTAAAAATGGCTTTCCTATTCCAGCTAGGATCCTATCATAGTAAGGTGCCTCTTGGATGTCTATGAAAGTCATCACCATTTTAGTTTCTATCATTGATGGAATGACTTGCGCTGCCAGACGTCTCCACCTTTGGGCATACTCTCGAAAAGTCTTAGTACTCTACTTTTTGACTTTAGTCACTTGGTATCGATCCGGTGCCATTTGTGACTGAAAACTGTACTGATTTAGAAAGGCATGGGCTAATTCTTCCCAATTATGGATTTTGTCAAGTTGGGCATACCAGGCTTTAGCCTCTCTAGTGAGACTCTTTTGGAAAAGCTGCATTCTGAGGCTTTCATCTTCAACATAAGACCCCAGCTCGCCAATATATACTTTCAGGTGTGTATAAGGATCGCCTGCCCCATTGTACTTTTCAAACTCTGGGACTTTGAATTTGTCAGGATATCGAGCCCCTGGGAATATGCAGAGATCTAAATAGGTGACACTTTCATAGCTTCCAATCCCCTTAATTGACAGGATGGTTTCCTCCATTTGTTGGACTTTCTTTTTTATATCCCCAGTTTCTCGATCATCCCTGAGTTTTGTGATTTCAGGGGTTTTGTTGGTTCCTTTATTGGAATGAGGTTCAGGTATCTGGGTTTCCATATTTCTGTTAATACCCTAACTGCCCCTCAAGTGAATGACTCTGATTGAGTAAGCATTGTCTGGCCCCGAGTGTTTTTATTTTGTTCTTTTAGAAAGACAGCCAATTCTGCTATCTGATTCCTTCATCCTTCGAACTCCTCACGAGAGATAGGAATAGGATCAGGTTAGGCACTTGTAGCCATGTCTGACTGTGGGCTTAGTGCCTTTTTTGGACTTTGAACGGGTAACGGGACCAATTATTTCCCTACAAAAAGACTATGTAGTTTAGTCTGGGAAAACGAGGAAATGTTACATGCTATGTAATATGTCCATTTTTAGGAGTGTTTTAGTGTTCTCCTGCAAAATGGATGTCAGTCGTTTTGATGACAGGATAGCATCACTACAAGAAAAAGCATTAATTTCGACAGAATTAGGCTCAACGGACTATATTCAGTCAAAAATTAGTTATTTTCGACTAAAAATTTGGTCGACCTTAATTCCGTCAGAAGTACGTTATTCTCGAGGGAAATCCGTCAGAAGTATAAGGCCTGAACTGGCCCCAAGTTTCCCACCAGCGCGAAGCTTAAGTTCGACGAAACTATGGTTATTTTCGAGGGAAGTTCCGTCAAGGATAACCTACGTCCGACAGAAGTATATCCGACAGAAATTTTGTCGGAAATAAGTTTTAAAACCTAATTAGCAGCGTCTTCTTCAGCGCCTCCCTCATTTCATTTCTCTCTTTCTCTATCCTTACTCTCTCACTCTTTCTCTCTCTGCACCTACTCCCTCTCTCTGCACCACCCTCTCTCTGCACATCTGTGACGCCCCCAAAATAGGTCCACACGACCCATTCTGAGTCGCCAGATATCACACTATAAAAATCAAATACAAACTTCATTTATATAATCTGTTGAACTGTGTCATGTAATACGAGAATCGACCACGCTTAAAGCGTGAGTTTTAATACAAATGTATGTAACTCTCATGGTGCCTCGACCACAACCTTACAATGGTATTTTTTACATAAAAGTACAACCAAAAAGCTGCTTTTAGAAATTAAAATCTTTGGGAAGTGCTCAAGAAAACCTTCGTACATGGGAGGCCATGCGTCTAGGTTATGATAGATATCATATGTCCACAGAATTATCCTTTGTTGACCCAATAGACCCCAAAAAAAATGAGAAGATTACTATCATGTTCTTTCTAATGGTGAGTCTTCTCTTGGCATATAACTATCTCCACTGTCTGCAATTGAAAATTTTATTTCAACCAAACTCCAAGATCATATAGGTAGTGCTCGTAGATATACTCAGCAAGTGGATGAGCACAACCCTGTCTTATGATAACACTAAGTCGCATGTCATTAGACATCTTGCCTGATAGTGGCAAAAACACTCTTCCAAAGTTGGGTTCGCCCCACCCTATTTGATTCACCAAATATAACTATTAAATGTCATATAAAATACAACACACTTATCTTAAAGTTCTCAATGAAATTATTTTCATACTGTTTAGGGAGAACCTCAACAGCTATAGACCACCGTTCTAATCCTCTGTTACCTCCGCTCGACCCAACTACACTCTTATTACCTGAAAGGAATTGTGAAGCAAAAGGGTGAGCACAACTAGCCCAGTAAAGAATATCATGACTCAAGATAATTAAATTATCAATAGCCTTCATCAGTAATAAATCAGAGATTTAGAACATATGGTAGATAATAAAACTTTTCAACCATAGTTGCAGCGGAACGAGCAATCCATTAGAAGAGTCAAATAGACCATAAAGTCTATTGTCTTCTCCACGTTAAAAATCCACCAACAATGTTTTATCCCTGTAACATAAGTCAACAATTCCTGTCCACAATCAGTTGAATAACTCATAATCATAATTGCGGCTCTAAATTCCTTTTCGCACCTAGAACGAAGATAATTTTCATCACCTGTCTTTACCTGAAACATCAAAGACCATGGTTATACCAAATCACAATTTCTGTCCATAATCATACTAATAAATTAATCTTTCCACTATGGGCCAAAGATATTCATTAACAGTTCATCTTTCCACTCCAGGCCAAAGACATGCAACTGTATTTTAGAAGAGTAAAGTAGAGCATGATATCTACTATCTTCTACAAATTAAAAGTTTTTCATCAACTTTATCGCTGAGACTCAGCTTAATAAATAAACCACATCATCGAATCATCCCTGCACTACAGGCCAAGGATATTCATTCGTATCATGACCACGAATTATCCATGCACTACGGGCCAAGGATAATCGTGTTTTCATCAATGCTCATGATTATACCGAATAATTCCTGGTCATAATCATACCAACAACTATCCCTCAATGCACTACAGGCCAATGAGGACTTTTACCAAATCATCTGTAACATTATGGGTCATGATTATACCGAATGATCCCTGGTTATAATCATACCAAGTCCATCTATGCACGTAAGCCACAGATGACTTTCATCACAATATAAGCATGAGGATGATGACAATAATATAAGCATTAATCAAACGAAAACAAGGATAAATACTAAAAACTTTAAATTTATCCAGAGTTTATCAATCACTTAATAAACTCATAATCTAATATTATTAATATTATAACAATATTTTAATCACTTCTTAAATTTATAAATAATTTATTTTAATTGTTTACACTTTACCAAATAATGTATTTTAATCATTCAAAAATGTCATACTCACAAATTCCTCATCAAAAATCTGCATATACCTTATATAGGATTCCCAAACCATAAAATCCATTTTACCAATTTTTCAACTTCACATAACATATTAAATTCATATGTTCGTAATAAAACCATTTTCATGAAAAATACCAAATCAGTCCCAAAAATTATTCTTTTATGGGATTTAGCAAAATATAGTCCCATATTGAACATATATTTTTTTTCAGAATTTTTAAAATTCATGTACTATTTTTCATATGGCCAAAACTGTCGAATATTTAGATATTTATCATAAATTGTACTTTTGTCCAAAAATTCTGAAATTTACAGGGTATACTCCTGTTATATACATGTACTCCCAATAAAAATTTCACCAATTTTGGAGTTAACCACAAGGAGTTATAAGGCTTTACTTTTAAAATAGTCTTTTCCCATAAAATTCATAACTCCTAATCTATGCATCCAAAAATTGCCATTTTTGGACACAATCTAGAAAACTCAACAAATTATCATTTCAAATTTTTCCAGAATTTTTGAGGGTCAAAAAATTACGAAATTGCAGATGAATTTTTACCCGCCATGCGGTAAACCACGTAGAAAGATCATTTCCACAATTTAATAAGGAATGAATACGAAGGATCATTCACCATGTATGCGTAGTCCACACAGATAGGTTATTCGAACAGAATAATAAATAATGGAATAACAAAAGAATTCACTAGGTCATGCGTAATCTGCACCGACAGGTTATTCCAACATAATAATAAAGAATGGAACCAGGTCATGCGTAATCCGTACAGACAGGATATTCCAACAGAATAATAAATAATGAAATAACAGAAGAATTCACCAGGTCATGCGTAATCCGCATCGACAGGTTATTCCAACAGAATAATAAAGAATGAAATCAGGTCATGCGTAATCCGCACATACAGGATATTCCAACAAAATAATAAAGAATGAAATAACAACAGAATTCACTGTGGCGCGATAATCGCATGCACAGAAGTTATTCCAATAGAATAATAAAGAATGGAACCGGTCATGCGAATCCGCATGCATGTGATATTCCAACAGAATAATAAAGAATGGAATAAGAACCCTTACGAGTATTGAAAGAAAATAACTCTCTTCATTAATACGAAAGAATAATACCCCTTACCTAGAAGAAAACTGGATATTGGAATAGTGAGGCAGCAGACTTCTCTTCTTCTTTCTCTCTATAATTTCTCTCTATAATAATTTCTCTATAGCTTTAGTGAATTGCTGAAAAATAATAAAGGAATGAGTTTCTATTTATAGAAAAATATAGTTTCGATAATTGCACGTTTTGGGGCTCAGAATATTATAGTATAATACCTTCATCTTTTCCTTCATTTTTAATTTAGTCATCCAAGTATTATCAAACTTACACCACTTCCCTTAATAGTAAATCATGTGAATCAATAGTAAATCATGTGACTCAATAGTTCTAAACATGTGAAAAAATTAATTACAGTATAGTACCTTCATCTATACCCCCATTTTTAATTTAGTCATGAAAGTATTATCAATCTTGCACCACCTCCCCTAATAGTACAAGAATGTGAATCAATAGTACACACATGTGAACACATAGTTATATGCATGTGAATTAATAGCAATTAATTGCTCATTTATCCGGTTAATTACCCGATTGGACAATATAACCTCCAGACATCAATTATTATCGAAATAAATATCGATTTCCACTAACACTAAAAATCCCAACACAATAAAAATATTTTTATCAACAATTCATTTTTGAAATTTCAAAGTTTGACTTTTTCCAAAAAGTCAACTGTTGACTTTTTGACCAAAAAGTCAACCCGGGTAAATTTTGTGTTTATAGTCTATTTCTGCTAATTTCATCGTTCCGAACTCAAATATCACGTCCACGTCTCTAAATTCAACTTCGAACTCAAATTTAATTTTTAATAACATTCATCATTAATATTATAACTCACAATATTTAACAACCAGGTTGTTCCCAGGAAAGAGGGGGCTTTCCGATAAGGATTACTCCCTATTATTGGCGCCAAGTAATTAGATTAGATTATCTAACCTCTCATTCGATGTAACTTCTAGACATTGTCAATATTGCAAATAATAATATGAATAACTTTGTCGTCTCAATTATTGATTTAATAATATAACATATTATGTAGATGATACTGTGACAACAATTGAATCAATAATATGAGAGATATGATGCATCAATTACTGTAGCAATAATTGAGTATAACTGAGTGACTTCTCACGTAAGCATCAATAATCAATACCGTGTGCTATTATGCAACCACGCCAGACATCATTTACTTTACCACCGATTATTTTATGACAACTTACTTTGAAAATTTTTCACATATCACTCTTAACTTTAACCTTTTATCAATTTAACCATTTACTGAATAACATAATAATTATAGGAAAATTGAATACTTTCATTTCATAAAATTCGGGGTCTTACAACATCACTCTCATCTCTCTCACTCTCCCACTCTCATTGTCAGCCTTAGCTCGCCGGACCGGACGCCACCAACGCCGCCGCTAGCTACCACCGCCGTCCACCTCCCAACCTCTGCAGTCCACCTCTTTCTCCTCTGTAGTTGGATTACAAACTTTAAACTAAGGTTTGTTTAATTTATGTCCAATATTATATATTTAGGATTAATTTTTTCCCTCAAAAAATTATGTATTTTATGTCCAATATTGTGCTTATTGCTTAATTTCGTGTGCTTGATGAAATTGGGACCTTAATTTCGTGTGCTTAATTTATGTCCAACATTGGACCTTAATTTCGTGTGCTTGATGAAATTGGGACTGCAGTCGAATTGTTACTGAAATAGCTAGGCATTGTTTGTGTTCTGCAAATGTTGTTGCTGAAAATTGGGATTATTTCGTCCCAATATTTTTGTGTAATTGCAAACTTCTTTATTTTGTGCAAATGTTGTTGCAATTGCAGCTTCTGTTATTTTAGTTTAATTGTAGCTTTTTTATGCAATTGCAGCTTATTACAGTGTATGTTTACAGTGTAACAATGATATTTGATATTTCCGATGAAAATTATGTCAGAATTCTTCAATTGCAAATTTTGTGGGCGCATGTAACTATTTAAATATGTTACTTAATTTTCCAATACTAAAATGAACTAAGTACTGTTTACTTATGTTTTGTACTATTAAATAAAATAAAATAAAATAATATTATAAATAATATAAATTTAAATAATAAAATATAAGATAATATAATATAAAATAATAAAATTAAATAACATAAGATAAGATAATTAAGATAAAATGAAATGAAATAAAATAAAATAAAATAAAATAAGTTACTAAATGAATTAGAACTTAAATTATATCTAATAAATAAATAAAATACATTAAATTTAATTAAATAATATAATATAATATGAGTAAAAATAAGATAAATAAAATAAAATACAAAACTAATAATAAATTATAATAATTTAAATAAAATAAAATAAAATAAAGTAAATAATTTAATATAATAAATTAATTAAATTCAATAAAAAATATTTAAAAATATTAGATATAATACAAATAAAATACAATCCAATAAAATATATTAATAAAATAAAATAAAATAAATTTAAAATAAATTTAAAATAAATTAAAATAAATTAAAATAAATTAAATTTAACAAATTAAATTTAATTTCATAAAAATATTAAAAATTATATAATATAAAATAAAATAATAAATATAATTAAATTGAATACAATAAAATAAAATAATAAATACAATTAAATTTTATAAAATGAAATAATGTAATAAATAATTAATACAATAAAATAAAGTAATAAATACAATTAAATTAATTTTATAAAATAAAATAAAATAATTTAATAGTAGTCTCCATATATATTCCAAATAACAGTTCTCAGAAACTAAGTAGCACTTACTTAATTTTTCATTGGTAAAATAAACTAAGTAGCATTTGTTTAGTTTGTCACAATTATCAATAAACTCAATAATATATACTCTCCCTTTAATCTTCAATACACTCAATAATGTACAATACTTTGAAACTTAGAAACCCGTTTGACATTCACTTAGTAGAGTGAATGTTAAGCGATCAATTTGAGACTAGGATGTTATGTTATGTCTCTCACTTAGGTCGGTGCTAATACAAAATGGTACATTTTTTTTTGTTTTGAGGATTTTTCGATTGTTATCACACATAACATCTGTTAATTTGGAAGTGAATATTTCTTGCCCATGAGTAATGACTACTAGGAGAAGAGTCAAGGACTTCCTTGTATGCGAGGAGTTGACATAGCGATTCTTGACTAATAATACTCAATCGGTTCCTCGGCTTGACAATTAAATAAAATATGGGTCGTAGTTCTTGTTTGTGTCCTATACTCGATTAATAAAGTTAATTGAATTACTGCGGACATTCCTCACTGTTCCATCATAATAGATGACAACATCCTGAAGGAGTGCCATTAAGTTGTTGAACAAAGTTCTAGGTTCAGCAACCCTACAGATGAGCGTCGAACGCCTCACCTCTTTTTCTATGAAGATCTACCCATCCGGGGAATTTGGAGTGGTGAGAAGTCTTCTATATGATGGATTGGATTCCATCGGATGGATGATTTATTCTAGCGAGAAGTGTTCGCTCGCTCATCTATGTGGTTGTTTAACCCAAACTTTTTTCAATAGCTTAATGGAACTCCTTCAGGATGTTGTCATCTGTTATGATGGAACAATAAGGAATGTCCACAGTAATTCAATTAACTTTATTATTCGAGTATAGGACACAAAACGTAACTACGACCCCTTTTTTTTTTTTGGTCGCCATGAACCATTGAGTACTATTAGTTAGAATCGCTATGTCTAACTCTCAGATACAAGGAAGTCCTTGACTCTTCTCCTAGTAGTCATTACAGCTGCAACTGCTATAAAACTTAGAAACTCATTTGACAAGTAGGAGTGAATGTCGAACAGTAGTCTCTATAGATTTCAAATAACAATTCTCATAAACTAAGTACCACTTACTTAGTTTATCATTGGAAAAATAAACTATGTATCATTTGCTTAGTTTGCCACAATTTTTAATAAACTCAATAATACGCTCCCTTTAATCTTCAATACACTCAATAATATATACTATACTTTGGAACTTAGAAACCCGTTTGACATTCACTCAGTAAGAGTGAATGTCAAATAGTCCCTAGTTTGGGACTGTTACTGGATGTTATGTCTCTCACTTAGGTTGGTGCCAATACGAAACGGTACGTTTTTGTTGTTTTGAGGATTTTTCGACGGTTATCTATATATGTTCTTCAAGTGCATACTTAGATTAAGTTATCTTAGTTTATTTCGTGTGCTTGGAGACCATGCGAAGGTGCTGCCAAAATTTTCTTGAAACTCATGAAACGTACTCAACGTGTTGGCACTAGTGACGAGACGCATCCAATAACGGGATAGAAGACTTACCCCTGTCATCTAGAGTGGAGATACTAGGTAAATCTAATTTATGTATGAATATCTAAATTAACTGAATGCGTCTTTTGTGTAGTTAAAAATGTCAGCCGACCAAAGTTGGATGTACCGTAGGATACCCAGTGATGGGAGGGGATTAGTCTCAGCTTATCATGTTGGGGTGTCAGATTTCTTGAACAAAGCAATAGAACATATGGATGATCCAAACGGGTAGATGCGATGCCCGTGTGTCAAGTGTAAAAACTTGATTTGCAAGAAAGTTGACGAGATTAAATTCGACTTATTTCCCCATGGATTTGTGGATAGGTACTTCGTATGGACTCATCACGTGGAATCAAAAGTGATTGAAAATATTGTGTAATAACCAATTCTACAGGATTCAAACGTCGAAAACTATGATCCAGTGGAGATGTTAGTCGATGCTTATGGCCCTACTAATATTGACTAGGCTGAAAATGAGCCTTCTTCAAGCAGTGCTAAGCAAGTGCCAAATGATACAGATGCTGCCTTTTACAAGTTGCTATCTGAATCTGGGGTCGTGTTGTATCTAGGAAATGATACGAACACCAACTTTCTACAGTGATGATTCTCCTACACTTCAAGAATGAGCACGATTATAGTGAAAGAGGTTTCAACAATTTGCTTACTATAGTTTGACAATTCTTACCCAAGGATCATACTCTTCCTGCTAATTATTACAAAGTGAAGAAGATGGTCAAGGGGTTAAATATGGGCTATCAGAAAATCGATACTTGTGAGCAGGATTGCATGTTATACTATGGGGAGGACAAAGATAAGGGACATTGTGATATATGCAGCTTACCGCGCTACAAGGAGACAAAACGTGGGAGGAAAGAGAAATATGTTCCCAAAAAGATCTTATGGTACTTTCCTCTTACGCCGAGGCTTCAGCGGCTATTCATGTCGTCTCATACAGCTCAACATATGAGTTGGCATCGAATAAGGGATGTCGTGCCTGGTCAGCTGACTCACCTAGTGGATGGAGATGAATGGAAGAGATTTGATGCAAATTATCTTAAGTTTGTGAAAGAAGTTAGTTATGTTAGGCTTGGCATGGCTACTGATGGCTTTTGCCCTTTTAATAATTTTAGCCAGCCGTACTCAGTTTGTCAGTCATTATGGTCGCTTATAATCTTCCACCGTCAATGTGCATGAGGGATCCGTATTTATTCTTGACCTTACTCATTTCGGGGGATAAAAGTCCTAAAAAAGACATTTACGTGTACCTTCGACTGTTAGTGGATGAACTAAAGATGTTGTGGGAGACAGGGGTCCAGACGTATGATAAATCGATATGCGAGAATTTTGTGATGAAGGCAGCCCTGTTATGGACTATCACTGACTTTTCGACTCTTGGGATGGTTAGTGGTTGTTCTACTCACGGGAAGCTGTCATATCCAGTGTGTATGGGGGATGTGCAAGGCAACCAGTTGTAGCATGGGCAGAAATGTAGTTTCTTTGGAACTGCTCGTAGATTCTTGCCTCTTGATCACAATTACAGAAATATGATTGCATGTATTTCAATAGAATGATGAGAGAAGAAGGGGGGTTGGTGGTCGTCGTCAGCGGTGAGGTCTTGAATTTGGTTGAACCAACTTGATTTTCCTTTGTCGGGGAAGGAAAATAGTATATTGAGAGCAGCCCAGTACGAGAAGACTCATAATTGGACACACTTGCCCATATGGTTTGAGTTGCCGTATTGGGGCACACTTTCAGTTCAGTCAGAAATAGGTTAATAAAGAATTTTATACTCGACGAAAAGTTTCGTCCAATTTATTCAGTCGGAGATAGCTTATTATCGACAAAATTCCGTCGGAGATAAATTTGTCAAAGATAAGATAGGTACGACAGAATTTGTGACGGATAGTATCTTCGATGCGTATATATATGACCGAATTTCTGACGGAATATTCCATCGGGAATAACCTATTTCCGATTGAATAGGCTTATTTTCGAGGGAAAATTCTGTCGGAGATAAGTCTTTTCCTTGTAGTGCAAGACAGGTCTTGATATGAAAAAGGAATGCATGTTCACATTCTCCTTTATATTTTCCATTACATTGAAATTGACATGGAATTGAAATTACAAGTAATTGAAGTTACAGGTAATTGAAATGGGAAGGTATGAAGAGACTTCCCTCTGTATTTGGTTTATCAGATGCTGACCTATCTTAGGCTACTTTCGTGGCTTTTCGGCATGAAGGTCCCCAGATCATCACAATTTACTCGATGGGAAGTTAATCTGATCTTTCAACTAGAGAAAATCTGGGTGGTGCCTTTCTTGAGCCTTGTGGAATTAGTCTCTCGACGAGTTCAGTAATCAAACACCGATGGGTTAGCCTCCTGGTGGAGGAATCACACAACATACATTCATATACATCGCGTCTCACCGTATGGAAATGTTGACATGTGCAAAGCACTAATATCACAGATAGATATGGTGCGAAGCACTAAAGTGCAGTAAATAAAACATTAGTATACATCCATTCAATGTAAATGCGTCATTCACACATAAGCAGATAAAAGTTTTTTGAAAAGCTTGAATAGCGGCTTAAGCCCTCTTATTGGAGTCTCCGGCGGAGTCGCCACCTATCGACGTCGGGATTTTTATTCGTCCCTTTTTGTTCTTGTCTTTTGGTGTTCTCATGTTAGATGAGATTTGTTTAAAAAAACAAGTTTTAAAAGGTCCGACATGTATATGTCGACGATTTGACTATAAGAGTCACCAGTTGGTATTTTTAAATGGTTGCACCAACTCAACCGAGAAATGGTTTGCACATAGACCTAGTGATGTGACATTATATAACTTGTGACGCCCCCAAAATAGGTATACATCACCCATTCTGAGTTGTCAATACATGGTACAGAAACAACTACAACTTTATTATTACAACAGTAAAACTGTGAGTTTGAATACAAATATTATCTTCTAGACAATATCTATACTCAAATAAATCCTCATCACATTTATTGATACATTATTTTACAAAAATGGTGAGGACTACTAAACAATTCTTTCTAAAACCTTCATTCCATACCCCGACTCGCATCGCTTATATTCTCGCCTCCCGAGAAGAAAAATGGAACAAAAAGGAAAAAGGGTGAGCTAAACTAGCCCAAGAAAGAATATTATGACTAAGATAATATACAACAAATTACCGTTAGTCTTCAACAGGAAAAATCTAATAGAATACAATAGACAACAAATTTTAAATCAATATTCGCAATGAAATAATAATTCATTAGAAGAGTTAAGTAGAGAATGCAAACTATTATCTTCTATGTATGAATTTAAAAGTTCATCGCTCATCTTTTATCCCCTGTAACATCAATCAATATACATCTGGAATCAAATATTCATCTTTGCACTACGTGCCAAAGATATTCATCATTGGTCATGTTCATCTAAACACTGCTCATCTTTGCACTACTACCAAAGATATTCTTCAGAAATCATTCATCTCTTTGCACTATGTGCCAAAGATATTCAATAATATCATCATTTAAGATTGAGGATGATGAAAATATTTTTAAAGAAATGAATCCGGTGAAACAAAATGACAAGGATTAAGGATTAATGATTCGTGCTTTGTTTTATCCATGTTCAAAAATACCTCAAAAATAATCATAGTGGTGTAAAATTCAAGAATGATCAAAACATGGATACAATCAAAGCTAGTATCCGAATAGATATTTTGGAAAAAAGAAGAAATTTTATTTTTCAAATTGAATAGTGTCAGATATCGTGAATAGTGCCGATAACGTGAATAGTAACTCACACCACCAAAAGATAGAAATTTCCCAAAAACATCTTCACGCTTCATGAATAGTACTCATGAATAGTAACTCGTGAATAATAACTCGCTGAATAGTAACTCGTGAATAGTAACTCATGAATAGTAACTCATGAATAGTAACCCCGACATGGAAAAGTTCCAAATTTGATAAAAAGTTTCAACCAATATTTCAGCATAATGATATTGAAGAAATAATATCATTTGAGAAGAAAATAACATCCCTTACCTCGAAAGATTAGTACTTCTAGCTGGAATACCGGGTATAGTCTGTCAAGGAACTTGCAGACGCCTAACAATACTCAAAGTATACTCACAAGAATACGCTCAATATATCGAGAGAGAAATAGAGAGAAACTTGGGCTTTTCGGTGTGTTTTTCAATTCTAACCTAAGCACCCTATTTATAGGAAAATGCTTAGAACACCAAAGTAGAAAATTGAATATAATATTAATATATTTTTCACATTTTCTTTAGCCCACCTTAGACAACTGATCTCAGCCCATTTGAATCACATGTGAGGCCAACTTAGTTGCAAAAATGTTTTTCTCAAAATAATTAACTAAAACTCCCAAAATTAATTATTTTAACTTGAACTTCAATAATTCATAATAAATAGCCCTTTTATCAGAAAAATTCAAATCTAGCGAGTTTTTATAGGAAATTCAATTTCTACAACTTTGCGGAAGAAAGTTTTTCCAAATTCCAAAGCAGAAATTGAATGAAATCCATAAACGGGCAATTTTATTGAAAAGCTATAATCAAATTTTCAATAATAAATGGGGTCCACCGACATGTTTAACATGTTTTAAATATTTATTGCAACAAATATACTCTTCCTCCTCAGATACTCATATATCCCACATTCGTTGTAAAAATATCACCATTACTATATTATTATAATATAATAATATATTTAAATAAATTATTTTATCGGAAAAAGATAAAATTTTAATTTTCAACAATTGTCACATTAAAATTTTCTCCATCTATATCCACATAAAATCAATATTTTTCTCATCATATGAATCAATAATTAATTATTCACAAATAATATTCTGTAATCACAATATCGACAACCGTGCAGGTTTCAGAAAGAGGGGGCTTTCAATAAGAATTTCTCCATCTTGCGCCATGAATGAGGTAGGACCAAACCTCTCCTTAGATGTAACTTTCTAGACATTGCCAATAATGTTATCTAATAATATTATTCAGATAATATGAATTATTGCTTCGATAATGAAAATATCTTGTGTAATGACAATTATGAAACAACAAAGAATACAAAATATCAACGCAACAATTATTAAATCAATAAAATATTGAACAAGTAATTATCGTAACCATTATTGAGTAGTGCCTTTTACGTAAGAATCAATAATTGGTGCAATACCGTGCTACTCTTGTGTTTTAACCACCGAGTATTTTTTAAAGATAATTCGTGAATAACAACTACACCGTTATTTTTTAAACAACTTATATTTTTGTTTTCTTCATCCAATCGCTTTCAGTTATGGGGCCCATACATGGTCAAGCTGCGTGCCGCATTTAATATTCCCCGACAGTACGGATATTCCACGACCACAATGAATATTTTATAACCACTTGCTTATTTTGAAATATTTGCGTATTTTACCCATAACTATCCACATTAATCAAATCAACCATTACTATTTCAAAATAATAAATAGAGAAAATTAAATTTCATTAATAATAAGTTAGGGTCTTACAACCTCCCCTTCTTATGAAATTTCGTCCTCAAAATTGACGTACGTACCTGGTGTTTCAAAAAGGTGAGGATACCTCGCTTTCATTTCCGTTTCCAATTCCCAGGTCATTTCCTCTATAGCATGATTCCTCCATAAAACTTTAACTTGTGGTATGACCTTTGCGCGTAGGACATACTCCTTCCTATCCAAGATCTTGACAGGTACCTCCTCATACGTTAAGTCTTCGACTATCTCGTCCGGTTCTAACTCTATAACGTGGTTCGGGTCTTTCACATATTTACGAAGTATAGATATGTGAAACACATTATGAACACGAGACATACTCGGAGGTAACGTAGCTATATAGGCTACATTTCCTACTCTCATCAAGAATTTAAATGGACCAATAAATCGTGGATTGAGCTTTCCTCTCTTCCCAAATCTTGTAACTCCCTTCCATGGAGCAACTCGCAACAATACATGATCCCCTACACTAAATTCCACGTCCTTTCGATGAAGATCCACATAACTCTTTTGTCGATCTTGTGCCGTTTGTATACGTTGTCGAATCATTTGGATCTTTTCCGTAGTCATACGCATTTCAACTCGGGTCCCAACATTGTTGCTTCACCCACCTCGTCCCAACATACCGAGAGCGACACTTTCGGTCCATATAATGCTTCAAATGGAGCCACACCTATACTTTCCTGATAACTGTTGTTGTAAGAGAATTCCACCAATGGTAAATACTTATCCCAACTGCCCTTGAAGTCTAGGACACAGAGTCTTAATAAATCTTCAAGAGTTTGAATAGTCCTTTCTGATTGTCCGTCCGTTTGAGGATGGTATGCCTGAAAGTAGTATGCACACAAGCCAATCATGTTTGATGATAAAGCATATACTTTGTAACAATCTTATTCATTTATTAATAAAAAGTATTAATTTATTAAAGGCTTTTAATTATCTACACGATGATCTTTGTTTTATAATATGTGATAAACCCATAGTTTTAAGCAATGCTTTTAGAATAATGATGATGATCATTCTAATGAGATCTAAATTCTTAGAAAGCTTAAAACTAAAATAGTTCCCAATCATTGGATTACTAAATTGGGGATTAATGAATCCGGATAGACCGGGTACATACGTTGCTTGCTCATTGGATGAGGATGATTGATCTCATGATCATTTGTGTGGAGACACTAAAGCAAGTATGTAGGTGCTTATTAGAGAATAAGTTCATTGAACGTGGCTCGCTAAGGAATACCTAATGGAGTTTTATTTGTCATCAATAGGAATTCTCAGTAGTGATAGTAGTACAAGTAATCCTTGGACTTGAGATCATCATAGTATCTTGTGTATGATGAGTTATACTTTGACTTATTCCTTAAGACCCTTAGGGTATATCAAAGGGTATGCTTGGGTATAATAAGTTGTACATGGAGATAATGTATGATCAATAAAGAATCTACCACTTCTAATAAAAGAAGAGAAATGTCCTATGTGATTCGATAAATGACAACCCAAAGAGTCCTGGTTAAGGCGAGAATGAAATTAGAAAGGAGTTTCTAATTTGCATTATTTGAGTTGTGCATTTAAGGATCGAAATACATATAATTAAATAAAATAAGACTTGACAAGAATTCCATGTCTTATATTTAATTGGGACATTGTATGGTGGAAGGATTGAATTGTACGGTAACTATTTACTCAAAGGTTCTTTAATGATTAATGTTGAAATCTATATTATCTGGAAAGTCGTTGATCGCTAGGGAGGCTTATCCCTATTGTAGAATAAATATTATTTATTTAAATAAATTAATTATTTAATTTATTTATTTAAATAAGATTAGAATTGTTCTAATTGATTTATTCACAACCGGTTTAATATGGAGAACCTAAAGGATCACACCATAAAAGGAAGAATAATTATTTAAGAAGTTAATGGCATAATCGTAATAATATATGTTATGTATATTTAATTTAATCTATGGTGATAGAATAAATTAAATAGCTTAATATTTATTATTTAATATTTTAGAAATATTAAATATAAATTAATAAGAGGAGTCTTATTAATATTATTACAATTATTATTATTTTAATTTCTAAAAGAGTTTAGGAATTAATTTAATATAAGTACTCTCATTTATTCCTAATAAGATTAGGAGGTTAAATTAATTAAAAGAGTTTAATTAATTATCCCTAATAAGATTAGGGAGCTTAATTAATTAAAAGAATTTAATTAATTAAATAAACCCAATTCCTTAATTGTTAAGGTGGGTTCCCCACATCTATAAATAAGAGGAGTCTTATTATGGGTGGTGGAGTTGTTGATTTTTCAACATACGACATAATTCCAATTTGTTGGAGAGTACCCTTTTCTATAGAGATAGAAAACTAGGGTTTGAGCCAAATACCCATTCTTCTTGAATTCCTATTCTTTCTTGGTGGATCACCTCTAGAGGCCAAACACATGGGTGGCTAACGTTGATCAAAGGAAGGAACCAAACCCGGTGGATTCAAGTTGAACGCGAAAAGGATTGGAGGTGAACTTGTACCTGAGGAAGCTCGATCTTCAAGGGTATGATTTTATTCTTTATCTTTTCGTTTAATTAATAATTGTGCATAAAGGATGATCCGGGTTTATGGTTTGTAAATTTTTTTTAACTCTGATTTTACACGCTTCCGCTAATTTATGCAATTTGATTGCTTCATGAATATTACCAAACCTGACAATGCCGAACTGAATCGTAAATCCGTGCCCATAGCTTTTTGCAAGCTAACCCAAAATCTTGAAGTGAATCTTGGGTCACGATCCGAAACTATGGATACAGGCATGCCATGCAACCTCACAATCTCATTCACGCATACTAGCAAGACGTTCAAGTGAATAAGTCTCCGTGACGGCAAAGAAATGAGCAGACTTAGTTAATCTATCAACAATAACCCAAATAGCATTGATGCCCCGAGAAACCGTAGGAAGACCCGTGAACTAAATCCATGGTAATGTGTTCCCACTTCCATTTCGGAATCTCAAGTGGTTGCAACGGACCCTTAGGTACTAGATGCTCCGCCTTTACACGTTGACAAGTTAAACACATTGAGATAAACTTTGCAATCTCTCTCTTCATATTGTTCCACCAAAATGTATGTCGAAGATCACGATACATTTTAGTACTTCCAGGATGGATTGCAAATGGTGTATTGTGTGCCTTCATCATAATCTTGTACTTCAAATCAGAGTCGTTAGGAACACAAAGTCTAGAGTGGACTCAAAGTATTCCTTCTTCATCAATTTTCGCTTCCGGAATAGCTCCTTCTTGTACTTTCTTCTTCGTACGCATCAGCTCTGGGTCGGTGACTTGAGCAACCTTAACTATTTCTATTAAAGTTGGTTCTATGCGTATACTTGACATCATCGCACTCATTCCCACATATGATCTTCTACTCAACGCGTCAGCTACCACGTTCGCTTTTCCAGGATGGTATTGAATAGTGTGGTCGTAGTCTTTCAATAGCTCGAGCCAACGTCGCAGCCGCATGTTGAGTTCTTTTTGAGTGAAGAAATATTTAAGGCTTTTATGGTCCGAATATATCTCCACTTTCTCCCATATAGATAGTGCCTCCATATCTTTAGCGCGAAAACGATCGGGCCGCTAACTCTAGATCATGAGTAGGATAATTCCTCTCATACTCTTTAAGTTGTCGCGAGGCATAGGCTATGACTTTCCCACGTTGCATGAGAACACATCCTAACCCTTTGCTTAAAGCATCGTCAGAGATAACAAATCCATCCGAACCGGATGGTATTGTTAGAACAGTCCGAAATAAGTCTCCTCTTAAGCTCTTGGAAACTCTTCTCGCATTCTTTCGCTCCAAACGAATTTTGTATCCTTCCGAGTTAGCTGGGTTAATGGAGTAGCGATTCGAGAAAACCCTTCCACGAATCTCCGATAATAACCAGCTAAGCCCAAAAAGCTACGTACTTCAGTCACCGACTTCGGTTGCTCCCAACTTCAGTATTGCTTCAATCTTCACGGATCAACAGATACTCCATGTTTCGACACCACGTGCCCAAGGAATGCTACTTCTCGCCGTAACTCGCATTTCTTCAATTTGGCATATAGTTTGTTTTCACGAAGCCTTTGGAGTACCAGCTTCAAATGGTGCTCATGATCTTCACGACTTTTGGAATATATGAGGATGTCATCAATAAAAACAACAACGAACTGATCCAAATATTCCTTGAATACTCGGTTCATCGTATCCATGAAAGTCAGTAGGAGCATTAGTCAATCCGAAAGATATGACTAAGAATTCATAATGCCCGCATCGAAGTTCTAAAGGCGTCTTTGGAATATCCTCGATTCTAATCTTCATTTGATGATATCCGTAAGCTAAGATCGATTTTGAAAAGAATTGTGCCCCTTGCAATCTGGTCAAACAAGTCATCAATACGAGTTAGAGGATACCTATTCTTGATGGTGACATGGTTCAATTTCGATAGTCAATACAAAGTCGCATACTCCCCTCTTTTTTTTTTCACGAATAAAACAGAGCACCCAAGGAGATGTACTAGGACGAATGAAACCGATGTCCAACAATTCCTGTAGTTGGACCTTTAACTCCTGAAGTTCAATAGGAGCCATTCGATATGGGGTTTTAGAAATGGGCTTTGTACCAGGTTCAAGATCAATAAAGAATTCAACTTCACGTTACGAGGGGTAGACCGGAAGTTCTTCAGAAATCGTCAGAAAGTCAATAACAACAGGAATATTATTCAAATTTGACGTGTCTTTATTCAAATCCATAACATGGGCTAAGAAAGCTTGACATCCATTTTTCAATAAACGAATAGCTTTATGATTAGATATGACAGTGATTGATTTTAATGGTTTAGTTGCTTGAATTGCATACAACAGTTGGTTAGGAATATGAAAACTAACAACCTTATGAAAATAATCAATTTTGGCATGATGAGTAGTTAACCAATCAATCCCTAAAATCACATCAAAAGCAAGTATCTTTAAAGAGATAAGGTCACGGTAAGGTAATGGTGCCAACTTGAATCAAACAAGATTTATAAACAGTGGATGTGATGAAAGTTTTCTCTAACTGAGTTTCCACAGATAGGTCAAAGTCTAATTTCTCCTGAGTCAAGTTTAAGCGTTGAGCACAAGGAGGAGAGATAAATGAATGGGTATACCGTTATCAAGTAAGGTATAAACTTCGCAAGAATTTATAAATAGCTTACCCGTGATCACCTCGTTTGGGTTCCTCGAATTTTGACCGACCACAACAAACGCTCTTCCTAATCGTTGACTTTGACTTTTTAGGGACGATCTTTTGAGTCACCGTCCCCGCTAAACTAGGTTTTCGCTATCGCATAATCTCGAAAGCGATATGTCCTTCCTTTCCACAATTATAGCATACCTTGAACTGTTGTGGACAATTTGACCGATATGTCCCTCTTTTCCGCATTTATAGCATATATGACCGGTGGTCGTTCTCCTCCCTTAGAACCGCTTGTCGCCAAAGACTGTCGTCTTCACATGGTCGTTGTTAAATCTTCTCTTTTTAAAATCTCCTCCTGACTCGCTTCTTCTATTTTCATGGCCATGATTACCACCGGAGTGGTTACCATTTTTGTCCGTCTCTTTTTTTCTCCATTGGTTATCATTATTACATTGATCGCTATCTCGGTACGATCTTGGTTATGGTCCTCGGTTGACCGTACTCGTTATCTCGCTCTAATAATTGAGCCCTGCTTACAACATCCGAATAGAGAGAAAGTTTATGAGAAATGAGATCTCGACGTATATGCCGGGTTCAAACCTCTAAGAAACATCCGCGTCATACATTCCTCATTCTCCACCAAATGAGGTGCAAACTCGATAACTCGCAAACTTTGCCTCGTCATCGAGACACCGTCATGTTGTTTTGCTCTAATTTGATGAACTCCACTTCCTTCATACGACGAACACTTTCGTGAAAGTATTTGTCATGAAATAGTTCTCAAACGTCTCCCAAAGACACACGCTTGAGTGCGGTTTGGATGGGTACGCTTCATGCACTCCCACCAAAGTAGTCCGCTTCGCCATGGAACATAAAGGTGGCGAATGGAACCTTCGTTCCTCCGTGCATCCCAAGACATCGAATATCTTGGTAATTTGCTTGACCCATGTTTACGCCATGATCGGATCTCGCTTTCCCTTAAATTCTGGTGGTCCCAACTCTTTGAACTGCTTGGCTATGACAACTAGTGAATTGCTATCATTTCCTCCTGTATTTTGAACACGAGTCTCCTCGTCGATTTTGCATGAACTGCAAAAAGCTTCTAAACATCCCCTTGTTCATCATCCGCTTTCAGGTGGTGTTGTTCACGGGAGGAACATTGCCACGACTGTTGCACGTTCTCCTCGTTGGTGAGTACAAGTCTCCATGGTCTCATTTCCATTGTTAATATTCTCAATCGACATTCTCAAATACTCGCCATAAAACAAGGGTTAATTAAGGAAATCAATATATCACATAATATCCTTATATCGACCAACTAAAAAAATAAGCTTAGGTAGGACACACTAGCGAAGGATTTACTCGTCTCTCCTCCTAGTTCTATTCCCGATCTCCCCGGAGATCATATCCCTAAGCTTTGATACCAACCGTGACGCCCCCAAAATAGGTATACATCACCCATTCTCGAGTTGTCAATACATGGTATGTAAACAACTACAACTTTATTATTACAACAAGAAGCTGTGAGTTTAAATACAAATATTATCTTCTAGACAATATCTATACTCAAATAAATCCTCATCACATTTATTGATACATTATTTTACAAAAATGGTGAGGACTACTAAACAATTCTTTCTAAAACCTTCATTCCATACCCCGACTGTACTCGCTTATATTCTCGCCTCCCGAGAAGAAAAATGGAACAAAAAGGAAAATGGTGAGCTCAACTAGCCCAAGAAAGAATATTATGACTAAGATAATATACAACAAATTACCGTTAGTCTTCAACAGAAAAAATCTAATAGAATACAATAGACAACAAATTTTAAATCAATATTCGCATTTTGAAATAATAATTCATTAGAAGAGTTAAGTAGAGAATGCAAACTATTATCTTCTATGTATGAATTTAAAAGTTCATCGCTCTATCTTTTATCCCTCGTAACATCAATCAATATACATCTCGAATCAAATATTCATCTTTGCACTCTGAAGCCAAAGATATTCATCGATTGGTCATGTTCATCTAAACACTGCTCATCTTTGCACTACTACCAAAGATATTCTTCAGAAATCATTCATCTTTGCAGACCACTGTGCCAAAGATATTCAATAATATCATCATTTAAGATTGAGGATGATGAAAAATATTTTTAAAGAAACGAATCCAGTGAAACAAAATGACAAGGATTAAGGATTAATGATTCGTGATTTATTTTATCCATGTTCAAAAATACCTCAAAAATAATCATAGTGGTGTAAAATTCAAGAATGATCAAAACATGGATACAATCAAAGCTAGTATCCAGATAGATATTTTGGACAAAAAGAAGAAATTTTATTTTTCGGTGAATAGTGCCGTATACGTGAATAGTGCCGTATACGTAAATAGTAACTCCGACACCAAAAGATAGACATTTCCCAAAAAACATCTTCACGCTTCATGAATAGTACTCATGAATAGTAACTCGTGAATAGTAACTCATGAATAGTAACTCGTGAATAGTAACTCATGAATAGTAACTCATGAATAGTAACCCCGACATGGAAAAGTTCTAAATTTGATAAAAAGTTTCAACCAATATTTCAAAGATAATGATATCAAGAAATAATATCATTTGAGAAGAAAATAACATCCCTTACCTCGAAAGATTAGTACTTTATTTGGAATACCGGGTATAGTGTCGAACTAAACTTCAGACCGCCTAACAATACTCAAAGTATACTCACAAGAATACATTTCAATATATCGAGAGAGAAATAGAGAGAAACTTCAGCTTTACGCGTGTGTTTTTCAATTCTAACCTAAGCACCCTATTTATAGGAAAATGCTTAGAACACCAAAGTAGAAAATTGAATATAATATTAATATATTTTTCATATTTTCTTTAGCCCACCTTAGACAACTGATCTCAGCCCATTTGAATCACATGTGAGGTCAACTTAGTTGCAAAAACGTTTTTCTCAAAATAATTAACTAAAACTCCCAAAATTAATTATTTCTAACTTCTAACTTCAATAATTCATAATAAATAGCCCTTTTATCAGAAAAAATTCAAATCTAGCGTGTTTTTATAGGAAATTCAATTCTCTACAACTTTACGTAAGAAAGTTTTTCCAAATTCCAAATGTAAATTGACCAAATCCACAAACCAAGCGATTTTACTGTGCTATAATCAAATTTCAATCAATAAATGGGGTCCACCGACATGTTTAACATGTTTTAAATATTTATTGCAACAAAAATACTCTTCCTCCTCAGATACTCATATATCCCACATTCGTTGTAAAAATATCACCATTACTATATTATTATAATATAATAATATATTTAAATAAATTATTTTATCGGAAAAAGATAAAATTTCAATTTTCAACAATTGTCACATTAAAAATTTTTTCCATCTATATCCACATAAAATCAATATTTTTCTCATCATATGAATCAATAATTAATTATTCACAAATAATATTACAGAATCACAATATTAATGACAAACGTGCAGCTCCTCAGAAAGAGGGCTTTCAATAAGAATTTCTCCATCGGTAGCCGCAATTAGGTGACCAAACCTCTCCTTGTACGTAACTTTCTAGACATTGCCAATAATGTTATCTAATAATATTATTCAGATAATATGAATTATTGATTCGATAATGAAAAAATCTTGTGTAATGACAATTATCAAACAACAAAGAATACAAAATATCAACGCAACAATTATTAAATCAATAAAATATCGAACAAAGAATTATCGTAACCATTATTGAGTAGTGCCTTTTTACGTAAGAATCAATAATTGGTGCAATACCGTGTGCTACCGTGTTTTAACCACCGAGTATTTTAATAGTATTAACGGTAACAACTACACTATTATTTTTAAACAACTTATATTTTTCGTTTTCTTCATCCAATCGCTTTCCGTTATGGGGCCCACACATGGCTGCGCCGTCGTACGAATATTCCCCGACAGTACGAATATTCCACGACCACAATGAATATTTTATAACCACTTGCTTATTTTGAAATATTTGCGTATTTTACCCATAACTATCCACATTAATCAAATCAACCATTACTATTTCAAAATAATAAATAGAGAAAATTAAATTTCATTAATAATAAGTTGGGGTCTTACATAACTGGTCTGTAAAACCAAAATTCGTTAAGGTCTGAGGGCTTGATTATGTGGAGGGAAGGTGTTAGGCACCCCCCGACATCCGTGATAACACGGTTACTGCCACTTTTTAATTTAAACTTTTATCTGAATGTGTGTGTGTAGGTCCATGTGCAATTTTTCGGAAGTAGTGTTATGCATCATTTGCACCTATATACAAAGGGTTTGAATTTTGTATAAAAGTTCAATTTTAACGAGATATGGCAGTGATGTTTTGTAAAACAGGTTTTTCAAACCCTTATGCTCAATAGTAATTGAGGCCTTTGATACTTCCATTTTTTTATATGTTCGGCTTGATTGCTTTTATTATTTTCGAGATGTGAAGCATCTTCAAGAAAATAAGATACATAGCAGTGCCAAACTCGTTGTGGGCATGAAAACCATCTATGGAAATTCAAACTCCGTGAATAATTTACAAGCTGGCTGTAGCTGAAAATGTCCATCATGGGAACCGAATCTAGATTCAGGAACTGAATCTATGATCACATGATTCCTAGGCTCACATGATAATACAATATGTGTAAAAGCTAGAAAACGAACTAGATTTGAATAAATCTGAGCTCTCCAGATTTAACGGTTCCAGTTTAGTCACTATGAACCGGTTAAAGTGAGAAATAGCCAGATTTAGGCAAATCTAACCCGCAGGCAGGTAAAGCAGTTATATATATATAAAAGCTGTAAATATATAGATATAGACAATCAACTCCCACGAAGTGAACTCCAGGCAGGTCCTGGATATGACATCTGGTGCGTTTATCGCTTATATATATATATATATATATATATATATAAGTATATATATAAGTGTATATATATATAAAAGCAGTAAACGCTCTAAATATTATATTCGGGCTCAATCGAAGCATAGTTCAATAATATATATATATATATATATATAAGTATTTATATATATATAAGCAATTAAAGCCACGGATCGACGATCCAGGCATACACAAACAACACGACTCTCAACGTGAATAATTAAGTGTGGGTGTACAAAATTGAGAAAAAGCTTAAAAATCTGCTATATCTTACAATGGGTTGCCAAAGAAGACTTCAGATAGCTTTTGAAGAATGAATACTCGGTTTCCACTGGTTATATTTCAGTATGTAGCAAAAAACCGAGCTCACAAGTGTTTATAAAAAGAAAGCACTAAGTTTAAAGTGTGTGCAGAGTAAAATGGACAGGGTTTCCTCGCCTTTTCCCTTTTTTATAACTATAGAAGTGTGTATGGAGTGAATGTGGCAGGGCTTCCTCGCCTTTTTTCTTCTTAAAATGGCCACCCCAATCCCTCTATTTATAGAGGGGGGATCCACAGCCGTAGGTCAACCTGCGGCAACCTGGGGTGCCCTGGGCTCTGGAGGTGCTGCCGTCTCGAAGAACGTGCACTCAAACAACGCGTTGTTCGCTTGAACCTTCATAACTTTTAATCCGGGAGTCCGATGGAAGCGTGACATACCATTTTGGAAAGCTCATTTTGAGAGCTACGTAATGACATAGGATTTGCCCTTTATAATTCCAGGAAGATGGGTCCATGACTGAAATAGCATTTCTGGGTCTCCGTCATGCAGTCCCTTGAGCTGTTTTGCGTAGTTTGCACTCGAAAATTAAGATATGGTTCTTGTGGGACTTCTTTTGAAGAAGTTTGAGTTGTAATGAGTTTATTTGATTTGAGTTGGGTTTGAGTTGGCAAAATAACCATTTTTCCCCTTCTGGGGTTATCTCTGACTTTGGCGCAGTTCTAGCGGTCTTTTCCCAGGGTTATCTCTGAGATTATCATGCAGTTGACTCTGAATATCCTCATGGTTATCTCAGAGGTTGGCTTGACCTCCCGAGGTTAACTCCGGGTATTGAACTTAATCTCCCGGGGTTATCTCCGGGGTTGGAACTGACTTTCCTCGGGTTATCTCCGGGGTTGGAAACTGATTTCCCGGGGTTATCTCTGGGGTTAGAACTGATGTTGTGGTCCTCCAGGGTTATCTCTGCAGTGTAAAAAAGACATTTTTTCCCTCCTGCATAGTTAGTAACAGGAAAATAAAATTTCGAGTGTCTACATCTGTGATTTTGGAAATAAATTGGAGGAGGTTTATGGGATTCCTAGCAGATCAAGGATTTAATAATTAGTATCATAAATGGACTTGGATTCAGCTTATTTTCATGCGGCAAGGAGTTTCAGCACATGGCAATTGTGGGATTTAATTCCAATTTCAAATCTGATTTTTGGATTCTAGAAAATTAGTTTTTATAATTCTATTGTAATTAGGATTTCTTTTAGACTAAGATTTATTTCCAAATTAGATTTTATTTCTTTATAGACATTAGTATGATTTGTAATTCCTTTTAGGATTTGGATTTCTACTTCTTATAGGATTTATGGACTTGTCTAGCACTATAAATAGAGGATGATAGTCAGGGTTTTATTCATTCAATTGTCAACTATCATTTATTGGAGTGCAGACTCAAGAGCATGTCAGGCTAGTTCTTTTCATTCAGTTCTAAAGGGAGGTGGATCCTTGTTACAAGTAATTAATTAATTTAGTATTATTATTTATTCCTTCTTGTGTGAAATTTCTTCTAATAATCGGTTTTCATTGATTTCATGCTAATTGATCTAATTAATTTGATATGGCCAATCGAGTTAATTTGATCATTATCATCTGCTAGATTAAGATTGGTATTACGTGTAATTGATGTCCGTCTTCATCATAAGTAGCAACTTGGTAATACTAACTGTGGACAAGCATTTGTGTATTGCTAAGATTATCAAAAAACAAGTTAAACAAATCGAGCTTATGTGTTTGTTGCTTGGATTAGCCTAATTCTCTATTTCTTAATGCTTCTATCATATTGAATCTAGAGAGCTTGTTCTAGGTTGTATGCTAGTTAGAATCTGGCGGAGTGCTTATTTCATATAGTGATTATCTACGGAGTATTTTGGATAGCAGCCCTTATTGTTATCTAGGGCTAATAGTTTCACTTAAGAAAGAATAATAATAACTTGATTAATTGATTGTTATTCTTGGTGAAACTGAACTGTAGGACTGAAGTTTTTAAATATTTGGTTAACTTCATCATTAATTGTTGTTCTCTTAGTTTAAAAATAATTTTCAAAAACCCCCCATATTTATTTTCTGTTGAAATAGTTAAATAATTCTAAAATAACTTTACTCTTTGTGGGATCGATCCTTACTTGCTACTGTGATAATTATTATAAATTGTGAAGTGAAAGTGTGGTTAATTTAGGAGTGTCAATAACAGCTCCCAGAAGTGTTAAGTTGGACTTAACTTGGATAATTTTGATCCGGATGTGCCACCACTTGATCAAAATAATCTAAGAGGCAAAATAAAAGGAGTTACATGATTATGTAATTGACAAGAGTTGTCTACCTATTTATTTATAAATAGTTTGTTGTGTCATAACAAGGTTATATACATTTGAAATGGGATCCTTATTCTCACTAACAAATCTTTAATTAGATTTTGCCAAACTATATATGTGAGGGTAATATAGTTTAAAGAAAATAGTGGGATATACCAATTTAAAATAACGCATAATTTATTTTGGTAATTAATATGTATGCTAAAATGTTGTTAAGTACAAATTCATTTACAGAATTTTATAATGTCTAAATTACTATCACTGCGAAGCATATTAGATACCAATTAATCGGACCGAATTAAAATGATTGGTTAAGAAATTTGAGAATAGTTCTCACGGCTGAAAAGCTATCTTATATCCTTCATATGCATATCCCTGCAATGGTTGCAGACATTGCCTCTGAGGAAGACATTGCTACTTTTAGAAAGTGGCAAGATGATGTACAGTTGGCTCAATGCATCATGCTCGCATCCATGAGTAACGAGCTTCAGCGTTAACATGAAACTATAGATACTCCTACTATACTCCTGCACGTCAAGTAGTTGATGGTGAAGAAAGTAGAACTAATAGAAATCAGATATCTAAGGAGCTCTTCCGATCTAGAATGACCAACGACACTACAGTATAGACACATGTCTTAAACAAGATCAATTTGATTGAACAATTAAGATAATAGGTTTTTCCATGGATGGAGAGTTGACCCAAGATATGATCTTGCACTCACTCCCGGACTCCTATCACAATTGTTGTGAATTTTTCATATGAACAAGCTAGATATCAGCCTCGCTGATTTGCTTAATATGTTGAAAAATGTTGAGAGTCACTTTCTAATCAACAAAGACCAAGCCTTACTGGTAGGGGCCAAAGGATCTTCTGAAAAGAAGAATGATTCTATGAAGGTAAAAATAAAGGATAATAAGAACAAAACTGAGACAGATAGCAAAGGATTTTTCTTCCACTGAAAAAGCCAAAACACTAGAAAGGAAACTGTGAGAAGAATCTTGCAAAGGCTAACCAAAGAAGCTTAGTGAAGCTTCGGTTACAAATATAGTTTTGTTGATGATTGAAATAATTTTTTCTTTAAGTCAAGGTTCTACTTGAGTATTGGATACCGGCTTTGGTTCTCATAAATATAGATTTAGGAAGGGACCAAGCAGAAGTAGAAAGCTAAACAAAGATAAGTAATCATATGTATGGGAAATGAAGCAAAGGTTGCTGCACTAGCCATAGGAACTTACAGTTTAGCATTTCCTACGGCCAAGTCTATTAAGTCAATAAGTTGTTATTGTTTTTTAGTTCTCGTTAAAACATTATTTCTATTTTGATGTTGGACAACAAAAATTTTGGTATTATATTTAAGAACAATTGTTGTTCTATTTATAATAATAATGCTTTGTATAGAACATGAATATTACTTAATGGACTTTGTGTACTTAACTTACGTGAAAAAAATATTTGCAAATTAAACAAACTAGTATAAGAAAAGGAGATGATCATTTAAAGAGTTGAATGTTTGTATTTCATGAAATACAAGTCTAAATCATTTGAAAGGTTTAAAGAATTCAGAAGTGAAACTAATTGAAAAGTATTAAGATTTTTTGATTGGATCAAGGAATAAATACTTGTGCAATAAGTTTCTAGATCATCTCAAATGGTTTTCTAACAATGGACGCCTTCTGATATGCAATAGATTGATGTATCTGAAAGGAAAAATCTTACCTTGTTGGACATGGTGTGGTAATAATGATTTTTACCGACATTCCAGTATCCTTCTTGGGTAATATCATAGAAATGGCTACATATCTATGAAAAAGGTAATCTCAAAATCCGTCCCCAAGACTCCATAAGAGTTATGGACAAGGAGGATTCCTAATCTTAAGTATGTTAAGATAAGTGGTTGTCCAACTTATGTGAAAAAATTTCAAAAGGATAAGTTTGGGACAAAATTTGACAAGTTCAAATTTGTGGGATATCCTAAAGTAAGTTTAGGGTATATGTTCTATAATCCTACTGAGCAAAAGGTGTTTATTGTGAAACACGCTGCCTTCTAAGATGAAGGTGTTTACCATTAAAGGAGCTATTGAGAGGATAACAGATCTTGAAGAATTCAAGAACTACAAAGCACTATAAGTTAACTAATAGGAACTTGTAGATAAACCTATTGTACCAAAACCGAATCATAAATCTGGAATAGCACCGAAGATACCTAGGAGGTATAGATTCATTATAGATGATTATTATGAGGTACTCATCATAGAAGATGATGATCCAGTTACATACGATGAGGTAAGAGTTGTAGATACTCAGAGAAATGGATTGAAACAAGCTTCTCCAAAATGGAACATTTATTTTGATGAGACAATCAAAAGAGTTTGATTTTATCAAAAACAAGAATGAACCTAATGTGTACAAAAGGGTCAGTGGGAGCGTCGTGACATTCTTAGTATAATATGTTGATATACTATGGAAAAGGAATTACATATCAATTCTACAATTAGTAAAGATAAAGTTGTCTAAATATTCCTCCATGAATGATTTGGGAAGAGTATCTTAATTGGGGATACAAATATATATAGATAGATTTAAAAGAATGCTCGGCTTAACCCAAGAAACGTATATTCATTTGATGTTTAAGTCGTTTAGCATGCCAAACTCCAAGAGATGTCTCATGATTATGAGTCATGGAATGTATCTCTCTTAATAGTCCCCACACACTCCTAAAAAGAGAGATCGCATGAGTAAATATCATGTATGCAACAAAATGTACGAGACCTAATATTGATTAGTCATATTCTGGAGAAGATCACTATAAGACAGTAAAAACATCTTAAAGTACTTACCCAGTACAAAGGATGCGATCATATTCATGGTGGGTCTGAATTAAAACTAGAGGACTTAACAGACTCAAGTTTTTCAAACAGACCAAGACGACAGAAAATCCACTTTATGGAAAAGTGTTACCCTGAACGGCGGTGTAGTGAATTGGAAAGGTTTTAAACAGCAAAGAGTTATTGGTTTAAGTGACAAAGACAAAGTATATAGCTATAAATGAAGCTGAAAGTTGATTATTTGGATGCAAAGTTCATTACAGAACCAGAAATAGTTCTTAAGTTTCATCTTGGATCTAAACATGTGTTGAGGCACTTTTATTTGATTAAAGAATCATTAAAAGTGGAGAAGTCACTATAGATATAGTGGACTCTCAAGAACAACATTACATATCTATTAACTAAAGCTTATCCAACAACAGGATGATCTTCACTTAGAGAAGAAGGATATAAGATACCTTAGCTATTGGCTTTAGTGCAAGTGGGAGATTGAAAGTAGTATGCACACAAGCCAATCATGTTTGATGATAAAGCATATACTTTATTGCAATCTTATTCATTTATTAATAAAATAATTATTTAATTAAAGGCTTTTAATTTATCTACACGGTGTTGTTTTATGATATGTGATAAACCCATAGTTTTAGGCAATGCTTTTAGAATCATGATGATGATCATGTTAATGAGATCTAAATTATTAGATAGCTTACAAACTAAAATGTTCCCAATCGATGGATTACTAAAAAGGGGATTACTGAATCCTATTAGTTCCCAGTAGGCACATAATAGATCTAGAAGGGGGGTTGAATAGATCCTTTTTAATTTTCAAATACTTTTCCTATTTATTTTGGATTTCTAATAACTTAACATATGACAAGGGTAAGAATCTTTTCAAGCACAGTGGAATAAGTAAAAGATCCCCTTCATTGATATATTCATGAACATACATACATCATTCGTAGAGTTAGTTTAGTTATAAGCAGTTAATTCATATATAGCATTTATAATAGTTAGGTACATAATGTAAATGATAGAAAGTAAATGATTGAATGTAAAAGACACAAGGGATTTTAAGTGGTTCAGAGACTCAAGCTCCAAATCCACTCTTCCACTCTTCTGCTTTAACGAGCATGAATTCCACTTAGGAAGGGCAGCATCCTGAATCACTAAAATTCCTTCAAGGCCAACAGCCTTAGAACTTTAGTTCACTAAGAACTCTTCAAGCCCAGTAGGCTTGGAACTCCTCTAGTTCTCTAGGAAATCTTCAAGCCCAATAGGCTTAGAACTTCATTTAGTCCCTTCAGACAAGGACCCGCTACTTATTGTTGTTGTAGTTGTTGTTGGTGCTTTGCTGCTAAGATGTCTTGAAGCTTGAACATCTTTTGTACTTAGCAGCTTGGTGTGGTCCTCTTTGCATTCTGCGTAGAGTCTGGACCACTTCTTCTCTGGTGCAGCTGATCTTCATACTATTCATCTCATCTTCATTCGATGTCAGTTGTGCACCATCACCATCTGGGTTTGTTAAGTCTCTAAGCTTTTGGTAGACTTCTTCTGGCACTTAACATTCCCTGAACTCTTCATGAATGATATGCAGACATGGTTCTGCATCTTTTCTGTTTTAGCTTTTGGTTCATGGTGATTCGTACAGTGGCTCTCTGGATCTTCTTTGTGCTCTACCACTTTTATGAATGCTATCTTCTTGGCTTTCTCAGCTCTCATCTTAGCTGCCATCTTCAGTGGCATTCTCATCCTTTTTGATAAAGTTGTTCAAGTCTTTCTTCAAATCTGCTTCACTTCCACCTCAGTAGTCTCACTCTCACTAAGACTTGTTCCATTCAGCTCTGGTGGAACTCATAGAGTTAACACTATAGCATTCCAACAACTCAACGATCCTTCAACTCAGCAAATCTTGATCTTTGAAGCTATGGCTAATATATACTCCTTCATAATCTTCTCATTGGAATATAGCCGTTGAAAGTTATTTGAATTGCTTTGTAGATCTCCAGTTATTTGGTGCAGACTGCTTGATGTGACGTGACAGCTCCTTTACGACTTTACTGACACAATAGTCTACTACCTTACCTACCGCCTTAGAGTTGTTACCTTTCCATGTCAGGCAGGTAGTCAACTTTATTTTTCCTTTCTGATTTCTCGATTAGAACATCAGGAGTTGTCCTTTTTCATTAATGCTCTCAATTAGCAATGTTCGAATATTAGTCTTCAGATTAAACCGTTACCAATGCTTCAATCTTCAGATGACCGAACTATATGATTCTGATGCATATGTTCTTGGACCTGTTCATAGTATGTCTTGTTGAATGTTGCTCATTGACTGATTGAGACAACACTACGATCCTGAAGAGTGTTCATTGGATCTTCAATGTAGAACACCTTTTCCTTCATTTGTGCAGTGCTTTCAACACTTCTATTTGCCTAGTCTGATCTTAGGAACTGATAGCTTGACTCCTTGCTCTGGTCTCTTCTGAATAGCAAGACACATCAAATCTGTGGCATGCCCAACTCGCTTTCTCCTTGTGATCTCCCATTCACTTATCATCAATGGACTGACCCATGCTTAATCACTTTTGCCTTGTTCTTCATCAGATGACCAGTATCTCTGTGTAATCTACATCAGTTCCTACTTTGTTTGGCAAACACTATGATCTTGGTTGACCCCACGATCGTTATCTTCCATTCTCTTGATGGCTTACTGCACTTGCTGACTTTCCTTAGCTAGTCACTTATACTGAAGTCTTCTGATCGAGTTATGGAAAACTTCATCTTGAATGGCTTCACACCCTCAATTTGGATGCTGATTGGGTTGGTGCTTCGATCTTGAATGTTTTCAAAGTCTAAGTTCATTTTCTACACAATTCTATTTTTAAAAACCACATTTCCTATCAAGGAATAAAACACATAATTCTTATACCTACAAGCATTTGTGAACACGTCAGTGCAAACCGATAGCATCTAAACAACATCCATGGATTACGTCATGTAAAACATTATAGCTAAGTCCATGTTATCCATTAAATTCGACAATCCTTCAAAATTCAGTTTCATCATTGGCTAGATTTAAACTCCACAAAGCTAGAAATTCAAAACATGCAACTAAACATAAAACTAACACATATAATACTACTGAAATCAAAAAAAAATTATGTAATTATTAATTAACACATAAACATGCAAACTTTAAACATAAATATGTAAATACTACATGCAACTACCTACTACCCAATACCCCCAAACTTAATATATTCATTGTCCCAATGAATGAAGGTATAGGGTTAGAAGAACTCCCCTACTGATTAGCTGCACCACCCGCATCGGGTGGTGAATCCGGTGGTGGAAATGGCACGGCTGTCCCAAATTTTGGCCACTCGTACATAGTCCCCTGCTGCGCAAACGCCTCCGCTAGTGACCTCGTCAAACCCATAGCAAATGCTGCAAAATTATCGTACATAGCATCGACCTTCCGTTCCAACCTTCGGAGACGACGGTCATCATGGACAGCAGTGGCTTAGTTTGATGTTCCTGCCTCAATTTCCTGTGTGGACTACGGCGGAGGCGCCAAGGATGCGAGTTGAAGGATAAAGCATTTTCCCCTCAGGTGTGGCGCACCTCCCGCCCAATCCTCGAATTTGGAAATAGTTGCATAAATGATATTTTGGCTAGGATACTGCATTTGTTCATTACCCCAATGGATTCCTTGATATGCACACAGACTAGCAACAACGGACGCATGTGGGATACTTCCCGTAGTGCTCCCCCTTATATAATGTAACATATTTTGATGAATGAGGTGGCCCACATCGATGTACTTTCCTGCGACTATTCCCCACAAAATGATAGCCCTCTCAGTTGTGATTTCATGCTGATGCGACGAAGGTAAGAGCTTTGCACATATAAACAAATTCCAAGCTTTAGCATAACGATTCAGGGTTGAGGCTGGGAAGGTTCTAGGTTGATTTGTTCCTGCCCTACAAGTCCATTGCGTTCCTGGAATGCACAAGTCAGTTATGACTTCGTCCAAATTAGTCTCAAAATGTGCAACCTTGACCCAATTATCATACCCAGTCGGTGGTGTGTCGAGTATCTTGAAAATTGCTCTGATTGATTGTGGTCAGAAATCTACTTGAACTCCTCTGACCATAGATAACCCACTTATAATGTCTTTGGCATTAGCATAAAATTCTCGAACAATACCCATAGGAGCAGGCATAGGAGTTGCAGTCAGTCCCCCCCCATCCTCTTTCTCGAATCATATCCCACAATTGGCCATCCTGCTTCTCAGGCTTGAAGCGCCATTCCTTCACAAATGTCTTTGCCACTATTCTATAGTACTCCATTTGTGCCTCCAGACTGAGAAATTTCGTGTGATCCACTACATCTTCGCCTTGACTACTGAAGTAAGATGATGAAGAAGAAGAGACAGAACGAGTACGCTTAGGACCCATTGCTTTGAATGAAAAAGAAGAAAAACTTGCTTGATGGAATCGTGAGTGAAAAATTTTCTATAAAGAGAACCCCCAAACTTGTATTGCACACGCCCACTGAACCCTAGTTTTATCAGCGAAGCGTTGAACGTGGGTAGGAAAACTGATGCGATAAACACGTAATGGGATGAGACGTTACACTTTAGAATTGGAACGGTTTTGGAAAGAAGAGTTGTGCGCATTATGGAGATGAATAAGATATGCTCTGCTCTTTCAAATGTTCTTAGATATGGGGCATGACACGCCTTTAAAATCTAAAATTTATTTCAAAACCCGGTGTCTCGCGAGGTCGCGCGTGTTTTGAATAGGGACATGGCGCGGGTGTGCGACTGCTCTTTCTACTCAGACTTGTAGCGTGGGCGCATGGGTTTTCAAGGCATTCATGGCGCGACCGCGCTACCCTGCATCCTGCAATATCAAACTGCAACTCAAATATATCAAAACAGTGATGAATCCATTCCAATACTCCTGCACAAACACCAATTAACAATATTAAAGTATGAACAACTGAATAAGAAAGAATGACTATCTTAACATCATACTCTCTATGCTATGCTCAAACATAATCATATGCAAATTCAACTCCCATAGTGTCGACGTCGGGATTTTTATTTGTCTCTTTTCGTTACTTGTTCTTTGCTGTTCTCATTTTAGGTGAGATCTTTTTGAAAAAATAAGTGAAAAATGTCCGACATGTGTAATGTCGACGATTTGACTATAAGAGTCGCCAGTTGGTGTTTTTAACTGGTTGCACCAACACAACCGAGAAAAGGTTTGCACATTGACCCAGTGGTGTAACACTGCTAAACGGGTCTGTGAAACCGAGATTCAGTTTGGGTCCGGGGGTTTGATTATGCGGAGGGAAGGTGTTAGGCACCCCTCGACATCCGTGTTACCACGGTGACCGTCACTTTCCAAAGAAACTATTTCATTAATGTGTGTGTGTGGATCAATCTCGTTCGCACCTATATACATAGGGTTTGAATTTATATAAAAATTCAGTTTTAAACAAGATATAGCAGTGAAGTTTTGTAAGAAATGGTTTTTCAAATCTTGTGCTCAATAGTAATTGAGGCCTTTGATACTTCCATTTTAATTAAATGTTCGGCTTGATTGCTTTTAATTTTTGAGATGCGAAGCATCTACGAGAAAATCATGTATAAAGTAGTGTCGAACTCCTTATGGGCATGTAAGCCATCCAAGGATATTCAAACAATGTGAATAATTTTCAAGCTGCTTATAGCTAAAAATGTCCATCACGGGAATCGAATATAGATTCAGTGAACTGAACCTGTGATCACATGATTCCTAGGCTCACATGATGTCGCAATTGATATAAACAAGTAGTAGGCAGGTATATATATATATAAAAGCTGTAAATATATGTATATAAACATGATCAACCACTACGAAGCACCTCCATGGGGGATCAGAAATGTAAATAAAGCAGTAAAAACGATCAACCGCCACGAAGTAAACTCCAGGCGAGACGAAATGTAAATATATATATATATATAAGCGATAAACGCACAGGATATGTATCGATCCCGTCTCAGTTCATCATTTCGGTGATTTGTCGCTATATATATATAAAAGCAGTAAACGCACCAGATATAAAATCCAGGCTCATCGAACAAAGTTCGACAACAGTTCATATATATAAGTATATATATATATATATATATATATATATGTAAGTAAACGCTACAGATGTAAAATCCAGGCTCATCGAATAGAGTTCGACAACAGTTCATATATATATATATATATACGAAAGCAAGTAAACGCTCCAGACCGAAGTCTAGGCTTAATCGAGGCATAACTCGATAATGTTAGTCCATATATAATATATATATATATATATAAATATATACAGACATAAATGAAAACCACGGACCAGAGTCCGGGCAAACACACGCAACATGACTCTCAACGTGAAGAATAGTGTGTGCAAAGATGAAGAGAAGGGCTTTAAAGTGTGTAAGAAGGCTTACAGTGGGCTGCCAAAGAAGACTTCTATTGACTGAAGTTGATGAATACTCAGCTCCCGCCGGTAAAAAGTAGTTATATGTGAGCTTACAAGTGTTTAAAATGAGAAAGCACTCAGGTTAGGGTGTGTATAGAGAAAATTGGGCAGGACTTCCTTGCCTCTTTCTCTTACAAATGGCCACCCCAAGCCCTCTATTTATAGAGGGGGAGCCATAGGTCTACCTGCAGCTAGCCGCAGGTGTACCTGCGGCTGTCCGGGGTGCCCTGGGCTTTGCGGGTCCCGCCGTCTCAAAGTACGTGCACGTATGCACTATAATGTCCGCTCGAACTTTCAGAACTGCAATCCGGGCATCCCACTGTGGTATGTAAGACCTATTTCGGACCACCGTTGTCGAGAGTTACGCAATGACATAGGATTAGAGGTTGTATAGAGTCAGAAAGATGGGACCATGCCCTCCGATCTTCAAGCTCCAAATCCTATCTGTTGTCCTACGTAATAGTCACTCGGGATCAGACTTCTTCGGTTCTTGTGGGACATTGTGCAGAAATGTATTTAATGTATGTTTGAAATGTTGAGACTGTGCGCGATGTGATTAAGATGGCCAGATGACAACTGTACCCCTCACCAGGGTTATCTCCGGCTTGGGTTGATAAAGCAGACGTTGCTTAGGGTTATATCTGAGATTGGACTGATGCAGTGTTGAAGGTCCTCAGTGTTGAGATTGGTCATCGTTGAGAGTGCCTGCCTTCCCGGTGTTACTGTCGGGTCTTTAGACTGAGTGGCTCGGTGTAAGTGCCGAGGTTGAAGCTGAATGCATGCATTTGAAACAAGCATTTTCGGGGTTATCGCCGGAATTGTAATGGCATCCCTTGGGGCTATCACCAAGGATGAAGTTGCTACTCCCAGTGTTATCTCTGGGCCTGGAATTGAGCGTCGCGGTGTTATCGCCGAGACAAAATTGTCCTCTCTGGTATTATCGCCGGTCTTTTGATCTGTGCACCTCGGGGTTGTCTTCGAGGTTGGAATTGATCCTCCCGGTGTGTGTTCCGGGTTTGAGACTGAACATCTTATGGTATCCGGGATGGATGTGAGCTGTCTTTGAGTTTTATCTCCTAAAGACGAATCTGCCCACCTGCATTGTCAGTAATAGGTATGCAGAAAATTTCGAGTGTCTACAGATGCCCCTCTTTATCATATCCATGCAATGCAAGGCATGGGTAGGATAAAGAATCCTAGACACTTGAAATGCAAACAAGATAAATATGATGCTATTTACAGCCACATGATGCAAATGTATGATGCATGTGGTTTTGCTGGTTTGTGTTCCAATAAGCTGGGATGATTGTCGGTTCCATGTGGCTTCTGCCGGGGATTGACAATCTGTTGTCAAGATTGGACGTGTGATCCAAATCTTTGAGGATGTGTATAACATATTCCATCATCAGTCCTCTCTAATATGGATGGTCTTTCCTAGTTTGTGTGCCAGTACATATCCATGTGCTGTCAAAGTTACTGCCAACAGTAAATGCTATCAGGGCTACCTGATCGTCGTTGATGTGTGTATCACCAGATGAGATCTCTATTGGGCAAGCTGTCAAGGCTGCTTGACGTGTATTGATGTGTGTATCAATACTTGTATTGCGTTGTGACCCCCGCCGGGGAGTGTTATCGAACCATTGACTGGTTCCTGATGCTTCGATGGGTTTACCTGCCATCGGTTGGAATAATGTCAAGGCTGCTTGACCTTCACTGATACGTACATCAATGGACACAGATGCATTGTGACCCCCGCCGGGGACACTTATGAATATCCACATTTTAACCCCCGCCGGGGATTCACATTGTTGGTGAATCGACGTTGTAACCCCCGCAGGGGATACTTATCCACTCGTAACTTCGGCGTTATGACCCCCACCGGGGACTACGTTGAGTTTTAAGGTTACAACCCTGCAATTGTCGGCATCAAACCCGTGTAAGGTATTGCCGAATGTGATTGTTGAAAGCTGAAACTGTTAGAATAGTATACCCGGTGTGAGGCGAATACCAATGAGCCATATGTGAAGTCATAGTTTGACTTATGAAAACCAAGATTTCAGGTTGTTCTGCTCAATCGCGTAGCATTTTTATTCCTGATTTGGCCTTTTTAGCTTGCGAGACCTCCTTTGCAACTCAAACCGGATTTGAATGGAGGGGTGGGACCCCGTAGGGTGCCACAAGAACACCTACAAAGCGACCATGGTGGACCTATAACAACCGTGACCATATAAAGATGGTTGGTTGCTTTCGTAAGTCATTTTCAAGCTGCGCACCGTGATGGAAATTCGAGAGCTCTTCTTCAAATCTGCTGAGTTTGGGCGACTTTCTACAAATTCTATCACCGTACAAGTGTTCTACACTGTCCTAATAACGTATATTTGTATTCTTTTCCAGTTTTTATTCGATGGAAAATGAATTGTCAAATAAAATGCACTTAGACACATAGTAGTGAATATGCATGTTGATATGACTTTATAAAAAAATTTCAACACAGTAAATGATAGTATTTAACTATGCTGAATTTAATGATATGAAAAATTTTGACTTTTGAGACAGTCAAATTGGCACCTTTTTCTACTATTTCTTATCCTATCTAAAGGACAAATGAGCATAGGTGGTAATGTAAAGTAATCTTGTTAATTAGGATTGCTGACTTTGACATTTTAAATGCATGTAGGATGTATATGACTGCAGGTAGGTGTGCTAATGAATGGAAACCTAGTCATGCCTATGTGCATGTGGATAGTCCTATTTACAAAGGGGACTATGGCAAAATTTTCCAAAATGTAGGCATTAAATAGTCATGCATTTTTAACTCTACTTTAGATGTATGTTAAAGCAATGCATGCATGCATATAATCATTAAATGCATTGAAAAGCTCCAGGTATTAAAAATTACCCCACCCCTTCTGAGGTGATTTGGAGACTTTTGTCCAGATATTATGGATCCAGATTAGCCGAGTAGTTTCCACAGGACCACTTCTGGTGTACGGAGGAGGGCTTCTGAAGTGCCTCAACGCCGTTCTGTCATACAACCTCGTCGCTTAGTGGAGGCGGTTATACGTCCTATCCAGGTTGATGTGCCAGACGTCGAGGACGAGGAGGAGGATGTTCCGGTTGCGGACCCCACTCCTACTGCACATGGTCTCCGTAAGGAAATGCCAGGCATTCAGGTGGCGAACCTAGAGCTTCTGGGGGATTTGAGTCGACACCCATCAGTTTACCTGCATGCAAACGAGGTATTAGATCACGATCTTCCTTCTTTCTTATCGATGAAGATTAAATGATACTGTTGTTGATCTGCATTTGATGTAGGTTCCTGGCTTTACATAGCCACGTGGGAACTGGTTCAGCATTCACTCTATGTATCAGGCTTTTCACGATGACTATAGAGCCATTGTACATGCTTGGGGATTCGGATCATTCTTTTCCATTCTTCCCCGTCGTTGTCCCTGGGGTTACCTCAGGGCATTGTCTGAGCGCTGGTTTCACCAGACTCAATCACTCCATTTGCTAGACTGTGATGTGATGATAACGCCGATGGATTGGTGGTTTATCACAGGTATGGAGTTTGGAGGGGATCCCGTGCCTTGTATGGCGAATATTACCCTTGGTGCCGTCAGATCCTTGTTAGGAGTTTTGGCTGATACACTCAAGGGCAGGACTGTACGTACAGGTCCTTTGAACGTAGATGCTATGAGCGGGCTGTTGAGTGAGCCTATACCCTATGATGTGAGAGTCAGGGATCGCATTCTCCGGCGATTGTTCCTGATGATCATTAGAGGCTGCTTCATAGCAGATAACTCTTCTACGGTGTCCTTCGCTTTGATCAGCGCCACTCAACACGTGGACCGTATAGGAGAGTATGATTGGGGTTCCTACACGCCGCTACTTCCTCGGGGAATGCGCGTGCGATCGCGAGGCTTCAATAGAGGCTTGGTTAGGATTCTAACCATTTCTGCTGGTGAGTATTTCTCTTATCTTTTCCATGTACAGGTTAAGAGTGTTAACTGACAGCAGAGACTTGCCTTTGTTTTGGCAGTTTTGGGCCTATGAGAGGCTTCCATGTTTACGTCTGGTGAGTGTGCTAGGATTGGATACCTACCCACGAGGACGTAGATGGCATCATTCCATACTGGTGGAGGTCCCTGTTGCTGAGGGTTTCACTCATAGTCGCCTACAGCTGGAGTTGTTGAAAGCTGATGTCATCACTTGGTTTCCCTACTCTGGGGAGCCTTTGAGCATTGGTTTTGAGGATGGGTACCCATCTGGTGTTGAGTACTTGATTTCCACCCGTAGGATTCCTCCTTTTTACAAATGGAGGATGGGAGCTCTATTTTGGAGAGCGTGCTTTCAGGAGCACTACAGGAGAGATACGTATACCGATCTTGCCTCCTGCCAGGCATTATTGGCCTATTTCGTAGTTACCCGTCATTGATATCCCATTGTTGGGGGTTAACGGTTTTGCACTGTCAGAGGGTCCATGCACTCAGGATGTATTCCAGTATTGCTGGTCCCTTCGTACTATTGGAGCCCAGACCCGCGCCACACAGTTCATGGGGATATGGGTCCAGGATCCGTGATGATGATGGATTGGCTAGCCTGTGTCAGAGATCCAACTTATGTGACATAGATTGACAGTTTGACCCAACGACTGGACCATACATATTTCTTCATTCAGAATTTGGGTAGAGATCCTGCAGAGGCGGATACTTTTGATCCTTCCAGCTCTAGTGCTGGTCCTTCAGGTGACCCATTTGGTTTTACCAGCGCAAATCCTCCTTTATACAGGTCCGGTATCCCTGTTGATCGAGATCCAGTGACTTAGGATGAGTTACATCAGGTAGACAGGATTGATGATGTAGACATTGACACCATTGTCTTCTTCTGATGAATATTCGCTTTTGATAAGCCTTTGTTAGATATTGGGTAGCTTCGCCCCATCCTTGATATCTCTTTTGGTAGGCCGATGTTAGTTGTTGGGCATTGGTGCCCCAATTTCCATGTATTTTAGCTGTACAGAGATGATGTATTAGATGATGATATACTTAGGAATGTATGTATAGTTTTTTCATTCCCTATATCATATTGCCATCTATTGTATCATGCATGTTATTATGTTATGCATATGTATGTATATCCAAAGGTGTTCAACACTGACCCCTGGATGGTCTTATGATAAGGCTTGCACAGATGTCTTCCTTGACAGTTAGCTGCTTTGATCATACCCCACCATTGTTGGTGGCATCGGGTATGCGATCGTGGTATGCCAGTATGTCACCATCAGATAGGGTGACCATAGATCATTTGTTGTAGCATTCTATGACCCTCTTGATGTTTCAGGTTCCTATAGGATTTATAGAGGGTATGCTGGAGCACTGGATACTGGAGAGGCAGGTTTTCCAATTTGGTACCCATGAGCTGACTCCTACTCTAGAGGAGTATGCATGGTTGACGATGCTGCCATTGGACAGACCTTGCGTGCATATGGTTGTTGGAGATATGAGTTAACAGTTTATGACCCTTACCGGGCTACGGCGTAGAGTGGTGCAGGATTAGTTGACATCTGGTCATGTTATATCCTAGCGTTTTCTGTTTGATAGATTCGGCTTTGAGGATAGCTATAGATGATATTCTGGGGATTTCACCACACCGAAGGATCATTGGCGTATGGCCAGAGTAGATGTCCTGTTGTTGTGCATACTATCATATGTATATGTGCCACGGTATATGGATGAGTTAGACATTGGAGTCATTATGGCAGTGAGAGCTCTCAGGGAGGGTCACTCCATTATACTGGATGATTTTTGGTCGAGACTACGAGGTCGGCCACATATTCTTTGCGCTTATCCGCGAGGGGATATTCTGAGCGATTCGGTCTCTTCATGCGTGTGGTTTATGTCACAGTTGAGACCGATTGGCACTTTCAGGAGACAGGGGTATTGCTTCACCCATGAGATAGCTACGTCGTACTCCTTTCAGTCTACGGAGTGTGCAGATGCTGCATCGTGGTCTACTTTTTTAGCAGGGATCGAGGATTCATTTGATATATTGCCGTGTTCAGGGCTCTGCTCACCCTACAGCTTCATTACTCATGCTCCGGGCATGGATTATCTCCCTCTAGCTGGATTGAGGGGCATAACTACTTATCACCCATTGGCCATGATGTGTCAGTTTGACCAGTTCCAGGACTTTCATCCTTTCGAGGGGGCATTTAGTTAACGCTTGGCTTCTCGTCATCTATCAGCAGAGGACCAATCTAGGGTGTATGCCTGTTGGGATCAATGTGAGATATCTGAGTTTTCGGTGAGCCATCCGGGTTATTCTACAAAGTATTCGACATGGATGGAGACTGAGACTGCATCAGTTGCGGCAGTATCCACAGAGCATGATATGGATTCTGATGATGGGGAGCCCATGGAGGACACTGATATTCCCATCGAGGAGGAGCTATTCACTGGGTTGTTAGTAGCTCTCGTAGATTCTCCCAGTACTAGTGCCACTGTGATTCAGCATTCAGCACAACATTTTGAGCAGCGTCTTCATCTGATGACCTTCGAGAGAGATCAGGCTAGGGCCTCGATGTTGACAGCTATGGAGGGGAGAGACACCACTATAGAGGAGCAGGATGATGCTAGATCAGCCATAGATGTAGTGATGATCATTGGTGGGATCTTTGCCATATTTTCCGAGATGCGGCATTGTGGCATAACACTTGATGAGATCCACGACCACTAGTATGATTACCGAGATGAGTGCATACATAGATGAGCACCGTGTCACCATGCAGTTGGCCTCAGACTTACTGGCTCGTGTAGACATGATGATGCAGGAGACCATAGCGTTACCCCCTTCCTCGAGAGATATACTATGTTAGATCTGCGGGCCCGCATACATACTAATCTGTAGATAGTCTCGTATTTTCTTGAACAGACTAGCTTAGCCATTTTGTCATGTACAGTTTATATCAAGTATCAAACAGTATTATATATAACAGGGATATATATTTTTATTCACTTCCCTTTTGTAGTCATGTCTGAATACGTGCTTGATATTCTGCTTGCTTCTTCAGGTCTTGAGATCATGATGTAGTCTGCACTTGTCCTGGATAAGTAGACATTAAGATACCTTAGGATCTGTTAGAATGGATCATTGATCTGCATGTATCCCTACCATGTCTTTGGCGTCTTGGGACTGGTTTCTGTATGGAAATATGGAGAGGAGTGTGGCATTTCCTCTCTGAGATTTACCGCATCACAGATGGTCGCCAATACTTCTATTTGTGAGAAGCCTAGTTAATTTCATCTCTTATGGATTGGTACTACTCTCTGAGGCACAACCGCAGCTTAGATGGTCGCCGAATCTCCTATTTGTGAGGAGAGGTTAGGTAATTCCATCCCTTTGGTCTGAAGCCAATGAAATATGGATTGAATGTTGATCCCAGTACCGATGACAAGTATTTGTGCTTTGGTAGGGGGTTAGACCGAACCATAAATGGCTACCTACGTACTCCTATTGAAGAGGAGATTAGGTCTGCGTAGTTCGAACCTGGTGTAAGAGGTTCAACGCTGTGATGGTGTAGGAGCTTTATTATAGAATGGCGTAGAAATGTTTTTGTTTTTGTTGTTTTTGTATTGTTTTTGTTTTATTGCGACCGGACCATATATAAAATATGGTTGCCTACATACTCCCATTTATCGGGGAGATCAGGTAGACGTAGTTCGCCCCTCAGGACGAATGATGACCGAAAAGTGGGGGTCCCATGTGCAGGGTAAACTGTGGGGAAGAAATATTAATCCCATGTACAGGTTAAGCTTTGGGGAAGAGAGTTTAATCCCGTGTGCAAGATAGACTGCGGGGAAGAAAGTTTGATCCTAAGTTCAGGACAAACTGCAGGTGTGAAAGGTTCACTCCCTGGTGGGATAACCGGAATTGTATGATGTGAAATGAAGAAAAACCAGGCTGCTGGTTTGCAAGATGTGCTTTCCCTGAGGGGCGAATGGTTTGAAAAAGCAGAATTAAATGTTGTAAGGGTTAAAGAACCTAGAATGACTAGTGATCTGATGATCCAACACTAGGATGTTTACTTGATGGTATCCTCAGACATAGAACTATTTCACGGTGTCCGAGTTGATCAGCTGTGGAAATTCATCTCCATCCATTTTATGTAGTCTGAGAGTGCCTCCTGTCAATACCTTCTTGACAACAAAGGGGCCTTCCCAGTTAGGAGCCAATTTTCCCTTAGATTGATCTTGGTTGTCAATAATCTTCTTCAAAACCAAGTCGTGTTATTTGAATTGTCGTAGCTGGACTTTTCTATTATAGGATCTGGTGATCCTTTGTTGATATAACTGACCATGGAAGATTGCCGCGGTTTTCCTTTCGTCTATTAGAGACAATTGGTGATACATGTCTTGTATCCATTGATCATCATCCAGCTGAGCGTTTATCAACACTCAGAGGGATTCCATTTCCACCTCTATGGGGAGCACTGCTTCCATCCCATATGTCAATGAGTAGGGGGTTGCCCCAGTGGAAGTACACATTGAAGTTTTGTAGGCTAATAAAGTCAGAGGCAATAAGTCAGGCCATCTTTTGTGGTTGGCGGAAATTTTTTGCATAATCTTCTTGATGTTTTTATTAGCCACTTCAATAGCACCATTCATCTTTGGACAGTAGATGACGGAGTTAAGGTGTTTGATTTAGAATTTACTGCATAACTCCTTCATCATTTTGTTGTTGAGGTTCTTATCACTGTCTGACACAATGACCTCTGGTTGTCCATATCGACAGATGACATAGTTTTCGATGAAAGCAATGATGACTTCTTTTGTAACCCTGGGGAAAGAGGCTGCTTCTACCCATTTGGTGAAGTAGTAAATCATGGTGAAGATAAATCGATGTCCATTACTGGCTTTGGGCTCGATGGGCCTGATCACGTCCATTCCCCACATTAAGAAGGGTCAGGGCGAACTTATAGTGTGGAGCTCCCTTGGAGGGGCGTGGATAATATTCCCATAAATTTGGCATTGATAGCACCTCTTGACGTGATCATCACAGTCAGCTTTGAGGGTTAGCCAATAATGTCCTGTTCTAAGGATCTTCTTGATAATGAGTGAGCCGCTCATGTGTGGGCCATATATTCCACCATGGATCTCATCCACGAGTCTCTGAGCTTGGTCTTTATCCAGACATTTGAGGAGACCTATACCGACATCTCTTTTGTAGAGTGCATCTCCGCTCAGGTAGAATTTCATAGCAAGTCGATGAATCCGCTTCTTTCAGTGGGGCTCGCCTCTGCGGGTGTAGATCCGTCTCTTATGTACCCCTTGATATACTGATACCAAGGGTTTAGGATGGGAGGTAATTCATTTCAATACTTCTCCAACATAATTCCCATAAGCCGGGGCTTTTTGCAAAGCAAATGTGATGCTTGGTATGTTTTCCTTGTCAGGTATGTGAACCAAGGAGGCCAACGTTGCTAACACATCCGCAAAATCATTCCTATTATGAGGAATGTGTAGAAAGGAGATTTCTTCAAACTCCAAAGCCATCTGTAAAACTTGTCGATGGTAAGGCAGCAAATGTAGCTCTTTGGTTTGATAGATTCCTGTGGATTGTTTGATTACCAACTCTGAATCCCCAAAGACAGTTAACCACCTGATGCTCATTGATTGAACAAGTTTTAGCCCCATGATCTGACCTTCATACTACCGGTTTGTGTTATTGGTCTTTGGCAAGCGCAATTTGACGCAATGACGGATATCTTTGCTCTCCGTAGCGGATACTAGAACTACTCCAGCTCCATAGCCTTCCATATTAACAGCTCCATCAAAATACATTTTCCACGTACGACATGTATCGTAATGATGATGTTGCTGAACTGTCATTACCCCTTCGTCCAGGAAGTAGGTTTCTAGGAGTTTTAAATCTCCTGCAGGTGTGGCGGCTAGTTGATCCGTAATTCCTTGACCTTTAATGGATTTTTGTGTCACATAGACGATATCAAATTGTTGTAGGATCAACTGCCATCTGGACAGCATATAATTCAATATGGGCTTGCTGAACACATACTTAAGAGGATCCACACGAGATATGAGATGGGTTGTGTGACCATGTAGGTAATATTGTAACCTCATGGAAGCCCATGCTAAAGTGCACCAAGTCTTCTCAATTAGAGTGTACTTGTGTTCACTGCTGCTGAATCTTTTGTTAAGGTAATAGATAGCTCATTCTAGGCCTCTATCGTCTTTCTGCCCCAGTATGCAGCCCATGCCATTGTCATTGATAGAAAGGTACATGAACAGGGGAACATCATCCCTGGGAGGTACCAAAATAGGAGCGTTTACCAACTGCTCTTTAATTATAAGGAAGGCTTTTTGACACTCATCGTTCCATTTCATGGAGAAGTTCTTCCTTAATAACTTGAAGATGGGCTCACAGGTTGCTGTGAGTTGAGAAATAAACCTGCTAATGAAGTTGATTCTTTCCAAAAATCCCCATATTTCCTTCTTTGTCTGAGGAATGGGCATCTCATTAATGGCCTGGATTTTGGTGTGATTCAGCTCAATCCCTTTGTGGCTGACTAAGAAACCTAGCAACTTGCCTGATTTGACACCAAAGGCGCATTTGGCTGGATTCAACTTCAAGTTATACTTACGCAACTTGTTGAAAAGCTTTGTGAGATGATCTATGTGGTCTTCCTCCCTTCGGGATTTGACAATGATGTCATCCACGTAGATCTCTATCTCTTTGTGCATTAAATCATGGAAAAGAGCCATCATGGCTCGCTGGTAGGTTGCCCCGGCGTTAATGAGGTCGAACGACAACCGTCTATAACAGAAAGTTCCCCAAGGTGTGATGAAAGCATTTTTTTCACGATTTTCCTCAGTAACCATGATCTGGTGGTATCCCGCAAAGCAGTCTGCAAAGGAGTACATGCTGTATTGTGCAGTATTGTCAATAAGAATGTGGATAAATGACATGGGAAAGCTATCTTTGAGGCAAGCTTTGTTTAAATCCCGGTAATCCATGCAAACTCGCACCTTTCCCCCTGGTTTAGGCACGGGAATAATGTTAGATATCCACTCCAGATATGTAGACACCATGATAATGTCGGCTTGAAATTGTTTCACAATTTCTTCCTAAACATTCAAACTCCACTCTGGTTTCAATCGCCTGAGCTTCTGTCTGACTGGCTTGAATCCTTCTTTAATTGGAAGGCGATGAAGAACATATCTGTGGACAAACCCACCATGTCTTCATGAGACCATGCAAACACATCCTGGAATTGGGTTAATAATGCAACCATGTCATTCCTTTAGTTTGGTGTAAGGTCCGAACCAATCTGGATTAACTTAGGGCTGTCTAAGGTTCCGAGATTGAAGGAAGAGGTTTGATCAAGGTTGAGTTTAGGCTTATCTGTGACCCATTTTTTGATCTCCTGAGGTATCTCGCTGTCCCCTTGAATTCCTATCAAGTCTGAGTATAACTTTTCATCAAAGTCACAGTCCTTGTGAAGAAGAGGCATCTTATCAGCAAGTACAGGCACATCTATACTCAGAGTCCTGAAACAAAATAATATTTCCGCTTAATATATAAAGCTGTTATTCAAACATGAACATGTATTAACAAAATAAGCGCTAACTTTTGCATGAAAAAGTAAAGCAGATTAATGATATCTCTGAGTGGTAGAGGATTTTACGCCCATTTTACCCTTGTCGACCAATGCATGGAATGTTGTTCCAATTGGCAAGGGCAAAGTCCTGATGAACTGCAGTGATGGAGGGGTTGTCATCATCCTCCTTCTCCCGAATGATGACAATTATGTCTGGACAATCATCGTCAAGGGTGTATCTGTTTGTATGCTCATCATGAACATTGATGCGCATTCCTGACATCATCCTGGCGATGTCCTATTTTCGTCTCCGTTCCTCCTCTTCCACCTTGGGATAGAGAACTAAGACTTCTTTTACCTTGACCGATACAGGTTTGGGAAATAGCATAACCATCACATGGGCTGGTACTTTTACCGGAGCTTGTGTGGACTCAGGATTGACAGGTGAAGATATTCCTCGTGGAGTGAAAAATTGAGGAACCTGTTGATGCTTATGAGGATTCCTATGACTGGAGCTAAGAAGATAGCCCAATCCAGCTATCCCATATTGACTGGCCATTTGAATAGGACGCTTAATGCCCTGCTGATTTTTACCCAATCCTTGTCCAGGCTTATGACCTAATGACAAGATTTCTTGTGTGGCCGCCATTACTTCGGCAGAAATTTTGGGTACGGGAAGTGGCTTCCCAATGGGATGGTAATGAGTGTTGCTCACTTCCAAAGTATGAAAACTGGCTGGCTTAACTTCAGTATTGAGGCTGATGAGTGGTATACCATCATGTGCAGGACCTTCCGGCTCAAGTTGACAGTGATTAGACTATTGTTGATAATGTACTTGAGTTGTTGATGAAGCGTATAAGGGACGGCTCCAACCATGTGGATCTATGGTCTCCCCAATAACAGGTTGTATCCTGAATCTATCTTTAGAATGTGGAAAGAAACGTAAAATGTATGGGGTCCAATCTCAATTGGAAACTCAATCTCTCCGACTGAATTTATGCGAAATCCATCAAAAGCTTTGATGTCTGTATGGCTATTTCGGATCCGTTTGAGATTGACGTTCATCTTGAGCAAAGTGGCATAAGGGCAGATATTCAGAGATGAACCTCCATCTATTAGAACTCCAGCTATCATATACCCAGAGGACAGAACAACAATGTGTAATGGCTTGTAATGGCCGGTACCTTCAGGAGGTATGTCGTCATAAGTTAAGGATATCACATTGTTATTGAAAATGTGATCAACCAGATGTTGAAATTTTTCCACATCCACTGATTTCGGTAAGTAGGCTTCTTCTAAAACCTTCAGCAAAATCTTCTTGTGATCCTCGGAAGAGAAAACCAAGTCCAATATGGAAATTTGATGCGGAGCTTCTTTCAAGCTTAAAACTACCTTAGCTTCGGTGTGTCCCATAATACGAAGGAATTTTTCAATCTTCTACATGGGAATCTTTCCCCTTGATTTAAAGTTAGTCTTCATGACCCTTTGGGGAAGATGCAATGGATTCTCCTTTAACACTATTGCAGTAGTATGGGACGTGGATCCTTCAGCTTCTCCATAATTCCAGGGAACATTGTGCAAGCTGACAACAGGATATTATAGTCTGAATAGTAAATTGATCGGCTCTGGCGCAACCACTTTCAAAGGATGATCAGTACCTTTGATTTGAATGGGTCGTATGGGGAATGATCTGATAGCATCATCAGCCTCAGCGGATATAACTGCTATTAACCCCTTCCATTTGGTTGGACAAGTATTCTCACTCTCGAATATCATAGTGTCGTCGTTTGCCATCTGCAAGACATCGTTGTCAATTAAATTCTGAATGAGATGGCGGAGTGCCTAGCATTCTTCTGTGCTGTGATCGCGAGAATGTGAATGATATTGACATACTCCATCAAAGTTAAACCGTCTTGATCGGGGATTAATTGGAGGTAGAAGGGAGGTGATTCTTCCTTCGTTGACAAGAATTTGAAATATTTCCTCCATAGGTTGGCCCAGGTATGTGAATTCCCTTTTATTGGCAAAATCCCGACGGGCTTTGGCAGTTGCTCTCTTGGCAGCTTTTTCCTCCAAGATATCGTTATTCAAGAGTAATGATGAAGCGTTCATCACAAGAGGAAAGAGACTAGCATGCTCTTGGCTGATGAGTTGGCGTGTGACTTGGTGCTGATAAATCACCAGTTCTGCCAATTGCTCTACTTGCTTACATAGAGCTTTCAACTTTTGTTCTATTGCATACTAGAACTTGGCATGATCCCATCTGTCAACACCGTCTTTGATGGTCTGGGATGAATCATTATTGATATTGGAACTCTGGCCATGGCTCCAACTAATTATGTGGACCACTTCTTCTTTATGTTGAGGAAGAGGGTTATCTTGTAAATGAGGTTGATCTGGTTTGGTGACCACGATCTCACCACTGTCTATCAAATCTTGGATCTTATGTTTCAAGGCCCAACAATCTTGAGTATCATGTCCAGGTGCACCGGAATGATAAGCACACTTTCTAGTAGCATTAAAATCCCTCCCATTAGGGTTGGCTGGTGGAAGCAGATGCGTAATTTTCTTCTGAGCAGTCAGAAGAGCAAGAATGTTCTCGAGCGAATCCCCTAAGGGTGTGAACGTTCGAGGTCGATTTGCTTCTCCACTTTTAGGTAATGGAGGGTTTGAAGATTGTGCTTGGAAAGGGGAGTAGTTTCTCCTCTGGGTAGGCACATTTTGATTGCCTTTATGACCTTGTAGTATCAAGGAAACATCCTCCTCTTTCTTCTTATGGACCCTCCGGGGGTTGTTCCCATAAGTTCCGGACTGGATGTGCTCAGCAACTACTTTAAGAGCGGCTAGGTCTTGAATCTTTCCCGACTTCAATCCCATCTCAGCCATTTAACCATGTTTAATCATCTTAGAGAATGGTTTGCCAATGCCAGCTATGACACGATCATAGAAAGGAGCTTCTTGTATGTCTATAAAGGTCATGACCATTTCTGATTCAGTCTTGGAAGAAATAACTTGAGCAGCAAGGCGCCTCCACCTTTGTGCAAACTCTCTAAAGGACTCATTAGACTATTTCTTGACCTTGGTAATCTGATACCGGTCAGGAGCCAACTGAGATTAAAAACTGTACTGACTTAAGAAGGCATGAGCTAGCTCTTCCTAGCTATGGATCTTGGAGTTGTCTAATCTGGTATACAACAAACGGGCTTCTCCAGACAGACTCTTCTGGAAGAGCTGCATTCTGAGCTTCTCATTTTCCGCATAAGATCCCAGTTCTCCAATGAACACCTTTAAATGGGTGTAAGGATCTCCCAACCCATCATACTTTTCAAAGTCTGGGGTTTTAAATTTCTCTAGATAGTGAACACCAGGAAATATACAAAGATCAGCATATGAAACACTTCCATGGGTTCCAATCCCTTTGAGAACGCATATAGTTTCCTCCATTTGAAGGACTTTCTTCCTGAGGTCATAGATGTCAAGATCTCCTTTGAGATGGGTGTTTTTAGGGTCTTTGTTGGTCATATCCAACTAAAGTTCAGAATTTATCTTGTCTGAACTTTGGATACCTCCTTGTGTGGAGGATTCTGGATATGTGGGCATCTTGGGGCCCTGCATAAATTTATATAATTCTGTAATTAGAACAGCCAGGTCTGTAATCTATTTACTTAATCTCTCAAATTCTTCGCGAGAAATAGGATTAGACTGGTCAGATGAAGACATGGTTGATTGTAGGCTCCTGGTCGTTTTGGACTTTGAGAGGGTAACCGGCCCAATTACTTCCCTACAAAAACTTATGTAGTTTAGTGTTAGGGAATATGTGAATATTTACATGTTATGTAATAAATCCGTGTTAGGAATTTTATCCTGCAAGACGGATGTCAGCTGTTTGCAATACAGGATAGTATGCTAATGTAAATATGTATTTGCACATATATCTTCATATTTTCCATTACAATGGATATGAAATGAAATTACAAGTAAATGTCCTTACAAGTAATTGAAAATGGAAAGCATGAAGAGACTTCCCTCTGCATTTGGTTTATCAAAGGTTGACCTATCCTAGGTTTACTCTCGTGGCTTTTCGGCATGAAGGTTCCCAGATCATCGTAATCTACTAGACGGGAAATTAATCCGGTCTTTCAACTGGAGCGAATCTGGGTGGTGCCTTTCCTGAGCCTCGTTGCAATTAGTCTCCTTACGAGTCCAGTAATCAAACACCAGCGGGATAGCCTCCTGGTGGAGGGACCACACAACATACATTCACATACAACGTGTCTCACAGTTTATGAAAATGATGATATGTGCGAAGCACTAATATCACAAGCAGATATAGTGTAAAGCATTTAATCGCAGAAATATATATTCGTACACATTCATCGAAATGTAAATGCAACATTCACACACAAGCATGCAATAATTTTGAAAAGCTTGTAATAGCGGCTTAAACCCTCTTACTAGGTGAGATTTGTTTGAAAAAACAAGTGAAAAAGGTTCGATATGTGTAATGTCGATGATTTGACTATGAGAGTCGCCAGTTGGTGTTTTTAACTGGTTACACCAATGCAACCGAGAAAAGGTTTTCACATTGACCCAGTGGTGTAACACTGCTAAATGGGTCTGTGAAACCGAGATTCAATTTGGGTCCGGGGGTTTGATTATGCGGAGGGAAGTTGTTAGGCACCCCCCGACATCCGTGTTACCACGGTGACCGCCACTTTGCAAAGAAACTATTGCGTGAATGTGTGTGTGTGTGTGGATCAATGTGTTGTTATTTGGAAGTAGTGGTATGCCTCATTCGCACCTATATACATAGGGTTTGAATTTATATAAAAATTCAGTTTTAAACAAGATATAATAGTGAAGTTTTGTAGGAAATGGTTTTTCAAACCCTATGCTCAATAATAATTTGAGGCCTTTGATACTTCCATTTTAATTAAATGTTCGACTTGATTGCTTTTAATTTTCGAGATGCGAAGCATCTTCGAGAAAATCATGTATAAAGCAGTGCCGAACTCCTTATGGGCATGTAAGCCATCCAAGGATATTCAAACACCGTGAATAATTTACAAGTTGCTTACAGCTGAAAATGTCCATCACGGGAACCGAATCTAGATTCAGTAAACTGAACCTATGATCACATGATTCCTAGGCTCACATGATGTAAGAAATTGATATAAACAAGCGAGAAGTAAGTAGTATATATATATATATATATATATATATATATATATATATATATATATAAACATGATTAACCACCACGAAGCACCTCCATGGGGATCGAAATGTAAATAAAGCCGGTAAAAGCGATCAACCTCCACAAACTAAACTCAAAGCGGGATTGAAATGTAAATATATATATATATATATATATATATATATATATATATATATATATATATATATATATAAGCGATAAACGCATTGTGATATGTATCGATCTCGACTCAATTCATCATTTGAGGATTTGTTGTTATATATATATATATATAGTAGTAAACGCACTTATATATAAAATCTAGGCTCATCGAAGCGAGAGTTTAAATGACAACATATATATATATATATATATATATATATATATATATATATATATATATATATATATATATATATATATAGTGAACGCTCCAAACCGAAGTCTAGGCTCAATCTAGGCATAACTCGATAATGTTAGTCCATATATAATATATATACATAAATATATACAGACAGAAATGAAAACCATGGACCGAAGTCCGGGCAAACACACGCAACACGACTCTCAACATGAAGAACAGTGTGTGTAAAGATGAAGAGAGAGGCTTTAAAGTGTCTAATAAGGCTTATAGTGGGCTGCCAAAGAAGACTTCTATTAATTGAAGTGGATGAATACTCGACTCCAGCCGGTAAAAAGTAGCTATATGTAAGCTTACAAGTGTTTAAAATGAGAAAACACTCAGGTTAGGGTGTGTACAGAGCAAATTGGGCAGGGCTTCATCGCCTCTTTCTCTTACAAATGGCCACCCCAAGCCCTCTATTTATAGAGGGGGGAGTCGCAGGTAGCTGTAGGTGTACCTGCGGCTGCCCGGGATTCGCAGGTCCCACTATCTCGAAGTACGTCCACACATGCACTGTAATGTCTGCTCGAACTTTTAGAACTACAATCCGGGCATCCAACTGAGGTATGTAAGACCTATTTTGGACCGCCGTTGTCGAGAGTTACGCAATGACATGGGATTAGAGGTTGTACGGAGTCAGGAAGATGGGACCATCCCCACCGGTCTTCAAGCTCCAAATTCTATCCGTTATCCTACGTAATAGTCACTCGGGATCAGACTTCTTCGGTTCTTGTGGGACATTGCGCAGAAATGTATGTATGTATGTTTGAAATGTTGAGACGGTGCGCGATGTGATTAAGATGGCTAGATGATAACTGTACCCCTCACCAGGGTTATCTTCGACTTGGGTTGATAAAGTAGACGTTGCTCATGGTTATATCTGAGATTGGACTGCTGCAGTGTTGAAGGTCTTCAGTGTCATCGCTGAGAGTGTCTGCTTTCCCGGTGTTTCTGCCAGGTCTTTAGACTGAGTGCCTCGGTGTAAGCATCGAGGTTGAAGCTGAATGCATGCATTTGAAACAAGCATTTTCGGGGTTATCGCCAGAATTGCAATGGCATCCCTTGGGGCTATCACCAAGGATGGAGTTTGTGACGTCCCCAAAATAGGTATACATCACCCATCTTGAGTCACCAGAAAATACCCTACTGATAACTCCATTTATACAACTGTCGTGCAGAATACGATCACAGTTGAAACTATGAGTTTTAATACAATCATATATAACTCTCTTAGTGCCTTTACCATAACACTTTACAAAGGTACCTTACATATAGGCACAGTCAATAACTGTTTTAGAAATTAAAATCTTTGGAAAATACTCAAGGAAACCTTCGTACCTTTGTAAACCTTCTTTACAAAGGTACCTTACATATAGGTACAAGAAGATTGCTATCATCTTCTTTCCAATGGTGAGTCTTTTCTTGACATATAATTATCTCCGTTGTCTCCAAGTGAGAATTATATTTCAAATAAACTCCAAGATTATATAGGCAGTGATCGTAGATATACTCAACAAGTGGATGTGCACAACCCTTTTTTATGATAACACGAAGTCGTCTGTCATTAGACATATTGTATGATAGTGGCAAAAACGCCCTTCCAAAGTTGGGTTCACCAAAATCAACGATTAAAATGACGTATAAAATACGACACACTTATCTATAGTTCTCAATAAAATTATTTCCATACTGCTTTTTTGTGGAAACCTCAACGACTATAGACCACCGCTCTAATCCTGTTACCCCGCTTCAATACACGCCTACACTCTTAATAATACCGAAAGGAATTGTGAAGCAAAAGGGTGAGCATAACTAGCCTAGTAAAGAATATCATGACTAAAGATAATAAAATTATCAATAGCCTTCGTCAGTGATAAATCAGAGATTTAGAATATATGGTAGATGATAAAAATTTTCAACCATAGTTGCAGTGGAACGAGCAATCCATTAGAAGAGTCAAATAGACCATCAGGTCTATTATCTTCTCCATGTTAAAAGTCAACCAATAATGTTTTATCCCTGTAACATCAATCGACAATTCCTGTCCACAATCATATGAATAACTCATAATCATAATTTTGATTCTAAATTCCTCTTCACACCCAGGACGAAGATAATTTTCATCACCTGTCTTTACCTGAAACATCAAAGATCATGGTTATACCAAATCACAATTCTTGTTCATAATCATACTAATAAATTCATCTTTTCACTACGACCAAAGATATTCATTAACAATTCATCTTTGCACTACAGGCCAAAGACATACAACTGTATTTTAGAAGAGTCAAGTAGAGCATGATATCTACTATCTTCCACGAATTAAAAGTGTATAATCAATATTTTATCGATGAGACTCAGCTTAATAAATAATTCACATCATCGAATCATCCCTGCACTACGGCCAATGATATTCATTAGTATTATGACCATGAATTATCCATGCACTACTGGCCAAGGATATTTGTGTTTTCAACAATGGTCATGATTATACCGAATAATTCCTGGTTATAATCATACCAACAACTGTCCATCAATGCACTACGGGCCAATGATGACTTTTACCACATCATTTTTAACATTTTAGGTCATGATTATACCGAATGATCCTTAGTCATAATCATACAAATCAACAGTTCATCTATACACATAAGCCAAAGATACTCATCAATCAATAGTTTTATCTTTGCACGTAAGCCAAAGATATACAACTGTAAAACCAATAATCAACAGTCCATCTTTGCACATAAGCCAAAGATATACAACTGTAAAATCAATAATCAACAGTCCATCTATGCACGTAAGCCAAAGATGACTTTCATCACAATATAAGCATGAGGATGATGACAATGATATAAGCATTAATCAAACGAAATCGAGGATAAATATTAAAGACTTTAAATTTATCTAGAGTTTAAAATTATCCAAATTGTCAACATGATACTGCTTTGTGGAGTAAAATTTAAGAATAATATTCATGTACCAAAAATAATTTGGACAGAAAAGAAATATATTTTTCGGGTAAATAGTACCCCGTAAATAGTACCCTGTGAATAGTACTTCGGGAGTAGTACCTCATGAATAGTACCCCGACTTTAAAAATACCCCAAATACCCGAGTGAATAATATTTGGGTGAATAGTAACCCGTGAATAGTAACTCGTGAATAGTACTTAGACACGAAAAGAGCCCTAAATATCCGAGTGAATAATACTAGAGTGAATAGTAACCAGGTGAATAATAACCCGTGAATAGTAACTCGTAAAAGAAAAATACCAAATAAAATGATATTTCATGACGAGTACAAAAGAAATGATATCTCATACAAGTATAATAGAATATACGAAACTGCAAATGGATTTTCACCCGCCAAGTGGTAATCCATGTACACAGATCATTTCCACAATTTAATAAAGAATGAATACAAAGGATCATTCACCATGCATGCGGTAATCCACATAGACAGGTTATTCCAACAGAATAATAAAGAATGGAATAACAGAAGAATTCACCATGCATGCGGTGAGTCGCGTGAGACAAAGTTATTCCAATAGAATAATAAAGAATGGAATAACAGAAGAATTCACCAGGCATGCGATAGACCACACGGACAAGTTATTCCAACAGAATAATAAATAATGGAACCAGGTCATGCATAATCCGCACAGACAGGATATTCCAACAAAATAATAAAGAATGGAACCAGGTCATGCGATCAAATGCAGACGAGGATATTCCAACAAAATAATAAAGAATGGAATAACAATAGAATTCACCATGCATGCGATAGATCAAGATGCAGACGAGTTATTCCAATGAGAATAATAAAGAATGGAATAACTGAAGAATTTCACCATGTATGCGGTACTTCGCATAGACAGGTTATTCTAATATAATAATAAAGAATGGAATAACAACCCTTATGAGTATTGAAAGAAAATAACTCTCTTCATGATTTCGAAAGAATAATACCCCTTACCTCAGAAGAAGACTGGATACTGGAATAGTGAGGTAGAAGACTTCTCTTCTTCTTTCTCTCTATAATTTCTCTCTATAATAATTGATCTATAGCTTTAGTGAATTGGTGAAAAATAATGAAGGAATGAGCTTCTATTTATAGAAAAATATATTTTCAATAATTGCACATTTTGTGGCTCGAAATATTATAGTATAATACCTTCCTCTGTTTCATCATTTTTAATTTAGTCCTGCAAGTATTATCAAACTTGCACCACCTCCCCTAATAGTAAATCATGTGAATCAATAGTAATTCATGTGAATCAATAGTTCTAGACATGTGAAAATATGAATTATAGTATAGTACCTCCATCTATACCTCCATTTTTAACTTAGTCATGCAAGTATTATCAATCTTGCACCAACTCCCCTAACAGTAAATGAATGTGAATCAATAGTACACATATGTGAACAAATAGTTATAAACATGTGAATTAATACCAATTAATTGCTCATTTATTCGATTAATTACCCGACTGGTTAGTATAACTTCCAGACATCAATTAATATCGAAATAAATATCGATTTCCACTAACACTAATAATTCCAACACAATGGAACTATCAATTTCATCTTTAATTAACACGAACTTATTCATCATTAATATTATAACTCACAATATTTAACAACCAGGTCGTTCCCAACAAAGACGGGGCTTTCCGATAAGGATTTCTCCTTATTGGCGCACAATTAGATTAGCTAACTTCTCTTTGACAGAACTTCTAGACATTGTCAATATTGCAAATAATAAAATGAATAACTTTGTCGTCTCAATTATTGATTTAATAATATAAAATATTGTGACAATAATTGAATAAAATTGAGTGACTTCTCACATAAGCATCAATAATCAAAGATACTCTACAATACTGTGTGCTACTATGCAACCACGCGTATTACTATACTTTTAGCACCGATTATTTTATGACAACTTGCTTACTTTAAAAAAATTTCACATATCACCCTTAACTTTAACCTTTTATCAATTTAACTATTTAAATAGAATAATTATAAGAAAATTAAATACTTTTATTTTATTAAATTCTGGGTCTCACAGAGTTACTACTCCCAGTGTTATCTCTGTGACTGGAACTGAGAGTCGCGGTGTTATTGCCGAGATAGAACTGTCCTCTCCGGTGTTATCTCCAGTCTTTTGATCTATGCACCTCGGGGTTGTCTCCGAGGTTGGAATTGATCCTCTTAGTGTGTGTTCCGGGTTTGAGACTAAACATCCGGTGGTATCCAGAATGGATGTGAACTGTCTTCCAGTGTTATCTCTGAAAGGCAAATCTTCCCTCCTGCAATGTCAGTAACAGGTATGCAGAAAATTTTTAGTGTCTACACATAGTACTTATGCAAAACTAATCAGACTATCACAACTAAATATGAAAATGAACTAACAAAAACAATCTAAACAGAATAAATAAAAAGTAAAGTTAGAAATAATGGGTTGCCTCCCATCAAGAGCTAAGTTATAGTCAATTAGCTTGACTATCTCCGGCATTTCATGTTGATGAAAGAATTGAGGTTACTTTTTGTCTGTCAACCTCGCCACCAAAATAATGCTTTAGCCGTTGTCCATTCACTTTAAACGGCTTGTGCGGGAACTTATCGAACACTTCTACTGCACCATGTGGGAAAACTGTCTTCACTGTGAATGGCCCTGACCACCTTGATTTGAGCTTCCCAGGAAAAAGTTAAATCTTAAATTAAATAGCAAAACTTTTTGTCCCGGCTCAAATACTCTCTCTAAGATCTTACGATCATGCCATTTCTTCACCTTTTCCTTGTATAGCTTTTAGTTTTCATACGTCTATACTCTGAATTCATCCAACTCATTAAGTTGGAGTAGGCTTTTTTTTCCTGCAGCCTTCAAATCAAAATTGAGCTTCCTAATCGCCCAATATTCCTTGTGCTCAAGCTCCATAAGAAGGTGATAAGCCTTCCCATCAACCAATTGAAAAGGTGACATGCCCAATGGATTCTTATAAGCAAACCTATATGCCCATACAGCATCATCAAGCTTTAATGACCAATCCTTTCTTGTGGGGTTCACAACTTTTTCCAGAATTCTCTTGACTTCACGATTTGAAACTTCTGCTTAGCCATTAGTTTGGGGATGATAAGTTGTAGCGGTGCGATGATGTACCCCATACTTAGCCAACAGAGATGTGAACTGCTTATTACAGAAATGACCGCCTTCATCACTAATGATAGCCCTTGGAGTCCCAAACCTTGTAAAAATGCTTCTTTATAAAAACCTTAGGACCACCTTAGCATCATTAGTTGGAAGACCTGCCACTTCCACCAACGTGGACACATAATCAACTGCTAACAAGATGAGCAGATTTCCACATGAAGAAACAAAAGGACCCATGAAATCTATCCCCCAAATATCAAAAATTTCCACCTCGAGGATTGTGTTCAATGGAATTTCATTCATTTTTGAAATATTCCCAACTCTTTGACATCTGTCACATCTCTGGACAAAATTGTAAGCATCCTTGAAAATCATCAGCCAGTAGAATCCTGCTTGTAACACTCTAGCAGCTGTTCGCTCTCCACCGTAATGACCACCATATAAAGAAGCATGACAATCCTACAAAATCCCCTTTGTCTCACTATATGGGATGCATCTCCTTAACATCTGATCAGCACATTGTTTGAACAAATATGGTTCATCCCATATAAACCACTTCACATCATGCAAGAATTTCTTCTTTTGATGACCAAACAAGTCAGAAGGGATCATCCTACTGACCAAGTAGTTCGCATATTCTTCAAACCATGGAACTTCCCCTTTTACCACAAACAACTGTTCATTTGGGAAGGATTCATTAATCATAATCTTGTCACCTGCCTCCTTTCCGGATTCTCTAGTCGAGATAAGTGGTCCGCCACTTGGTTCTCGGTTCCCTTTCTGTCCTTGATCTCTAAATCAAATTCTTACAATAATAGTATCCATCTGATCAAACAAGGTTTTGCATCCTTCTTTGCCACTAGGTGTCGAATTGTCGCATGATCCGTGTACACTATCACCCTCATTCCAATCAGATACGCTCGGAACTTGTCAAAAGCATACACAACTGCCAGTAATTCCTTCTCTGTGGTGGTATAGTTCAATTGTGCATCAGTAAGGGTCTTACTTGCATAATATATCACATGAAAAATCTTTTCCTTTCGCTGACCCAAAACAGCCCCCACAGCATAATCACTGGCATCACACATCAATTCGAATGGTAGGTCCCAATCTGGTGCTGTAATTACTGGTGCTGAAGTCAACCTCCTCTTCAAGTGCTCAAATGCAAACACGCAACCCTCATCAAATTTAAATTGTGCATCCTTCTCCAATAAACTATAAAGTGGTTTAGTTATCTTGGAGAAGTCTTTTATGAATCAACGGTAAAAGCCTGCATGTCCCAGAAAACTTCGAACACCTTTTACTGAAGTTGGTGGCGGCAAATTTTCAATAGTATCTAATTTAGCTCTGTCCACCTCAAGTCCCTTTTTCAACACCTTATGTCCCAAAATTATTCCTTTTTGTACCATAAAATGGCACTTTTCCCAATTCAATACCAAGTTCGTTTCAACACACCTTCTCAACACCATCACCAAATTATCAAGACATAAATCAAAAGAATCCCCAAATACTGAAAAATCATCCATAAATACTTCCATATTTTGCTCCACCATATCCGAAAAAATAGCCATCATGCATCTTTGAAAGGTGGCTGGGGCATTGCACACACCAAAAGACATCCTTCTGAAAGCAAAAGTACCATACGGATATGTAAAGGTTGTCTTTTCTTGGTCCTCTGGAGCTATAACAATCTGATTGTAGCCTGAATATCCGTCCAAAGGCAATAAAACTCATGACCGGCTAGTTTATCCAACATCTGATCGATAAATGGCAGTGGGAAGTGATCTTTCCTTGTAACTTTGTTAAACTTGCGGTAGTCCATCCAGACTCTCCACCACGTCACTGTTCTTGTTGGAATCAACTTATTGTTCTCATTAGAAACCACGGTCATACCACCTTTTTTTGGTACACATTGTACTGGGCTCACCCATAAACTATCTGAAATCGGATATATAATGTCTGCATCCAGCCATTTCAGTACTTCCTTCTTGATCACTTCCTTCATGATTGGATTAAGTCTTCTTTGTTGTTCCACCGAAGGTTTGCTATCATCTTCTAATAAGATCTTGTGCATATAGAAAGATGGGCTGATCCCTTTTATATATGTTATACTCCATCCGATAGCTGACTTGAACTCTCTGAGAACTCTTAGCAGTTTTTCTTCATGAAAAGATGTTAGTGCAGAAGAAATAATCACAGGTAATTTTGAATTTTCATTTAAAAATGCATACCTCAAATGGTCCAGAAGTGGTTTTAACTCAAGCTCTGGAGGTGTCTCAAGAGATGGCTTCAACTTCGCTGATAACTCTTTAGCTTTCTTTAATGGCTCAACCAGAGTTTTGAATTTTCTGAATTGTGGAGTTGTATCAAGAAAATATACAAGTTCTTCAGTCTCCTCATCATCTAATTCAAAATTTCCAACAATAACACTTCTCAATGGTTCTTGATTTACCAAGCTCTCTACTTCATCACTTAAGACCTTTTCCACCAAATCAACCCTGAAGCATTCCTCTTCGTCTGTCGAAAATTTCATTGCCTTGAATAAGTTGAAGGTAACTTCCTGATCATGAACTCGCATTGTGAGTTCCCCTTTTTGAACGTCTAGCAAGGTTCTTCCTGTCGCTAGGAATGGTCTTCCAAGAATGATTGGTATACTCATATCTTCTTCATAATCTAAAATGATGAAAAAAGCCAGAAAGATGAATTTATCCACTTTTACCAAAACATCTTCAATACTTCCCCGTGGATAAGTGATAGACCTGTCAGCTAGCTGTAAAGAAATATTTGTTGGCCTTGGAGCAGGCAATCCCAATTGATTGAACACTGACAAGGGCATCAAATTGATACTTACCCCAAGATCACACAAACATTTGCTGAAACTCATCTTTCCAATTGTGAATAGAATTGTGAAACTGCCCGGATCTTTCAACTTAGGAGGTAGTTTGCGTTGAAGCATTGCACTGCATTCCTCCATCAAAGCTACTGTTTCAAAGTCCTCTAACCTCTTCTTCCTTGACAAGATACCCTTCATAAACTTTGCATAACTAGGCATATGTTACAATGCCTCAGCGAAGGGTATGTTAATCTGTAGCTTTTTAAATACCTCCAAGAACTTACTAAATTGCTTGTCTTCCCTCTGCTTATGCAATCTCCGTGGATAAGGAACAGGAGGGTGAACTATTGGTATTTTATTCACGGGCTTCTCAAATGAACCTTCTTTATTCTTCTCTTCTTGCTGTAGTTCAGATCCTTCATTAATTAAGTTTTCATCAGACAAAATTTCCTGACGGCGCGGCCGCGGGTCTTCCCTTTGCAAAAGTGGCGCGGGCGCGCCATGCTAATTTTCTGCAACCTGTTTCCCAGACCTAAGTGTAATTGCTTGACATTGTTCCTTTCCTTTTCTTCTTGGATTAGCCTTTATGTTACTTGGAAATGAACCCTGTGGTCTGTTGTTAAGCGTGCTAGCCATCTAACCCATTTCAGTTTCCAAATTTTTTATTGCCACTGCTTGACTTTTAATCATCACTTCCGTATTTTCCATATATTTCATCATCATCTCCTCCATCTCTGATTTCTTTTCTTGCTGAAGTGCAAGTGGTGGATGATGTTGTTGTTGAGAAAATCCAGGTGGATAGGGTGGTCTTGGGGCAGACTATTGCTGAGCTGACTGTGACTAAAATTGGTTATGTGATTGAAACTGACTTTGTTGATTGCCTTGGTTATTTGACCAACTGAAATTTGGATGGTTGCGATTGTTAGAGTTGTATGTGTTCTAAAATTGACCTTGATCCTTCTGATAGTTGCTCACATATTGTACAGACTCTGAACTGATAGCACATTGATCAGTTGAATGTGACCCTGCACATATCTCACACACAAAGGTAACTATCTTCGCCTTAGTCTCTGTCAATGGATCAATCTTCTTCGCCATGGATGCCATCTATGTTGAAAATTGAGTGATAGCATCAACCTCTAACAAACCTGCAACTTTGGGTTGTGGTATCCTGGCTGTAGGATTTTGAAAATCATTTGCTGCCATCGTCTCAATTAGATTATAGGCCTCTTCATAGCTCTTTGCCCATAAAGCTCCTCCTACAGTTGCATCTATAATAGGCCTTGACTGCCATCCCAATCCATTATAAAATGTGTTAATCACCATCCAATCTGGTATGTCATGGTGTGGACACTTCCTTAGCATTTCCTTGTATCTCTCCCAGGCTTCATATAGTGATTCACCCTGTTACTGCTCAAACTGGGAAATAGATGTCCTTGTCTTTGCAGTCTTAGCCAATGGGAAAAACTTGGCTAAGAATTTCTGTGCTAGGTCTTCCCATGTGGTGATAGATCCCGAAGGTAAAGAGTGAAGCCAACTTCTTGCTTTATCCCGCAATGAAAATGGAAATAGCCTAAGTCTGATTGCATCCTCTATCACCCCCATTGTATCTAAATGTATCACATATTTCAATAAAACTCAATAGGTAATCATTCGGATCATCAGAAAAGCACCCCAAATGCATCGAAGTTTTACACCATTTGAATAGTGCTTGACCTTTATCTCAAAAGTGTTTTTGCTATTATTTTGGTGCGACTATACTTGACTGCAATCCATTAATATTCGGTATCGAATAATCTCTCAAAGCCATGTGCACCTCTCTTTTTTCTTCAGCCGCCATATTAGATGTGCTCTCTAACTCTGCTTGTATATTTCTACGCACTCTCGATTTCCAACCTCTATCGTTAATGTTGTCCTACGCAGGTATCAACTCATGATTGGATGACTGCGTGTGCATAAAATATATACGAGTACCTAAAAAAATCAAAAATAGAAATAAGATAAGATTAGATTTGTCTAAGTCATACAATTTAGCTTAAAATTGATGATAATAATAATAAAATTAAACGTCTTTCCCCGGCAACGGCGCCAAAAACTTGTTGCCTCCTTTTTAGTCTTACCAAAAGGACTCTAACTCATGCAAGTATACATGGGTCAACAAGTAGTACAGAGTAAGAAAAGTATCGATCCATGGAGAAAGGTTTTAAAATTTAATTGTTATACATCAATTGTGTCATTATTTTTATATTCTTAAACGAATACTCACAATTTTAAAGTAATCTAAACTCAAATAATGAATAAAAGAGTAATACTAGAATAATGAATCAAATTTGGAAAGAATTGGATTCTAACTTCATTTCATACTTTATCTAAATATTACCATCATGCAAAATTATACAATTATCATGGAGAATTAGCTAAGAGCGCAAAAGTAGACATAATCATTTTTCAATGAATTATGACCTGTTTACATAACCTCCACATTGCGATAGAAATCATGTAATCGAAAATAATGCCAAAATCACTATATTTCTATGTGAAATTGTAACACTAACGAATTGAAACACAAGCTCTTATATTACTACATACGGTGAAACAATATATTTCTATCTGGTTCACGAAATATAAAGCTTAAACCTTTCAGCCTCATAAACGCATGCTATCATGAATATACCCACACTCATATGTCATTTTTCAATTCCATATAAATACTCATGGTGAATGGTGATCAATCATTCATATAATACACTCAATCAAGATAGATAATCCAAAGATAAACATATAACCAAACAATTAGGCAGATAATTATAGATTACATATCAAAATCCGTTAGAATCCCATAATGGAGTTTTAGTTCCTTTCTGAACCGAAAACCATTATGGGATTATAGTAACACATGGAAAATAAAAATCACAAATGAGAGAGAAGATAGAATTGATCAAACCCAATTGTATATTTTGTTTCAAATACTGACCAAACCACCAATAATTTCCAGGAAAATGAGATGACTAAATATTCAATGACTGAATTCAAGAGAGGATGTAGAAATTCTTAAAACTATGCTCAAATCCTCTCTAGAATCTCTTCAAAAACTTAGAACCCTAATACTTTTATGAAAAACTGATAAAAACCAACAACTCTCACGTCTGGTGCCAACCAAAATTCTTTTCATAAGACCCCATGTTCAAATTTCAAATTTAAAAATTAATTCAACAAACAACATCAGATAATTCGCACAGCCACGCGTGATCTCAGTACAAAATGGGCACGGACGTGCAGCTCCAACGCAAGCGACGACGAAATGACTTGCAAGCAGTACATGGCCGCCGCTCTGTCTGCTTACGACTACGATGTTCTATTGCTGCTGCTTGTTGTTCTGTTGCTCATCATTCATCTTGCCTTTCTACATAACACTCATCACTGCTCAGTTCCTTGTCTATACATGTTCCACTTGCCATGCCTTCGCTAGCCTAATACCACCTTGCCAATGCCGAACTATGCCATTTTATGCATTTCCATACCATAGGAGTTCTAATTACAAGTATTGCAAAATAAACATACAATGCAACTAAAAACATACTAAAATCTACTTGAGCTAAGCATAATTCTCATAAATTGATATCCAATAAGTAGGTATAAAACCTACTTATCACACTCCACGATCAAAAAAGATGCCCTACGAGCTATGGAAAGGAAGAAAGCCAAAAATCAGCTCCTTTCGTGCCTTTGGTTGTGCATGCTACAGTCTCAACAATAGCAAAAGATATCTGACCAAATTTCAGCCAAAGCCAGATGAAGGAATCTTTCTTGGATACTCTATGGAAAGTAAAGCTTACAGAGTTTTTAACAAGAATACTCTGACAGTAAAAGTATCTATCCACATCACATTTGATGAATCTAATGAAGGTGAACCAAGCAAGACAACTCAAATTGAAGAAATCATGGAATTGGAATCTCAAACTGCACAGAATCCTATAATCAATGAAGAAGTACCAGATCCTACAATCGTAGTACCGAATAAAGAAATAATAGAGTTACAAAATCCAGACACTGAAACTCTACGAACCACCAAAAATAAAGAACAAGATCTAAATCTTAAAGAACTTCGACAAGAAGGCATAAGTGTGACGCCCCAAAATAGGTATTCACAACCCATTCTGAGTCGCCAAATACATGGTACATAATTTAAATACAAACTTAATTTAAACAATTATTAATTGTTATGTAGAATACTACAAAACATAAGCTGAGAGTTTTAACACGAATATTATCTCGTAGACAATATCCAAACTCAAATGGAGTCCTCATTACAATTATTATCACACTATTTTATAGAATAGTGACGACTACTATAACCACCATCTTGGACCATCACTCCATTCCCCGACTAGTCCCAGCTATATTCTCATTTCCTGAAGAGAACAATGAAAGAAAAGGGTGAGCTCAACTATCCTAGTAAAGAATATTATGACTAAGATAATGTAGAATAAATTATCCTTAGTCTTCAACAGTATAAAAACTGATAGAATATAATAGACAACAAGTTTAACTGCAGCGGAACAAGCAATCCATTAGAATAGTCCAATAGAGTATGATGTCTACTATCTTCTATGATTTAAAAGTTCATCATCAATGTTTTATCTCTGTAACACAACTAAATAAAAATCCACATCATCGAATTATCCATGCACTACGGGCCAAGGATATTCGTTAGTATCACATCCACGAATTATCCATGCACTACGGGCTAAGAATATTTGTTAGTATCACATCCACGAATTATCCATGCACTACGGGCCAAGGATATTAATTATTATCATCAGTGGTCATGATCATGCCAACAACTGTCCATCAATGCACTATGGGCCAATGATGACTTTCACCACATCATTTGTCTGTAACATTACAATTCATGATTATATTGATACATAATTTCTGGTCATAATCATACCAATCAACACTACATCTATGCACTACAGGCCAAAGATGACTTTCACCACAATATAAGCATGGGGATGCTGACAATGATATAAAAATTCAATTAAGTGAGATCAAGGATAAATTTTAAAGATTTATAATTCAATTTATCTAGAGTTCAAAAATGTCCAAATTGTTAACATGATAACTACTTTGTGGAGTAAAATTCAAGAATAATATTCATGTATCAAAAATAATTTGGACAGAAAAAAAACAATTTTTATCGTGAATAGTAATCGAGTGAATAATATTCTGTGAATAGTACTTTGTGAATAGTACCGTGTGAATAGTATCATATGTATGAATAGTATCGTATGTATGAATAGTACCGTATGTATGAATAGTACCCCGACATGAAAAGATTAAAAATTAACAAGAATGTTCACAAAAATATTTCAGTGAAACGATACTAGATGAAGCGTAAATTTCAAGGATATTCTACTAATTTCAAGGAGTATAGAAACAATACTTATCAAAATAACTGTTGATTTAGGAATATGAAACGAAATAATATTACTTACATACTATAAAGTACGGAAGAAAATAACATTTCTTGCAAATATTGAGCAAAAATAATATCCCTTACGAATATTGAACGAAGATAATATTCCTTACAAATATTGAACGAAGATAATATCCCTTACGAATATTGAACGAAAATAATATTCCTTACGAATATTGCACGAAAATAATATTCCTTCAGAATACGAAAAATAATATCTCTTATGAATATGAAATAAATAATATCCCTTACCTTAAAAGGAGAGTAATTCTGATTGGTATAGCGGAGATATTCTTAAAGAAAACTTGCACTATTTGTTGCACTCAAAGTTTTCTTAAACTCAAAAGAAATACGCTCAATATTATAGAAGAAGAATTCTCTGATTCTGGTGTGATTTTCATTTCTAAACTAAGCATCCTATTTATAGGAGAATGGCAGAACACTATTTAAAAAAAGAAAATCACGGACAAACAGTAAGTTTTTCACGGGCAACTTCACGGGAGAATTTTGACAAAATATTTTGAATTTACTATGCAGCACTATGCAACACTATGCAGTACTATGCAATATAAAACAAAAACTGAGATAACTTTCTACCGACTATTTTGAAAAATGAGTAAGTGAAGGTCCATGTAATAAGCCAAATTTATAATAAATACTTCATGACAACCCCCTTTTATTTATCACAAACCACTTGACTAAACACATTTTTAATCTCTCAAAAATTATTCATCAATAATGTTATAACTCACAATATTAACAACCAGATCATTCACAGGAAAGAGGGGGCTTTCCGATAAGGACTTCTCCTAGTTGGCGCGCAATTAGATGACCTAACCCCTTTCCTCGATAGAACTTTCTAGACATTGTCAATAATGCAAATAATAATATGAATAACTGTGTTGTCTCAATTATTGATTTAATAATATAAAATATTGCGCAGATGATACTGTGACAATAATTGAATCAATAATATGAGATACTATGCAGCAACTACTGTGGCAATAATTGAATAAAACTGAGTGACTTCTCACATAAGCATCAATAATCAAAGATACTGTACAATATAGTGTGCTACTGTGCAACCACGTGTATTACTGTACTTTTATCACCGGGTATTTCAACAGTTAACGGTAAAAGTTTTGCCGTTATTTTTATAAAAAGGTTATTTCAATCATTTTCTATATCCGACAGTAATTCCATTGTGGGGTCCACCAATGATTGTGTCGTCGTACGGATATCCCTTGATAAAACGAATATTCCCCGACCAAACGAATATTTTATGACAACTTGCTTACTTTTCCAAATTTATAAATATTACCCACAATAATAACAGTATATCAAATCCACACCTTATTATTCAAAATAACATTTAGAGAAAATTAAATCTTTATTCATAAAAAGTTGGGATCTTACAATAAGGAATGGTATTCCATCCAGAACTAGATGGGCAAGAGATCACACTCAAAATCTAATCATTGGAGATCCAAGGGCACGTGTCGGGACAAGATCAGCCACTCAAAATAAATGTTTCTATCAAAGCTTCCTTTCTCAAATTGAGGCAAATAAGATTGAAGAAGCTCTAGAAGACTCAAACTAGATCGAGGCTATGCAAGAATAGATGAATCAATTCGAAAGAAGCAAGTTCTGGAGGCTAGTTCTTAAAATAAAAGATTATCCAGTCGTAAGCACAAAATGGGTCTTCAGGAATAAGATGGATGAGGCTGGCGTGATCACAAGAAACAAGGCAGGGCTGGTAGAAAAAGTATATTCGAAGGAAGAAGGAATTGATTGTGATGAAACATTTACACCTGTTGCATGACTGGAAGCCATCAGGATGTTCTTAGCCTATTCAGCTTACATGAAATTTATTTATTTTTCAAATGGATGGCAAGAGTGCATTTCTCAATGGTGAAATTCAAGAAGAAGTCCATGTCAAACAACCACCAGGTTTTATCAATCCTACTCTTTCAAATTATATCTTTGGACTTGATAAGGCACTGTATGGTTTAAAACAAATATTTAGAGCATGGTATGAAACATTCACTAATTATCTTATTGAAAATGGATTTACTAGAGGAAGAGTTGATATAACTCTATTCCTTGGGAAGCATAAGAACAAAATTCATTAGTTTAAATATATGTTAATGATATCATATTTGGCTCTACTGATGAAAAATATTGTGAGAGATTTGCTAAGTTAATGCAGAGTAAATTTGAGATGGGCATGATGGGTGAGCTTAACTTTTTCCTTGGACTTCAAGTCAAGAAATCTGAAGAAGGAATTTTTATCGATCAAGCCAAGTACATCAAAGATCTTTTAAAGAAGTATGGCTTAGAATCTGCTACTCCCATGAAACTCCAATGGTATCTGCTACCAAACTTGACTAGGATAAAAAAGGTAAAAGTATTGATATCACTGAATACAGATGTATGATTGGATCTCTCCTTTATCTAACTACTAGTAGAACAAATATCATGTTCCCAACCTGCATTTATGCTAGGTTTCAAGCTAATCCTAAGGAATCTCATCTAATAGCTGTGAAAAGAATTTTTATATATCTCAAGGGCAGTCCTTATTTGGGCTTGTGGTACCCCAAGGAGTCTCTCTTCAATCTAATAGGATATTCAGATGCATATTTCAGAAGGTGAAAGATAGACAAGAAAAGCATTAGTGGGACTTATCAATTGCTAGGAAATAGACTTGTATCCTAGTTCAGCAAGAAGTAGAACTCTTTATCAACCTCTACTGCTAAAGCCGAATATATCTTAGCTGGTAATTGTTGTGCTAAAATCTTATGGATGAAGAACTAGCTTGATGATTATGGGTTTGATTTCAAGTTTATCCCTATATTTAGTGATAATACTAGTGTTATCTCAATTACTCATAATCCTGTCATGCATTCTTGAACTAAACATATAGACATTAGATATCATTTTATTAGATATCATATTCAAAATGAAGATATCTCCTTACATTTTATTCCAACTGATGAGCAGCTAGCTGATGTATTTACTAAGCCTCTAGATTAATCTAGGTTTAATAAACTGATAAGTGAGTTAAGTATGTTAAATTTGCATCCATAAATACTATGTTTCTAGATAACTTTGCTTAGTGTAGAAAAGATAATTGCAATGTTGTAAACGATCGTAGAAGGCACGTGTCAGTCACGATCAAGCAAACAAGTGAAAAATAAAGCTACTACTTACTAACTGCAACATAGCAAAACTAAAACGACGTGCAGAGTATCATATCATGACACGTGCCCCACTCAAAAAAATTAAGAGGGAAGTTACATATAATTATTTCAAAATTAATTTCTGATCTTTACTTTACCATATTTGAAATCTGAAACTAAAAGTTTTTTGAAGCTCTATATCTTCCTAACCCTAGTTTTTAAAATCCCCAGAAAACTTAATCATTTGTGCAAAATTTTTAGAATTGGTGAAATCAAATGGCAAACTTCCACATCATTACCGATATTCAGTTTTGTTCTGATCAGTTTATTGCTCAAAAACAGACATCAGAGATATTCTAAAGCTTATTGAACAAGTCGAGTTCTCTGAGTGCCTGAACTCCAACACCAAGATCTACTCAGATCTCATCAAGGATTCGATCTAAATGTTGAGCTCAAGGATGATGTGATAACTTCTAAATCTAAAGGAGTCATACTTCAGAAGGGAGCTACAAAAATCGATTTTTGTCTACGTTTTAAGAATAAAAGTCTCATTTTGCTAGACAAAGTTGAATTTAACAAAGGAATGAAACTAATGGGTCACAAGAAGAACCCACAGTTGAAAAGGCTAAAGAATAAGGAATTTCCTCAAGTGTAAAATTACAAATTTTACGAATAAAGATTTAATTTTCTCGAAATATTTTTTTGAATATTATGGTGTGGATTTGATATAATATTATAGTTGTGGGTAATATTGATAAATTTCGCAAAGTATGCAAGTTGTTCTATTATATTCGATTGGTCGGAGAATATTCGTTTTAGCAGAGAATATTCGTACAACTGTCCAATCATTGGTGGACCCCACAACGGAATTATTGTCGAATTGAGAAAATGACAAAAATAATTTTATGAAAATAACGGCGGAAGTTTTACTATTAATAATGTTGAACTACTCGGTAGTAAAAGAACAGTAATACGTGTGGTTACATAATAGCACACAGTATTGATTATTGATGCTTACGTGAGAAAACACTCTATTTTGTTTAATTATTGCTACAATAATTGTTGCATAGTATCTCACGTTATTTGATTCAATTATTGTTGATTCTTATATTATATATATAAGTTTTGTTTTATTATTATTATTAGTGTAATAAAACAGAAAAGTTTTTTATATAAAACAGAATACTTTTATAAAGTTATTCATTTTATTAGGCAATAATTAGAATATTATATATTCTATTATACATAGTATTTTGCATAGTAAAATCTTTTTATATAAAATATAATACTTTTATTAAGTTATTTATTTTATTAGACAATAATTAGAATATATTATATTTTATTATGCATAGTATTTGCATAGTGCTGCATAGTAATTACTCTCGATAGTAAAATCTTTTATATAAAAAAGAATATTTTATAAAGTTATTCGTTTTATTAGATTATAAATAGAATATATTATATTTTATTTAAAAGATTTTGTTTTATTAGAATATTTTATAGTAAACCAATACGGACCGTCTCAGTTTAAAAGTAAATCAATACGGACCGTTCAGAATTAGTTACTATTCAGTCCATTCTCCTATAAATAGAAGCTCATTCCTTCATTATTTCTTACTTAATTCTTTGAAACTCAGAGAGAGAAACTATAGAGAAAAAGAAGAAAAGTATTCGCTACTTCTTACACTATCTATATCCGACTTTATTCTAAGGTAAGGGTATTATTTCTTTCGTATTCATGAAGAAAACTTTTGTTATTCCATTTTTTTTATTCATTGGAATAACTTTTGTATCTGTGATTTACCTTATACTTGGTGAAATTCTTATGTTATTCCATTCTTTATCATTATGTTGGAATAACTTTATACATCAATACCGCATACATGGTGAAATTCATTGTTATTCCATTCTTTATTATTCGATTGGAATATCACATGCATGCGTTTTACATGGGACTGGTTAAAATCTTTATTATTACATTGGAATATCACTGTGCTTGCTTAATTTTCGCTTTGACACAGTTCCGTTCTTTATTATTACGTCGGAATATCACATACGTGCATTTACGCATGACTGGTTCCATTCTTTATTATTCGTTGGAATAACTTTGTCATCTGCAATCTGATACCGCATGCATGGTGATTTCGTTATTATTCCATTCTTTATTATTACATGTTGGAATATCACATCGGTGCGTATTCGCTTTGACTGGTTCCGATTATTTTTATTCTATTGGAATAACTTTGTCATCGCGAAGTACCGCATGCATGGTGATTTCATTGTTATTCCATTCTTTATTATTACATTTGGATATATCCTGCCGGTGCGTATTATGCCCGACTGGTTCCGTTATTTATTGTTTCTATCAATGAATAACACATCATGTGAAGTACCGCATGCATGGTGATTTCTTTTGTTATTCCATTCTTTATTATACTCAGTTGGTTAAAGTTTTGACTTCTATACTTCATGAAATTAGTGGAATATCCTTGATATTTGCGCTTCATCCAGTATCTTTCATGGAAATATTCTTCTGTGCATTCTTAAATTTTACTCTACAAAGAAGTATCATGTTAACAATTTGGACATTATTAGTTCCTCGATAAATTAATTCTTAAACTTGTTTTATTGAATTCTTATATCATTGTCATCATCCTCATGTTTATATTTGTTGAAAGTTATTTGTGGCCTGTAGTGCATAGATGGACTTAGTATGATTATGACCAGGGATTATTCGGTGTAATCATGACCGCAATGTTACAAATGATGTGGTAAAAGTCCTCATTGGCCCGTAGTGCATTGATGGACAGTAGTCGGCATGATCATGACCAGTGATGAATACACGAATATCCTTAGCCCGTAGTGCATGGATAATTTGTGGTTGTGATACTAATGAATATCCTTTGCCGTAGAGCAGGGATGATGTGGTTTATTTATTAAGTTGAGTCCCAGCGATAAAAGTGATGAAAAACCTTTTAAATCATAGAAGATAGTAGATTTTATTCTCTACTTAACTCTTTTAATGGATTGCTTATTCCGCTGCAATTAAACTTGATGTCTATTATATTTTATAAGTTTAACATTGTTGAAGACTAATGATAATTTATTCTGCATTATCTTAGTCATAATATTTATTACTGGACTAGTTGAGCTCACCCTTTTGCTTTCATTGTTCTCTTCAGGAAATGAGAACGTAACCGAGACTAGTCGGGGAACGGAGTGACGGTCCAGATGATAATATTAGTAGTCCTCACTATTCTATTAAATAGTGTGACAATAAATGTAATGAGGACTTATTCTTAGAGTGGATATTGTCTAGAAGACAATATTTGTATAACTCACAGCTCTCTTATTGTATATTAAAGATTGTATTTGTATTCTATACCATGTATTTGGCGACTCAGAATAGGTGATGTATACCTATTTTGGGGGCGTCATAGTTGGTATCAAAGCTTAGGGATATAATCCCTGGCTGAGATGTGAGATAAGAACTAGGAGGGGAGAGATGGGGAATTCCTTCGCTAGTATGACCTACCTAAGTTTATTTGGTATTTAATTGGTCGATTAGAGTATAGGGATAATATGTGATATGTTAATTAACCCTTGTTTTGTGGCAGTATTTGAAAATGACATCCGAGAATGTTGAGAATAGAAATGGAGCACAGGAGACCGTTGAGTCTCAACAGATCAATAATCAGGATAATGTGCATCAGGAAGGCGACAATCCTCATGGAAACAACAACACTGACCAAATGATGAACGATGGAATGTTGGAGGCTTTTACATAATTCATGCAACAACAACAAAAGATCGGTTCCTGTCCAAAATGCAGGTGGAAACACTGGCAACTCTCGGACGGTCACCGCTAAACAATTCAAGGAACTGGGACCACCGGAGTTTTTTTGAGAGCCAAAACCACTTAAGGCGGAGACGTGGATAAAGAAGATCTGCAAGATATTTGATGTCTTGGGATGCTCCGAGGAGCAAAAGTTTCCCTTTGCCACCTTCAGGTTGCGTGTAGAGGCAGATTACTAGTGAGAATCTGTAATGCGTACTTAACCTGCCGCACTGAAGATGACTTGGGAAAAGTTCCAAGAATTGTTCAACGACAAGTACTTTCCCGAAAGTATTCGTCACATGAAGGAGGTGGAGTTTATCAAGCTGGAACAAAACAACATGTCCGTGTCGCAATACGAAGCCAAGTTCGCCGGGTTGTCCCGGTTTGCGTCCCATTTGGTTGATAATGAGGAGAGAATGACGCGAATGTTTTTAAGAGGTTTGAAACCCAAGATAGATCAATATCTTATCTCTCATAAACTATGTTTGTATTCAGATGTTGTTAATAGGGCTCAGTTATTGGAGCGCGATAATGAGTCAACCCAACCAAAAGAGAGCAGCCGACAAAATGATAATAGCAGTGATAGCAGTCATAGCAGCGGTGACAATAAGCGTGGAGGGAATCAGCATGCCAGAAATGGTAACCACTTTGATGGTAATCATGGCCAAAAACAATAAGAATGGACATTTCAAGAAGAGGAGATTCAACAATGATGGAAAAACGTCAGCACCAGCACTCGTTGTTAAGGAAGGAGAACGACCACCTATCATATGTTTCAAATGCGGAGGGGAGGGACACATCAGTCCAAACTGCGCGATGTTGTCCAAATCGTGTTATAATTGTGGAAGAAAAGGTCACCTAGCCCAATTTTGTCATTCACCGAAGACAAGTCCAGCTGGGACAGTGGCACAAAATACGGATACGGACAAAACAAAGTCGGCGGTTTCAAGAAGAGCATTTTTCGTGACTTCTCAAAAAGCGAGTTTAGCACGGTTTAGTTAATTATAAATTCTTGCAAAGTCTATACCTTATTAGATATCGGCTCTACCCATTCTTTTATCTCTCTTGCTTTTGCTCAACAGTTAAATTTGACTTCAGAGGAATTAGACTTTAACTTATTGGTTGAAACTTCGATAGTAGAAACCTTCGTTACCTCCACTGTTTATAAATCTTGTTGATTCAAATCGACATTTTCACGTTACCTGTCAATCTTATCTCTTTGAAAATACTTGACTTTGATTTGATTTTAGGAATCGATTGATTAACTACTCATCATGCTTTTCATAAGGTTGTTAGCTTTCATATTCATAATCAACCTGTTTTGCAAATTCAAGCAACCAACCCACTAAAGTCAATCATTGTCATATCAAGTCATAAGTAAAGAGCCTTGAGCCTTTCGCTGGTGACTTCCTTGTGTGGAATGCACCGAAGCCAGACTTTTTCGGTAGGCGACGTCGTGAATGACGATGACAAGTTGTTAGGTATCAATGTGACGTGCTATCCAAGTCTTGGATGAGAGTCACAGTTTTGAATGATATTTCTATTGTTAATAAATTTCCTGACGTATTCTTGAAGACTTCTTCTTAGCCTACCACTAGAGCGTGAAATCGAATTTTGTATTGGCCCCAGTATAAAACCCATTTCTTTAACCCTTAAATATTTCTTCAACCAAAACGAATGAATAATGCGCCAAATACGTTGGCTCGAGCTGTTGAAGTTACGATCGTACCATTCAATACCATCGTGGAAAAGCGAACGTGGTAGCTGACGCGTTGAGTAAAAGATCGTATGCGTTTACGAGTGCGAATATACGAACCCACGTGAAGATAACGAATATACGAGTAGAATTGACTTTAATTGATAAAGTTAAAGCCGCTTAAGCTAAATACTCAGCGCTAATGAAATGTGAAGAAGAAGGTTCAAGAGGGCGTTATTCTAGAAGCAAGAATCAATGAAGAGAGGAAATCTCAACCCTCAATTTTATTGGCCCATTTGAAATCCTTGATCGAGTAGGAACTGTGGCCTATAGACTCGTTTTACCACCAAGTATGTCGCGTGTTCATAATGTTTTTCACGTAGCGATGTTACGTAAATATGTGGATGACCCGAACAACATTATTGATTTAGAATTGGACGAGATAGCGAATAATTTAACGTATGATGATGTACCTGTTAAAATCCTGGAATATATTCTACGCTTAAAGGTTATATCTCAAGAGTTAGAATCTGACGAAGTGTCCTCATCTGTTCGACATACAAGGTACGTACGTAAATTTCAAGGGCGAAATTTCAGAAGGAGGGGAGATTGTAAAATCCCAAATTTTACGAATAAAGATTTAATTTTCTCAAAATATTTTTTTGAATATTATGGTGTGGATTTGATATAATGTTATAGTTGTGGGTAATATTTATAAATTTTGTAAAGTATGCAAGTTGTTGTATTACATTCGATTGGTCGGGGAATATTCGTTTTAGCAGGAAATATTCGTATAACGGCGCAATCATTGGTGGACCCCACAACGAAATTATTGTCGAATTGAGGAAATGACAAAAATATTTTTATGAAAATAACTGCGGAAGTTTTACCGTTAATACTGTTGAACTACTCGGTAGTAAAAGTACAGTAATACGTGTGGTTGCATAATAGCACACGGTATTGATTATTGATGCTTACGTGAGAAAACACTTAGTTTTGTTCAATTATTACTACAATAATTGTTGAATGGTATCTCACGTTATTTGATTCAATTATTGTCGATTCTTGTATTATATATATAATTTTGTTTTATTAGTATTATTAGTGTAATAAAAGCGGAAAAGCTTTTTATATAAAACAGAATACTTTTATAAAGTTATTCGTTTTATTAAGCAATAATTAGAATATATTATATTCTATTATGCATAGTATTTTGCATAGTAAAATTTTTTTACATAAAATAGAATACTTTTATAAAGTTATTTATTTTATTAGACAATAATTAGAATATATTATATTTTATTATGCATAGTGTTTGCATATTGTCTGATAGTGTTCTACATAGTAAAATCTTTTTATATAAAAAATAGAATACTTTTATAAAGTTATTCAATTTATTAGATTATAAATAGAATATATTATATTTTATTTAAAAGATTTTATTTTATTAGAATATTTTATAGTAAACAAATCTGAATTTGTCTAGTTTAAAAAGTAAATCAATACGGACCGATTCAGAATTAGTTACTATTCAATCCATTCTCCTATAAATAAAAGCTCATTCCTTCATTATTTTTTATGAATTCACTGAAACTCTAGAGAGAGAAACTATAGAGAAAAAGAAGAAAAGTATTTTGCTACTTCATTACTCCTATATCCAATTTTATTCTAAGGTAAGGGATATTATTTCTTTCGTATTCATGAAGAAAACTTTTGTTATTCCATTTTTTTTATTCTATTGGAATAACACAGATATCATGAGTTTACTCCTATACTTGGTGAAATTCTTATGTTATTCCATTCTTTATCATTATGTTGGAATAACTTTTGTACTGGCACCGCATATATGGTGAAATTCTGTTGTTATTCCATTCTTTATTATTACATTTGGAATATCACATGCATGCGTTTTACGGACTGGTTCCGTCTTTATTATTCTGTTGGAATATCCTGCTTCGGTAATTTCGCTTTGACCTAGTTCCGATTCTTTATTATTCGGAATATCACATGTCTCGTGCATTTACGCATTGACTGGTTCCATTCTTTATTATTCTATTGGAATAACTCGTCTATGCTAAGTACCGCATGCATGGTGATTTCGTTGTTATTCCATTCTTTATTATTCATTGGAATATCACCGCTTGCATATTATGCGACACGGTTCCGTTATTTTTTATTCATTGGAATAACACAATACATCTGGTACCGCATGCATGGTGATTTTCATTGTTATTCCATTCTTTATTATTTTGTTGGAATATCACGCTTCGATTGCATTATTACCGACTGGTTCCGTTATTTATTGTTCTATTCGAATAACACAATACATCGGGAAGTCGCATGCATGGTGATTTCTTTTGTTATTCCATTCTTTATTATACTAAGTTGGTTAAAGTTTTGACTTCTATACTCCATGAAATTAGTGGAATATCCTTGATATTTGCGCTTCATCCAGTATCTTTCATGGAAATATTCTTCTGTGCATTCTTAAATTTTACTCTACAAAGAAGTATCATGTTAACAATTTGGACATTATTAGTTCCTGGATAAATTAATTCTTAAACTTGTTTTATTGAATTCTTATATCATTGTCATCATCCTCATGTTTATATTTGTTGAAAGTCATTTGTGGCCTGTAGTGCATAGATGGACTTGGTATGATTATGACCAGGGATTATTCGGTGTAATCATGACCGTAATGTTACAAATGATGTGGTAAAAGTCCTCATTGGCCCGTAGTGCATTGATGGACAGTTGTTGGCATGATCATGACCAGTGATGAATACACGAATATCCTTGGCCTGTAGTGCATGGATAATTTCTGGTTGTGATACTAATGAATATCCTTGGTCGTAAAGCAGGGATGATGTGGTTTATTTATTAAGCTGAGTTCCAGCGATAAAAGTGATGAAAAACCTTTTAAATCATAGAAGATAGTAGATTTTATTCTCTACTTGACTCTTTTAATGGATTGCTTGTTCCGCTGCAATTAAACTTGATGTCTATTATATTTTATCAGTTTAACATTGTTGAAGAGTAATGATAATTTATTCTGCATTATCTTAGTCATAATATTTATTACTAGGCTAGTTAAGCTCACCCTTTTGCTTTTATTGTTCTCTTCAGGAAATGAGAACGTAGCCGGGACTAGTCGGGGAACGGAGTGACGGTCCAGATTTTAGTATTAGTAGTCCTCACTATTCTGTTAAATAGTGTGACAATAAATGTAATGAGTACTTATTCTGAGAGTGGATATTGTCTAGAAGACAATATTTGTATTAAAACTCACAGCTCTCTTGTTGTATATTAAAGATTGTATTTGTATTATGTAACATGTATTTGGCGACTCAGAATAGGTGATGTATACCTATTTTGGGGCCGTCACATCAAGAGTATGAGTTCCTTGCTAAAATTGTGGTCAAGTTTATTATTTGCAAAGATATTGCTCATGATTCGATGAGTGAACTACAATTAAAGTTCATGATAGCAATTGTTCAATCTAAGAAAACCAATTTTGTTGTTATATTTGTGACTTGGTTGGGTAAATGAGTTAATGATTTTGAAAAATCAGAAGTGTCAGAAAAGCATGCCCCCAAAATGTTCAAGGAAAACTTGTAAGCATTATTTTGAAAAGAGTCTGCAGAACAAAATTACAGATGACGATGGAGCACCTCTTAATGCAAATAAAAAGATTACTTCAAAATTGTTTGAGCATTGGAAAATAAACCTTTTGGAGAACTTAAAGTCCAAAATTTTTGAAGGTGGAAGTGAAAAGACAAAAAGTGAAGTATAGAAGCCAGCAACAGCATAGAGAAAAAGAAAGATAGATGTTGTTGTTGAAGAAGAAGAAGAAGATGAAGAAGCTTCTCAAGGGTCAGTTGCTCCTCAGACTCGTCGAGCTCCTGATAAAAAGAAACTGTAGTTGTCAAACATAGCAGTTCCAGAAAGTTAAGAAGATGCTCAGAAAGCAGTATAAACATCTGAGAAAATAAAAGATGCAAAGGATGTCAATATTCCTCTATCCCTGATGATTCCAAGAAAGAAGAGACAGGGTCATCAACAAAAGGCTCCTATGGAACTAGAGGAACGAGCTAGAGAATCCATGCATCCTCTAATTAAAGACGAAGAAGAGGAAGAAAAAGATGAACAATATAGGCTAATTTGAAAGAATCAAGGGAAGAGAAAATCAGATTTCTATGGCCTAAGAGTATAGAATGATCCTGCTAAACAAGGTTCCATTCATGAATCTCTGCACAATGATGAATTGATGGTTGAAATGGTCCTTATACCCGAGCCATAAACAATTGCAAAAATAGAGAATGTTACTGAAGAAACAAGCTCTATACCCAAGAAGACAACGAAGAAAAGTAAATTAATTAAGATGATAGAGAAAACTGATCAAAGGCAAAGAAAGATAGAAAGATTGGAAGCTATCCAAAAAAAGAAAAAGGTTGAAGCAAAGTAGAAAAAAAAAGAAAAGAGAAATAGGATGATCTTCACATTCTTCATATGCTTTTCTACTATTGACTCATTTCATTTCCAAAATCGTGGAGGATGAAACCAGGGGTTATGACCCTCCGATCGTAAAGCCTGAAGATCCTACCTCTGAGGGGGAGCAGCAGCTTGAAAATACTATTCCTGAAAAGGAGAATCTAAGGGAACCTCAACCATCTACTTCTCAACCAATGTCAGACCACTCTTAGTTTCCTCCACAAAGAGCATACCATCCAGGGATGTGAAGAGTAATTCTTAGTGGCCGAGAGGTTTCAGAGACTGATCATCTATTACCAAATGAGTATGAAGGTACAAGAGCAAGTTGAATGAGAGTCGTCCATTCCACAGATGCTTTGTATACTCCCTTCTATGATCTGGATATCAATCGAACTACAGTTGTGTATGAGCCAAAAGGTGATCAATTATTCTAATTTATGTCAAACTTGCCTCTTCTTCGAGCAGTTATGCAGGGAGATCACAGTTTTGTTCGATGGGCATACACTACCTATCCCAGCCTACCCCTAGTATCTCAAAACTTTCCTTGAATCTTAAGGTACGCGAAGAAATTGATTTTCTTTGCATCTTTTAATAAAGAACTTCATGTATTTCCTCCTATCTTACCAATGTTCACATTTCTCCTTCCATCTTCTGGTTCTCATGACGATATTTTTAGTCTACCTTCCTCGATCTCTGAGTAACCTTCTCACTATCATACATCAACATATGTTTCCTATGAAGAATCCTCTCCACCTCCACATCCTAAATCTCATCTTTTTCTATGCATTGACTGGAATGACAATCTTTAGATCGTAGAATTTCAATCACACACTGAATCTCAATCATTTCCTCACTCTCTGATCGTAGAACTTTTATCTCCTATGAACAAAATCATTATCTTATTCCAAGACTCATTCTCCACATCCATTAGTTGAATCACCCTCACCCATTCATATTTCTAGTCTCATAGTATCTCCTCATCATTCACCTCTGTGACAACCCGGAAATCCGGATTGTCCAAAAATTTAGATTTAAAGAATTAGTTATTAATAAAAAGGAATTTTTATTAATAATATTATGTACTATGGGTTTATTAATCATTTTATTACCTAAAATGATTATTAATCGGAAGGATTCTGGCTACGAGCTAGACTGAACGAGTAAGAATTTTCAAGACGAAAATAAAATTTTTCCGGGAAAAAAATATTTTCGGGGAAAAAGATGAAATGGGCACTATTCACCGGACGAAACCCTAAGGGTTAGGGTTTGAATAACCTAAGCCTTCCAGAGAGTTTGGTATGTTGAGATGACATTCCATTGAAAGCTTTGACGATATTATATCGTGAAAAGTTAAGTAAGCCGATAAAAGTTTTTCTCGAAAAACGTGCAGAAATCGGACGAAATAAAAACGATGAAAAGTACTGTTATGTACTTTTTATTCGTTTAGCTATGTTAGGATAAAACGTGAAGGAAAACGCTTGACACCAAAAGTGTTTTTCAGTTTTTCTGAAATCCGAAGAATACGTAAAAGTTAATCGGCAAAAGAAAGACGAAATATCCAAAAATATTTGGATTCTGAGAATCACAGTTTTTAAAACTGTCGAACGAAACCCAAAAGATGGAACTACGAAACTTAAGGGCTAAGCAAACTTGAGGGCTAAGTTAACTTAGTCCTTAAGCCTTGAATAGTAAGGAGGTTAGGGAGGGCGAAATGACTAAAATTCCCCTAGCCTTGGTTTTCTATATAAACAAGCCTTAAGCTCATTTGTTTGGATTCTTGAAAATCCTACACTTTGAGAGAGAGAGAGAGAGAGAGAGAGAGAGAGAAAGTTTGGATGGGAGGAAGAAGAGAAAAGGAAGAGGAAAAGTTGGCTCGTGAGCAAACTTTGCCCGACGGAAGGAGATCAAAGGAGAAAGGTAATCCGAAGCCTAGTCTCTTAGAAATTTTCTTTAAGTTTCTATGTTCAAAAATATAGTTTAATGAGAATAAGGAGTAAAAGATATTGAGAATGAAATCATATGGTTGAAATCGTAAGAAAATGAAGAAATAAGAATTAAAAGTTTATTTTATAAATTTCTTAAGGAAGTATATGATTCGTAAGGATTTGGAGCGATCCGAATGAATCTTATGAATGATTAGGTCAAATAAGTAAGGAATGATGTTCTTTAACATCAAATTCCAAGAAAAAGTGAAATCGTAATCCAAAATATCGATTAAAAATGAAGAACGAATGAAGAACATGAAGAACGTTGTTGATGGACAAATTTAAAACCATCGTAGGATAATTGTTATTTATGGACAAGTTTAAAACTATCACGTATAAGTTAGTTTCTTATTGCTTGGATAGGAACGTTAGAAACGTTCATGAAGAATGGATTAAAACTTAGCTATAACGAAGTTATGGCAAAAATTTTGTAAAAGAAGAACGAGAATTAGAAAGTTAGTAAATGAACCTGAACATATACGGTTTCATAAGAATGTAAGAGAATGTATAAAACATGAGTCGTGGACTCAAGAACAAACGAGTCCGAGTTTGGATAACCGAATTACAGATAAACAAACGAAGAACGTTAATAACATAAAACGAACGAAGAGCGAAGATTAAGCCTATTAAATGGCATGTTAACGGATTCAGAAAGAAGTTCTATCCATAGGTAATCGAAGTATGTAAGATAAAGAAGGTAATGGCTTTGGAACGTCCTCGTTCCCAGTTATAACGAATAAGATATGAGATTTCAAAGTCAGCGTCTCAAGCTTGTAAAAGACTTAGAAAATTTTTCTAGGTTTCATGGCAGCGCCACTGGCATGAGTCGTGCCTTGATGCCATGGATGAGCATGCTGAAGCTCAGGCCATCGACTACTACTAACTAAATGGCGTACCGCCGCAACGTAAAGGAAAAGGAAGGGCATGGCGCTTTTGAAATGAGATTTTAACCGCTTTCAATTACTGGGGGATGTGTAAGAAAGAAATATGAACATGTAATTCAACTAATGTAACACTTAATTAAGTGTATTAAACCTTTGATGAAGGTTGAATGAAAAGATTAAATGAGATTAAAAAATAAAAAATGTAAACGCAGGGTTACGGAACCGATGTTCGGGAACCGTAGTCGCGATAAACGAACGTGAGGGATTGCTATGATTGTGATTCCTTAGACGCGTTGATTGACTAGGGTAATGAATAACATTTCGATGTTATGCCATGGTCATGAGAGATGAATGTAAAGCATTTAGACGCTGTGAACGCAACGTTGTTGCGATGAACAATCGGCCTTAGTATACAATGATATGTATGGCTTTGACATTAAGAAAGAATAATGAACATGGGGTTCATGGGATGGATAACGATTGAAAGCGATTAAAACCTTGAGTAAAGGTTGAATGAGAGATTAAGAGACGAGCAACGTGAACGTTGAATACGTAAATGATCCTCATAAATCATATTCGCATTGGACGAAAGTTCTAAGTATACCCTCGTTGTATGACGTAGACGTTGATGAAGGTAGTAAGTAAGATATGAATTATCGAGAAAGCCGTAATGAATGGTAATAAGAGTATTGAAAGCCGAATGTGAGTCGAATAAGAACGAATCTTGAGGTATGGCATTTAGTTGTCAGAAAGCCAAAAGGAATAAGAAATTGACTTAACGAACATTATAGTTTAATAGTTCGAGTAAGTTAAAATAAGTTTAGGTTGTGGTACAATCGTAACCTTTGATGGTTGACATATGGGAGCTGGGTTAAACAATTCCTTCAGAGAGCGAAGGTATATACGAAACTGGCAACCGATCTAACTCACTGTGATGGCAGTGTAGATGAGACGAGAACTTGTTTGTTGGTTGTTTGTGGGAAACCACTCAGACCACCATATGGACTACTAGCAGAGAAGCGATGTGTGCTGAGTCCTAGAGAAGTTATAAGAAGAGGATAAGAATGTAAATCATCAAAGATGAAGAACATTTTTGAGTAAGACATCTCCGTATGTCATGAATCCGTAAACCGTTAATGAAAGTGAGTCGCGTAAAATTATATTGCAAGAACGCGAACATTAAGAAGTAAAGTTAAGTAAACCAATGTGTAAGTCAAGTATATGACTAATTGGTGTATGTGTTATTTCCTTATGTGTTATAGGGATTGGAATGAGCAGTTCAGTGTAAGCTGTAGCTGTGCGTAAGGCAAGTTTCCTAACTTCATTCATATTTTAAATGAATGCTAGTTTCTTAAACTTCTCAGATGTTGAACTTGAGAAGTTATGTCTATGTGCGAATGTGCGATATTTGTGCAAGGTGGTAGAACGTATGAGGCCTTGTGCCATAATATGAACACTTCGGTGTTTCTATGATATGAACTGTTTTATGATTGAACTGTTCAATATGAGAATGTTCTGTTTATACATGAACCGTTATTGTTAAGTCTGTCTTTATTGATTCTAGCAGACAAAAAATGTGTATGAAAGAGAGTAGAGAATGAAAGTATTTCAAAGTGAATATGACTAATGTTTTAAAATGATAGGAATCAAGATTATTCCTATTGTTCAAGCTGCTTCATAACCTTTGTTCGATTATCGAAGTTCCAAAGGAATGTTAAACTCTTGAAGTTGTATGTTCAACTGTTATGACTTGCTGGGCAATTGAATGCTCACAATTGCTTTAAATAAAAACATTTTCAGCGAACAATGTTAGAAGAACTTAAGGATCCCATAAGGATCAAGCTGACGGTATCCAGATGAAGTGCCATTCAGAATGTGAATGAGCGAGAAGATCAAGTGAAGACTTGTAATGTAGAAAGATGAAAATTAAACTATAGACTAGTTTAATGAATTGTTATGTATCCTTTGTGGCAGATAAAAGTCACTATTATAAGATGAAAGGAATAATGTAATTATCATTATTTGTAATGAGAAAGATTAAAAGGTTTTAGAACCTGGGAATTTAGAATGTATGTTATTATATTTCAATATATAATGATGTATGTTTGGATGAATGATGTACTCGTGACGTACGGACTTCGGTTGTGAAGATAGACCAGATTTTGGGCCGTTACAAGTTGGTATCAAAGCTGATAGGTTATAAATCTTAGGTAAGAGTACCTAAGACTATAATCATAAAGAGAAGGATAAGAAGATCACCACATGATTATAGTGAATTGTAGTAACAGATGAGCTGTTAAACGATGAATGATTTGTAGCTAATGCTATAAATGAATGGTACTACGAAGTAGTACAGGAAGAAGAACTCTGATTGAGTTGTAAAGGAAAGCATACGAATTAAAGAAAATTTATATTAAGTAAAGAGAAAGTCAGAAGTTCTAAGATTTCGATTGAGGACTCATGTGATAGCTGAGTAGTACGAACCTTCGAATGGGAGGGGGTTTGTGATTACTTAGTTATTATAGTGATAATCATTGGAATAGTATGTCGTGCTATCAATATGTATATGATGAGAAGGTGAATCTTTTCTCATGTATATACTTGATAGGTAGAAAATGATAAGATAGGTGCGGGTTCTTGAAACTCATACTTATGAAAAGTTTGTGACTCATAGTTATATGCTATGTTTCTGAGCCCTAAGCATATGGATAGTCCTTGATTTGTTCTTGGATTACATATTGCAAAGATAAGTTCTTAAACACATATGGTTGTGGAAAGTTCCTAAACACATAAAGTGTGGTAAGTTGATGAACTATACTAAGGTATAGGAATGTTTAGACTAAAAGTAAGTATTTTCAGTAGATTTACCATTGAAGGTGCTAGAGAAGATTAAGTATTGACGCAAGTAAGATAATGAAGGAAGATGGAGAATAAGATATTCCAAGTCATCTAGCTATGCTAGATTTTGAAATTTCTTGAAATTATGCTTATGCGTGCGCATTTTTGAAAAGGAAAGAGTTGGTTCAACTTTTAGAACTAATGGATTTTGAAAGAACTATTCTTGGTATGTCTGTGCTAATAGTTTTGGCTAGACAGAAATTGATTTGAAATATCAAAATGAATTTTATATCATCCGTGCATTCGATGCAAGGGTGGTAAAAGGATGGAGTTATTAATGCAATTGAACTTAGTGTTGGATGTGATCTTAGGATCAACAACCCGCTATGGTATGATGTATAATGACGAAGTCAAAAACTGACGAAGTCCTCAACGTACTGTAAAAAGTACGGTATCATGAAGTTATAAAACGTTTTGATGTATTGCAAAAGAATTTAAAGAAGTAGTCGATGTCAATTAAGTTGACTAGACGAATATTTCAAGTCATTATCCAATTTATTGGTATGGTCTATGCTATTTGATTCGGCTAGACAAATGGTATGTTATGTTTAAAAAGAAAACCGAGTTTTCTTTGAGAAGTTGTGCCAAACCAAATTGTTTTGGTGCAAAATCGAATGATTAAGTCTGACGTTAACATACCCCGGAATGGGATTATACAATGGGTTGATCGCCTACGTATAAAAGAGGTAGTTTACCTTCTTGGTGATTATAAACTGACCGTGGAAAGAAAGGTTACAGTGTCTTGCTGTTAAACCTAGTAAGAGTTCATGGTCAATTTGACCCCTCAGCAAAAGTATGAAATGTTTTAAAGGAATTCTTATATTCCTCGTTGTTCATTCTACTTCATAATTCTTGATAAGTTGTGAAGGTGAGAGAATGTTTGAAAGATAAGAACTTCTTTGAAGAGAAGTTGAGAAGAGGGGTAAAGCTAAAATTTTGAGGACGAAATTTCGTGAAGAAGGGGTGAATGTGATGACTTGCATGGGTGTGGTTTGAAGAAATTCGAGGACGGAATTTTTATAAGGAGGGGAAGGATGTGACAACCCGAAAAATCCCGGATTGTCCGTAAATTTAGATTTAAAGAATTAGTTATTAATAAAAAGGAATTTTTATTAATAATATTATGTGCTATGTGTTTATTAATCATTCTAGAACCTAGAATGATTATTAATCGGGAGGATTCTGGCTACGAGCTAGACTGAACGAGTAAGAATTTTCAAGACAAAAATAAAAAAAAAATTGGGAGCAAAATATTTCTGGGTAAAAAAACGAAATAGGCACTATTCACCTGACGAAACTCTAAGGGTTAGGGTTTGAATAACCTAAGCCTTCTAGAGAGTTTGGTATGTCGAGATGAGATTTCGTCAAAAGATTTGACGATATTATATCGTGAAAAGTTAAGTAAGCCGATAAAAGTTTTTCTCGAAAAATATGCAGAAATCGGACAAAATAAAAACGACGAAAAGTATTGTTATGTACTTTTTATTCGTTTAGCTACATTAGGAGAAAACGTGAAGGAAAACGCTTGACACCAAAAAGTGTTATTCAATTTTTTTGAAATCCGAAGAATACGTAAAAGTTAATCGGTAAAAGAAAGACGAAATATCCAAAAATATTTGGATTCTGAGAATCGCAGTTTTTCAAACTATCGGACGAAACCCAAAAGACGGAACTACGAAACTTAAGGACTAAGTAAACTTGAGGGCTAAGTTAACTTAGTCCTTAAGCCTTGAATAGTAAGGAGGTTAGGTAGGGCGAAATGACTAAAATGCCCCTAGCCTTGGTTTTCTATATTAACAAGCCTTAAGCTCATTTGTTTGGATTCTTGAAAATCCTACACTTTGAGAGAGAGAGAGAAAAAAAAAGTTTGGATGGGAGGAAGAAGAGAAAAGGAAGAGGAAAAGTTGGCTCGTGAGCAAACTTTGCCCGATGGAAGGAGATCAAAGAAGAAAGGTAATCCGAAAACTAGTCTCTTAGAAATTTTCTTTAAGTTCTTATGTTCAAAAATATAGATTAATGAGAATAAGGAGTAAAAGATATTGAGAATGAAATCATATGGTTGAAATCGTAAGAAAATGAAGAAATAAGAATTAAAAGTTTATTTTATAAATTTCTTAAGGAAGTATAAGATTCGTAAGGATTTTGAGCGATCCAAATGAATCTTATGAATGATTAGGTCAAATAAGTAAGGAATGATGAAAAAGTGAAATCGTAATCCAAAATATCGATTAAAAATGAAGAACGAACGAAGAACACGAAAAACACGCGAAGAACACGAAGAACGTTGTTGATGGACAAATTTAAAACCATCGTAGGATAATTGTTGTTGATGGATAAGTTTAAAACCATCGCGTATAAGTTAGTTGCTTATTGCTTGGATAGGAACGTTAGAAACATTCTTGAAGAACGGATTAAAACTTAGCTATAACGAAGTTATGGAAAATTTTTTGTAAAAGAAGAACGAGAATTAGAAAGTTAGTAAATGAACCAAAACGTATAGGGTTTCATAAGAATGTAAGAGAACACATAAAACGTGAGTCGTGGACTCAAGAATGAACGAGTTCCGAGTTTAGATGACCGAATTACGGATGAACGAACGAAGAACGAAGATTAAGCCAATTAATTGGCATATTAACGGATTCAGAAAGAAGTTCTGTCCGTGGCTAATCATAGTACATAAGATAAGGAAGATAATGGCTTTAGAACGTCCTCGTTCCGAGTTATAACGAATAAGATATGAGATTTCAAAGTCAGCGTCTCAAGCTTGTAAAAGACTTAGAAAATTTTTCTAGGTTTCATGCTTGGCGCCGCAGCACGAGTCGTGCCTTGGGGACCGGTGTCAGTAATCGAGAGCTCCATCATCGACCATCGCTAAATGGCAAGGAACGCTTAAAGGAAAGGGAAGGGCATGGCGTCGGCATCGCCGCGTCAGGTGGCAATGCAATGCCGAAATGAGATTTTTATTGCTCAATTACTAGGGGATGTGCAAGAAAGAAATATGAACATGTAATTCAACTAATGTAACACTTAATTAAGTGTATTAAACCTTTGATGAAGGTTGAAAAATGAAAGCGAGATTAAAAGAATGTGAACGCGGGTTACTGGAACCAATGTCCGGGAACCGTAGTCGCGATGAAACGAACGTGAGGATTGCTATAATTGTGATTCCTTAAACGTTGATGATGAGGTAATGAAAAACATTTCGATGTTATGTCATGGTTATGAGAGATGAATGTAAAGCATTTCGACGCTGTGCACGCAACATTGTTGCGATGAACGATCGATCTTAGCATACAATGATCTGTATGGCTTCGACATTAAGAAAGAATAATGAACATGGGGTCCATAGGATGGATAACGATCGAAAGTGATTAAAACCTCGAGTAAAGGTTGAATGAGAGATTAAGAGACGAGCAACATGAACATTGAATACGTAAACGATCCTCGTAAATCATATTCGCATTGGACGAACGTTCAAAGTATACCCTCGTTGTATAACGTAGACGTTGATGAAGGTAGTAAGTAAGATATGAATTATCGAGAAAGCCGTAATGAATGGTAATAAGAGTATTGAAAGCCGAATGTGAGTCGAATAAGAACAAATCTTGAGGTATGGCATTTTGTTCTCAAAAAGCCAAAAGGAATAAGAAATTGACTTAACGAACATTATAGTTTAATAGTTCGGGTAAGTTAAGATAAGTTTAGGTTGTGGTACAATCGTAACCTTTGATGGTTGACATATGGGAGCTGGGTGAAACAATTCCTTCAGAGAGCGAAGGTATATACGAAACTGGCAACCGATCTAACTCACTGTGATGGCAGTGTAGATGAGACGAGAACTTGTTTGTTGGTTATTTGTGGGAAACCGCTCAGAGTACCATATGGACTACTAGCAGAGACACGATGTGTGTTGTGTCCTAGAGAAGTTATAAGAAGAGGATAAGAATGTAAATCATCAAAGATGAAGAACATTTTTGAGTAAGACATCTCCGTATGTCATGAATCCGTAAACCGGTAATGAAAGTGAGTCGCGTAAAATTATATTGCAAGAACGCGAACATTAAGAAGTAAAGTTAAGTAAATCAATGTGTAAGTCAAGTATATAACTAATTGGTGTATGTGTTATTTCCTTATGTGTTATAGGGATTGGAATGAGCAGTTCAGCGTAAGCTGTAGCTGTGCGTAAGGCAAGTTTCTTGACTTCATTCATATTTTAAATGAATTCTAGTTTCTTAAACTTCTTAGATGTTGAACTTGAGAAGTTATGTCTATGTACGAATGTGCGATATTTGTGCAAGGTGGTAGAACGTATGAGGCCTTGTGCCATAATGTGAACACTTCGGTGTTTCTATGATATGAACTGTTTTGTGATTGAACTATTCAATATGAGAATTTTCTATTTATACATGAACCGTTATTGTTAAGTCTGTGCTATTGATTCTAGCCAGATAGAATGTCTATGAAAGAGAGTAGAGAATGAAAGTATTTCAAAGTGAATGTGACTAATGTTTTAAAATGATAGGAATCGAGATTATTCCTATTGTACAAGCTGCTTCATAACCTTTGTTCGGTTATCGAAGTTCCAAAGGAATGTTAAACTCTTGAAGTTGTATGTTCAACTGTTATGACTTGCTGGGCAATTGAATGCTCACAATTGCTTTAAATAAAAACATTTTCAACGAACAATGTTAGAAGAACTTAAGGATCCCATAAGGATCAAGCTGACGGTATCCAGATGAAGTGCCATTCAGAATGTGAATGAGCGAGAAGATCAAGTGAAGACTTGTAATGTAGAAAGATGAAAATTAAACTATAGACTAGTTTAATGAATTGTTATGTATCCTTTGTGGCAGATAAAAGTCACTATTATAAGATGAAAGGAATAATGTAATTATCATTATTTGTAATGAGAAAGATTATAAGGTTTTAGAACCTGAGAATTTAGAATGTATGTTATTATATTTCAGTATATAATGATGTATGTTTGGATGAATGATGTACTCGTGACGTACGGACTTCGGGTGTGAAGATAGACCAGATTTTGGGCCGTTACATCTAAAACGTTCAAATCTATCTTTTCCCAAAAATATTCCCTCCTCCTCTAAAAATGAATTCTTTAATCTTTCTCTCGCACTAATAAATTTATCCCAATGTCCTCAACCTGTTCCGGAGGTCACCCCCACTCAAGTCATGGAGCGTCTTAATTCCATCACTTAACTTACTACTCAGATGTCCCATGACATTGATGACAAACTTACACAGAATAATGCTGACCTTCAAGATCATATAGATAAAATCACTACTACTGTATGTGGTTTACCTAGAGTTATAGGCAAAGAAATTCAAAAATAGCTTCAACAAATGAGTACTAACATGTCCAATCGTCTTCATGAGTGATATTGAATCTTTTATGATACTTTAGTTGATCATTGTAGCTCTTCAAGACAAGCATGAGCCCTCCCCCAAGTCCGTCACAGACAAGCTTTTTGCACTCATTTGAACACTTTCAGAATTCATGCGACATATGGAAGCTCAAGCATTCAACAATCAAGTTTCTGCAGTTCAACAACATGAACATGTCGCTGCTCGTCAAAATAAACTTTGAGCTGATATTGAAATGATGACTACTTAGCTACAAGAACTTGTTGATATTGTGCAATGTCAGTCCCGATTTTCTGATGCCAAAAAAGGGGAGAAAGAGAAATGGCAAGAAGACAAAAATAAATGGGGAGTAAGTCAATCTCAGAGGGAGAAGAGAACTCGAAATCGAAAGCAGATATCCATTACCCCTCCAATCTTTAGATCGAGTGGGAGCTATCATTTGCACTTCTAAATTAACCTCACTTTCACTTTACAAATTCAAACAATTAACATAGTAGTAAGCAAGGATCAATCCCACAGAGAGTGATTTATTTTATATTTATCCTATTATTTCTAATGAAAAGGGGATTTTAAATTAATTAACTAAATTAACAAGAATAAACTAATAAGAATAAATAATGAATAAAAAGCTTCAGATCTTCAGTTCAGTATCACCTTTTTACAACAATAGATTAATCAAGTGTAATATTATTTACCCTTCAATGAAACTAATAGCCCTAGGTAACAACAAGCTCTGCTACCCGAAACTCCCCTTAGATTGCCACTCAATGAAACAAGTTCTTCACAAGATTCTAACAATTATATAACCTAGAACAAGCTCTCTAGATTTAATATAACAGCAGCATTAAGAACTAGGAAATTAGACTATTCCAAGCAACAAACACATAAGCTTGAATTGTTTAACTTGTCTTCTGATAATCATAGCAATACTCAAAATCTTGTTCACAATCAGGTATTACTAATTACTACTTGTGATTAGGAACAATATCAATTACACGTAATATTATTCCTTGATCTAGCATGTGATATTCATTAACCAACTCAATCCTGCAGAAATCAAATTAGTTAAGCCAAATAGCGTTCAGAAATTAAATCAGATTATCAAGAATTAATTTCATGTGAGAAAAAATAAATAATGAATACTTAATTAACCATTAATTATAAATAAGGTTTAACATCCCTTGGAACTGAATAAAAAGAACTTAGCTCATGTCTTCAATCCTCTAATATTGTAGATGAGAGAATGTAGTAAATGATTGAATGAATAAAACTCTGACTATCATCCTCTATTTATAGTGCTAGACAAAGTTCTAAATCCAATAGGAATTAGAAATCCAAATCTTAAAAGAAATTACAAATCATTACTAGTTTCCATAAAGAAATAAAACCCAATTTGGAAATAAATCTCAGTCTAAATATATCCTAAATCTAATAGAAATATCAATCCAATTCCATGTAGAAATCTGCCAAATTCTGCTTTTAGAAACTTTCCAAAATCCAAAATTTTCCAATTTTCCCGCTCAAATTCGCCCATATTTCTTGCTGCAACGTCCTTTGGTAAAACGACCATAACCTTTGATCCGAGAGGAGGTACAGGTCATACTACCTATCAAATCGAAGCTCTCAACGAGATCTATAACTTTAATTCTTTTAGAATTGACAGATTCTAGCTTTATCAAGGTCAAAATTGGGCTCCAATTGACTACTGTGTAAATTGTAACTTCCAAACTTTGAGGTTCAACTTTCATTTGCTAAAAAGATCATAATTTTTTCATATAAACTTCAATTGGGATGATTCAAGATATTTCAGAAAGCTAAGGAAGAGCTCTACAATAAAATTCAAGTCCCAAGCTAAGACCATGCATCCAACTTAATGCTAAAAACCCTGCAATTTTCCCTTTTTCCTCATTTCAGTTCCAATTCTTCCTGAAATCATTAAACACCTTAATAAGCTCATATACACATGAAATATGCAATAAAAATAAACATAAAGGAATCAAAATAAATGAATAATATTCACTCATCATCGAGATCACCTCCTCATCTTCCATCAGCTATTCCCCTAGAACAAGGAAGATTCTCTTCACGACAAGAATCATAGAGTAGAGTAACTCATACTGGCATCCAAATTCCTACTGGTGATCCTACATATCTTAGGAGGAATAAAGGAACGCACAATGTAGGAGAAGAAATAATGGATGTGTCACACCTTGGTCCTAGAGATTCTACTAAAGAAATAAGAAGAAAAGATAATGAAGACATAATCAGAGCTGATCGCAGAAGAGATTCTAAAAAGAAATGGCTCTCAAAGGAAAATGGATCAAGGTGGTAAAATTGAAACTGCTCAAAACTTATCTATCATATAATAGCTGAAATCTTTGTTGATCATTATCAGACTTTAACAAATTCATGCTTTTGATAAGATCAATATAGTAACTCATTGTATTCTACGACATCTAATTTCAAAGTACTGCATTTTAGTTCTTGAAAAATGTTATAAAACTACTGGTTTTGTCATCATTAAATAGTGGGAGATTGTTAAAGATTGCATGTTTAATTTGATGATGAATGAGCTTATTGTTTATTTGTACTAGTATGATTTGTATTGTCCTTATAAAGAATTGATCAATTATAAAAAGACTTAGAATAGAAAGATCAAATAATATTAGGTTGATCTTAAAAGAAAATGAGTTGATATATAGATGATAGGATCGTAAGGTTACCTTACTACTTGAAGAAAAAAATCGCAGAGGAAACACAAGATCACGCATACATCAAGAGGATTGTTGAACTACTTGAAGTAACCAAAACTCTCTACTTCATAAATTCACTTCAGATCGTCAAGTGAACACATGATCCTCCCAGCCAGCTAAATGATCGCCTATAAAGATTCGATCGTAGAACAGTCAAGTCTGACAAATTGACTGACATTGAAGCATTGCAAGTTGAAGGTCCTAAAGCACTCTCAAAATATCCTTTTCGAAAATCGAAGCTCATATTATGTGTCTACAATCTAGTTGGTGACAGTGACACGTCAAGGGTGTTAGGTGAGAAAGCAGACTGATGTGACAGGTAATGAAAAAGGAGTTTTCTCCGATGTTTAAAATGACAACATCAAATATCCTAGTACATCTGAGCATTTATTACACAAACGGGCATTTTGCAACGGGAAACTTTCTCAGTATAGTATAAAGGGTTATAAGGATTCAACTTTGAATGAGTGACGAACATTGATCAAAAAGCCAAAAACTCTGCTAAAAGTCAAAGAATGAACTCAACGATCCAATATTCAAAGTTCGAGTTGCTAAGTACTTGAGAAGAAAAGCTTAACGCAAACTTAGCAATACCTAACAACAAACATCAATCATCAGAGTATCTGAGGGCTAGACATTCTTGTCTTTGTGACTAAATATACAAGTCTATTGGGCTTGAAGAGGGAAAAAGTGTCCTAGTCAAGTGTGACTAAATATTCAAGTCTGTTGGGCTTGAAGAGGGCAAATTTTCCTTGTCTGTGTGACTAAATTCTAGTGGATTTCCTAGTCGAGGAGTAGAAGAGTGAAGAAGGAGTTATTCAGTCTCCGAACCACTTAAACTTGCATGTGTATTTACGTACCACTCTTATCATTTAATTGCTTAATTAATATTATTTACTGCTTATATCTGAAACTAATATTTTTTTTAGATCTTAAAGAGGTTTTACAAAAGAAAATATTACGCTGTGCTTATAACAATAAGTTTATTAATCATTTGATAAAAAGAAATTTTAAAGATCTATTCAACCCCCATTCTAGATCTATAAGTACCTTTGGGAAATAACAGCTTGAACAAGTGTTAGAGCTGTAATGTCAAGAGAATTGCAACATTATACCAAAAGGAAGTAGAGCCAAAGAACCAAGGATCTAGAGCCGAAGAGCCAAGAACAGAGAGTTAGAGCCATAGAGCCAAGAGAAAAGAGCCAGAGAGCTAAGGAGCCAGAGCCGATGTGCAAAGATAATGGAGGACATGTCAGATCTGAAAGCCAAAGTATGAAGAAGTTATATAGTTGATGTTGGTGAAGTAGGAGTGGCAGATCAGAAGGTCAATTTCAAGTACCACTCTACGTTTCACCAAGAACACTCAAAGCTGAACAGATGAAGACTTAGAGCAGAAGTCTACAACCTAACAAGTGTTTAAGGCTAATAAACACAAGAAGATGTGGAACTTGATTGAATAACTCACCAGCACATCAACTATGATCATAAGTAGTTGTTGACTGCAAGAAGAGATTGAGCTTCAATGACAAAGATGAATAAGCACCAAGAACATGATCACAACAATGTTGCTAAGCACCATAAGATGAAGAGCTTATATGTCATCTTAGCAGCACCTCTAACAAATATCAAATAGGAAGTAGGGTCGGTGGTTCCTGGTCTTAGTGATAGAATTGGGGTGGGTGGATCCTGGTCTTAGTGATCGAATTGGGGTCAATGGATCCTAGTCTTAGTGATCGAATTGGGGTCGGTGGCAGGTCTGTGTGACCGGATTGGGGTTAGAGGATCATGGTCTTTGTGCCCAAATTGTTGAGACTCAGTGACTCGATGTCAAGACTTAGTGACTCGAAGGAACCTTAGTAGTTCAAATATTGTAAAATGGTCTTGTAGACTTATATCCTTAGTGGATATCCTGCTTGGTGGAGTAGAAGAGTGGATTAGGAGTTGTTCAGTCTACGAACTACTTGAAAATCTCCTGTGTCTTTTACTTTATATCATATACATTATTTAAATTATAAATCTTGTATTTGTCATTTGTTTGCACCTCCACAACACTTAATTTAGAATTGTGATTTCCATAATCTTTAAGGGGATTTTATAAAAGAATATTTTGATGTGCTTAATCAATATGATTAACTGATTACTTAGTAATTCATCTTTAATTAATCAAAACATTTTTAAAGATCTATTCAACCCCCTCCGTCTTCTAGATCTCCAGTGTGCCTCTGGGAATCAAAATACTGAAATCCAGAACAACCAAAATCGTAGAGTCAATTTGTTTAGAAATATACTTTTAGTCCATTTGCTAAATCATTGAATAATAGTTCTTTTTCGACTAATTATAGAATTTGAGTCGTAGGAAAACAAAATAATTTACCATGCAATATAAAATCCTATGGAGAGAATTTTATCTTACTTTTTCAAAAGACTTTTAATTCCTATTTTGTTATCATTAAAACTGTAGTATAATTTAGATATACTCAGCAAGTGGATGTGCATAACCCTGTCTTATAATAACACGAAGTCGTATGTCATTAGACATCTTGTATGATAGTGACAAAACACCCTTCCAAAGTTGGGTTCGCCTCACCCTATTTGATTCACTAAATATAACTCTTAAATGGCGTATAAAATACAACACATTTATCTAAAGTTCTCAATAAAATTATTTTCTTACTGTTTAGGGAGAACCTCAACAGCTATAGACCATCGTTCTATTCCCCTGTTACCCCGCTCGACCCAGCTACTCTTTTATTGTCTGAAAGGAATTGTGAAGCAAAAGGGTGAGCACAACTAGCCCAGTAAAGAATATCATGACTAAAGATAATTAAATTATCAATAGCCTTCATCGGTAATAAATTAGAGATTTAGAACATATGGTAGATGATAAAACTTTTCGACCATAGTGGTAGCAGAACGAGCAATCCATTAGAAGGGTCAAATAGACCATAAAGTCTATTATCTTCTCCATATTAAAAGTCCACCAATAATGTTTTATCCCTGTAACATCAATCAATAGCTCTTGTCCACAATTATGTGAATAACTCATAATCATAATTGTGATTCTAAATTCCTCTTCGCGCCCAGGACAAAGATAATTTTCATCACCTGTCTTTACCTGAAACATCAAAGATCATGGTTATACCAAATCACAGTTCCTGTTCATAATCATACTAATAAATTCATCTTTGCACTACGAGCCAAAGATATTCATTAACAGTTCATCTTTGCACTACAGGCGAAAGATATACAACTGTATTTTAGAAGAGTCAATACATCACCGAATTATCCATGCACTACGGCCAAGGATATTCATTAGTATCACATCCATGAATTATACATGCACTATGGGCCAAGGATATTCATTAGTATCACGACCATGAATTATCCATGCACTACTAGCCAAGGATATTTGTGTTTTTACCAATGGTCATGATCATGCCAAACAACAATTCATCTTTACACCCATGGATGAAGAGAACCCATGGTTATTATCATACCAAAAACTGTCCATCAATGCACTACGGGCAAATGAGGACTTTTACCACATCATTTGTAACATTACGGTCATGATTATACGGAATAATCCCTGGTCATAATCATACTAAATCCATCTATGCACGTAAGCCACAGATGACTTTCATTACAATATAAGCATAAGGATGATGACAATGATATAAGCATTAATAAAACAAAATCAAGGATAAATATTAAAGACTTTAAATTTATCCAGAGTTTAAAAATATCTAAATTGTCAATATAATACTGCTTTGTAGAGTAAAATTCAAGAATAATATTCATGTATCAAAAATAATTTGGACAAAAAAGAAATATATTTTTTAGGTGAATAGTACCCCATGAATAGTACCCTGTGAATAGTACTTCAGGAATAATACCTCGTGAATAGTACCACGACATGAAAAGTGCCCCAAATACCCGAGTGAATAATATTCTAGTGAATAATAATTGGGTGATTAGTAACCCGTGAATAGTAACCCGTTAATAGTACTCCGACACGAAAAAAGTGTCCCAAATAATCGAGTGAATAGTAACCGGGTGAATAGTAAACTGTAAATAGTAACTCATGAATAGTACTCCGTGAATAGTACTCATAAAAGGAAAATACAAAAGAAAACGATATTCCATGACGAGTACAAAAGAAATGATATCTCATACGAGTATAATAGAATATACGAAACTGCAAATAGATTTTCACCCGTCATGCAGTAATCCACGTAGACAAATCATTTTCACAATTTAATAAAGAATGAATATGAAGAGTCATTCATCATGCATGTCGTAGTCCGCGTAGACGGGTTATTCCAACAAAATAATAAAGAATAGAATAATAGAAGAATTTCACCATGCATGCGGTAGTCCGCGTAGACAGGTTATTCCAACAGAATAATAAAGAATAGAATAACAGAAGAATTTCACCATCCATACGGTAGTCTGCGTAGATAGGTTATTCCAACAGAATAATAAAGAATGGAATAACAACCCTTACGAGTATTGAAAGAAAATAACTCTCTTCATGAATACGAAAGAAATAATACCCCTTACCTTAGAAGAAGACTGGATACTGGAATAATGAAGTAGCAGAATACTATTCTTCTTTCTCTCTATAGCTTCTCTCTCTATAAATGATCTTGTGAGTCTTAGTGAATTGGTGAGAATGAAAGAAGAATGGGCTTCTATTTATAAAAAAAAATATAATTTCGATAATTGCACGTTTTGGGGCTCAAAATATTACAGTATAATACCTTTATCTTTTCCTTCATTTTTAATTTAGTCCTGGAAGTATTATAAAACTTGCATCACCTCCCCTAATAGTACATCATGTGAATCAATAGTATATTCATGTGAATCAATAGTTTTATACATGTGAAAAAATAGTTACAGTATAGTACCTTCATCTATACTCCATTTTTAATTTAGTCATGCAAGTATTATCAATCTTGCACCACCTCCCCTAATAGTACATGCATGTGAATCAATAGTACACACATGTGAACAAATAGTTATAAGCATGTGAATTAATAGCAATTAATTGCTCATTTATCCGATTAATTATCCGATTGGTCAATTTAACCTCCAAAAATCAATTATTATCAAAATAATTTTCGATTTCCACCAACACTAATAATCCCAACAAAATGAAAATATTTTTATCAAAAATTTCATTTTTGAATTTTTGAAGTTTGACTTTTTTCGAAAAAGTTTACTGTTGACTTTTTGACCAAAAAGGCAACCCCAGTAAATTTTGTATTTATAGTCTATTTTTACTAATTTCATCGTTTTGGACTCAAATATCACGTCTACATCTCCAAATTCAACTCCGAACTCAAATTCGATTTTTAATAACATTCATCATTAATATTATAACTCACAATATTAACAACTACATCGTTCCCAGGAAAGAGAGGGCTTTCCAATAAGGATTTCTCTTTATTGGCGCGCAATAGATGATCTAACCTCTCCATCACAGAATTTCTATACATCGTCAATATTGCAAATAATAATATGAATAACTTTGTCGTCTCAATTATTGATTTAATAATATAAAATATTATACAAATGATACTGTGATAATAATTAAATCAATAATATGATAGATATTATGCAACAATTACTGTAGCAATAATTGAGTATAACCGAGTGACTTCTCACGTAAGCATCAATAATCAATACCGTGTGTTACTATGCAACCACGCAGACATCTTTATTTTTACCACCGATTATTTTATGACAACTTGCTTACTTTGAAAAATTTTCAAATATCACCCTTAACTTTAACCTTTTATCAATTTAACCATTTACTAAATAAAATAATAATTATAAGAAATTGAATACTTTCATTTCATAAAATTCGGGGTCTTACAATCTCCCCTCCTTATGAAATTTTGCCCTCAAAACTTATGTACCTGGTAGTTCGAAGAGATGAGAAAACCTTGCTTTCTTTTCAGATTGTACCTTCCCGGTTATTTCCTCTGTATCATGAATTTTTCAATACTCATCTCCTGTATTTCAGATATCATTCTAGAATATATCTTCAAAATAAAGGTTAATCGGCATATCACAATTTGTCAACTTATCAAGTAAAAACTCCAGCTTAGGTAAGTCACACACTAGCGAAGTATATTACTCGTCTCTCCCCTCCTAGTTCTAGACTCATATCTCCGCCAGCGATATCCCTAAGCTCTGATACCATTTGTGACACCCCCAAAATAGGTCTACACGACCCATTTTGAGTTGCCAGATATCAAACTACAAAAATCAAATACAAACTTCATTTATACAACTGTTGAACTGTCTTGCAGAGTACGACAACACATAAGCTGTGAGTTTTAATACAAATATATATAACTCTCATGGTGCCTCGACCACAACACCTTACAATGGTACTTTACATAAAAGTATAGTCAATAACTATTTTAGAAATTAAAATCTTTGAAAAATACTCAAGGAAACCTTCGTACATTGAAGGCCATGCATCTAAGTTATTATAGATATCATATGACTCGAGAATTATCCTTGGTTGACCCAATAGACCCCAAAGAAAAATGAGAAGATTACTATCATGTTCCTTCTAATGGTGAGTCTTCTCTTGACATATAATTATCTATATTGTCTCCAATTGAGAATTATATTTCAACCAAAATCCAAGATCATATAGGTAGTGCTCGTAGATATACTTTGCAAATGGATGTGGAAAACCTTGTCTTATGATAACACGAAGTCGTATGTCATTAGACATCTTGTATGATAGTGGTAAAACACCCTTCCAAAGTTGGGTTCGCCTCACCCTATTTGATTCACCAAATATAACTATTAAATGACGTATAAAATACAACACATTTATCTAAAGTTCTCAATAAAATTATTTCCATACTGTTTAGGGAGAACCTCAACAACTATAGACCATCGTTCTATTCCCCTGTTACCCCACTCGACCCAGCTACACTTTTATTACCTGAAAGGAATTGTGAAGCAAAAGGGTGAGCAAAACTAGCCCAGTAAAGAATATCATGACTAAAGATAATTAATTTATCAATAGCCTTCGTCAGTAATAATAAATCAGAGATTTAGAACATATGGTAGATGATAAAACTTTTCAACCATAGTGCCAGCGGAACGAGCAATCCATTAGAAAAGTCAAATAGACCATAAAGTCTATTATCTTCTCCATGTTAAAAGTCCACCAACAATGTTTTATCCCTGTAACATCAATCAACAGTTCATGTCCATAATTATGTGAATAACTCATAATCATAATTGTGATTCTAAATTTCTCTTCGCACCCTGGACCAAGATAATTTTCATCACCTGTCTTTACCTGAAACATCAAAGATCATGGTTATATTAAATCACAGTTCGTATTCATAATCATACTAATAAATTCAACTTTGCACTATGAGCCAAAGATATTCATTAACAGTTCATCTCTGCACTATAGGCCAAAGACAAACAACTGTATTTTAGAAGAGTCAAGTAGAGCATGATATCTACTATCTTCTACGAATTAAAAGTTTATTATCAATATTTTATCGCTCAGACTCAGCTCAATACATCACCGAATTATCCATGCACTACGACCAAAGATATTCATTAGTATCACATCCATGAATTATCCATGCACTACGGGCCAAGGATATTCATTAGTATCACGACCAAGAATTATCCATGCACTATGAGCCAAGGATATTCGTGTTTTCACCAATGGTCATGATCATGCCAAACAATAATTCATCTTTACACCCTTGGCCGAAGAGAACCCATAGTCATGATCATACCAATAACTGTCCATCAATGCATTATGGGCCAATGAGGACTTTTACCATATCAATTGTAACATTACGGTCATGATTATACCGAATAATCCCTGGTCATAATCATACCAAGTCCATATATGCACGTAAGCCACAGATGACTTTCATTACAATATAAGCATAAGGAGGATGACAATGATATAAGCATTAATCAAACGAAATCAAGGATAAATATTAAAGACTTTAAGTTTATCCAGAGTTTAAAAATATCCAAATTGTCAACATGATACTGCTTTGTAGAGTAAAATTCAAGAATAATATTCATGTATCAAAAATAATTTGGAAAGAAAAGAAATATATTTTTCTGGTGAATTATACCCCATGAATAGTACTTCGGGAATAGTACCTCGTGAATAGTATCCCGACATGAAAAGTGCCCCAATTACCTGAGTGAATATTCTAGTGAATAATAACCGGGTAATTATTACCCGTGAATTGTAACTCATGAATAGTACTTCGGTACGAAAAGTGTCCCGAATATTCGAGTGAATAATATTCAAGTGAATAGTAACCTGGTGAATAGTAACCTATAAATAGTAACTCATGAATAGTACTCCGTGAATAGTACTCATAAAAGGAAAATACAAAATTAAACGATATTCCATGACAAGTACAAAAGAAATGATTGTAAGGTTTTGTGAAAATCAAAATAGCAATCAATATGCAAAAATAAGCGGAAGCATAATAAAATCAGATTTTAAAATTTTTCACAAACCAATTACCCAGATCATCCTTTATGCATATTATTAATTAAACGAAGAATAAGAAGTTATGAAATCATACCCTTGTAGAAACGAGCTTCCTCAGGTACGAGTTCACCTCCTACTTCTCCGCGATCTCCTTGAATCTCCGGGTAGATTCCTTCCTTTGATCAATATTAGCCACCCAAGTGTATGGCCTCTAGAGGTGATCCACCAAGGAAGAAGAATTTTCAAGAAGAAGGGTGTATTGGCTCAAACCCTAGTTTTTCCTATCTCTATAGAAAAAGGGGGCGTACTCTCCAACTCTTGGAATTACGTATATCTAATATCTGATATAAGACTCCTTTTATAAAGATATCAGGTAACCCTATTTTAATTAAAATAAGGTATTATTCATTTAATTAAACTCTTTTAATTAAATAGGCTCCCTAATCTTATTAGGGATAATTAATTAAACTCCTTTAACTGATTTTCCCTCCTAATCCAATTAGGAATAAATGAGAGTACTTATATTAAATTAATTCCTAAACTCTTTTAGAAATTAAAATAATAATAATTGTAATAATATTAATAAGACTCTCTTATTAATTTATATTTAATATTTCTAAAATATTAAATAATAAATATTAAGCTACTTAATTTATTCTATCACCATAGATTAAATTAAATATACTTAACATATTATTACGATTATGCCATTAACTTCTTAAATAGTTATTCTTCCTTTTATGGTGTGACCCTTTAGGTTCTCCATATTAAACCGGTTGTGAATAAATCAATTAGAACAATTCTAATCTTATTTAAATAAATAAATTAAACGAATAATTTATTTACACCCAAACATACCCTTTGATATACTCTAAGAGTCTTAAGGAATAAGTAAAAGTGTAATTCATTATATATAAGATAATATGATGATCTCAAGTCTAAGGATCATTTGTATTACTATCACTACAGGAATTCCTATTGACAGGCATATAAAACTCCATTAGGTATTCCTTAGCTAGTCACGTTCAGTGAACTTATTCTCTAATAAGCACCTACATACTTGCTTTAGTGTCTCCACACAAATGATCATGAGATCAATCATCCTCATCCAATGAGCAAGCAACGTACGTACCAATCTATCCGAACTCACTAATCCCCTTTTTAGTAATCCATTGATTGGGAACATTTTAGTTTTAAGCTATCTAAGAATTTAGATCTCATTAGCATGATCTCATCATGATTCTAAAAGCATTGCTTAAAACTATGAGTTTATCATATATTATTAAAACAGCACCATGTAGATAATAAATGCCTTTAATAAATAATTTTTTTATTAATAAATAAATAAGATTGATTACAAAGTATATGCTTTATCATCATACATGATTGGCTTGTATGCATAATACTTTCAATGATATCTCATACGAGTATAATAGAATATACGAAATTGCAAATGGATTTTCACCCGCCATGCAGAATCCAATGTAAGATGCATCATTTCCACAATTTAATAAAGAATGAATACGAAGGGTCACTCACCATGCATGCGGTAGTCCGCGTAGATAGGTTATTCCAACCGAATAATAAAGAATGGAATAATAGAAGAATTTCACCATGCATGCGGTAGTCCGCGTAGACAGGTTATTCCAACAGAATAATAAATAATAGAATAACAGAAAAATTTCACCATCCATACGGTAGTCTGCGTAGATAGGTTATTCCAATAGAATAATAAAGAATGGAATAACATCCCTTACGAGTATTGAAAAAAAATAACTCTCTTCATTAATATGAAAGAAATAATACCCCTTACCTTAGAAGAAGACTGGATACTGGAATAGTGAAGTAGCAGAATACTATTCTTCTTTCTCTCTATAGCTTCTCTCTCTATAAATGCTCTTGTGAGTCTTAGTGAATTGGTGAGAATGAAAGAAGAATAAGCTTCTATTTATAAAAAAAAATATAATTTCGATAATTGCACGTTTTGGGGCTCAAAATATTACAGTATAATACCTTTATCTTTTCCTTCATTTTTAATTTAGTCATGGAAGTATTATCAAACTTGCATCACCTCCCCTAATAGTACATCACGTGAATCAATAGTATATTCATGTGAATCAATAGTTTTATACATGTGAAAAAATAGTTACAGTATAGTACCTTCATCTATACTCCATTTTTAATTTAATCATGCAAGTATTATCAATCTTGCACCACCTCCCCTAATAGTATATGTGACACCCCCAAATTCAAACCTCCACTTGGTCACTCGAATTCGGTTCATCACGTGCTCAAAGTATTACCATAATTACTAAAATCACACATTCACAACAAAAGATCTAATTTAGAATAATATACAATGATTTATTATAATTATTCCCCCAAGTCTCGCAACCTACAGTATTTAACAGATTACATAATAATATCAAATAAAGGCTTATTACATAACCCTACTTAAGCTTAACATAATCTTAAAATAGTCTTGACACAACATAATAGTCCTAAACATAAAAGGGACAAGCTAGTCGGTAGCCTTGCGCTTGCCCTTGTCTGCTCTAGAGACACCTCCCTGTTCCTCCTTAACTGAATAGTTTTAAATAAGCAAGGATGAGCACAAATTGCCCAGCAAGTAATATACAACAAGGATATAAAGTTTCATAACACGAGTTTGAAATATCAAAGTATCATATCTAAGATAGTTCAGAGTTTCAGAATGAATAATGAATATCAATAATTCTTGGAATAAGAACGACAATTCAATATAAATCAACAAATATATATGAATTCAACGACTATCAACGTATCCAACTGGATAAATAATTTATACTGAGCAGTCACTAATGACTATTGAACATCTACTAGAATTACCAATATTAAATTGATAACCCAAAAGAATCAAGTACCATAGATGATCAGTCTGCAATACTCTACATTATGCATAACACCACAATAATAAACCACTCATGTGTTGGGGTTTCCAACAACTTACACTCGCCTTACCATAAGGGTTGTTCAACTCAGTTTTTAAGATTTTTGTACCAATCAATTGGTTTGGACAATTTAATAAACATGCATATAGTCTAGATGAATTAAATGGCATCGACCCTCTCACAATATTCAAGAACAATACCAAGTTTAACATGAATAATAGTTTACACAAGAGTTTACGCATACTAGCTTGATTGAACGAATAAGTAGGATAACTTACATTCAAAGAGATAAGTTCATGATATTCGTTTGAATAAAGTAAGGCAAAGATATTTGCACAATAAGAGTAGGGTTCGGATACTTGCCTTAAGCGTAGTTTATCCACGTTAAGAAATCAACACTTTCGAATCCTATTTATAGCGTGTTATATGTTCAAGATGTTCATTAGTTAACACAGTTTTAAATCAAGTTTGACATGATTCAAGTATGCACATATAGTATAAAATCATTTTATAAGTCATCACAAATACAATGACGTCTTGATTGCTTAATTCCTTGAAGACATTCTTTGGACTTAACATTTGGAAGTTATGATCAACATTTGTCTCTATCACATAGCATGCTTCTTATCACATATCATATAGGTCATGTAAGAGAAGTTAAAGTAATCATATAGGCATGCTTCAAACATCAGTTCAAAAATAGAAGTCACTGTCTCAGATTCTAGGTGGCATGCTGCCATACCGATTAGTATTTTAAAGAGACGCTACGTACGCGACTCGATTCTTTCAAACCAAGACTGAGCAACTAATTGCTTGGCCTAGCTTGCACATCCTTACATACGTAACACATATTAACATATTAAGGGTCCTTTCGCATCTTTGAAGTTTAATATAGGTCCCGTCTTGCATAATACGATCCTAAGTTGGACATTTCAACAATTTAAGGCTATTTAAGGTTATGAAATCACAAAGTCCAACATGCTTGATTCTTAAACATATAAAGTAGTCGTATAACTCATATTAGACATGCTTGCAAGTATTCATATCACATATGTGTATCTAACATTGTTTTGTTTTGAAATATGCTTCGTTTATGCTTTCGTTGAATTATGATACCTAAGCATGATGATATATATATATTTATGATACATGAGTGAGTCTAAGAGTATCATTTACAATGTTTACAATTATCAGATTCTATCTTCCAAAGTAGCATGTTAACATTCACGTTTAAGTTTGCATTTTTATTAGCAAAGCTCACTACTACGTCCATCATGATCATGCTTCAATATGAAATTCATATACTTAAGTTAGTATGTCCGACATACACTTTAAAACCCTACTAACATGCTTGCAAGATCAGAATATGCATTATTCAAGTTTACCATTTCTAGTTTTTCTAAAACTTGAAGTTTTCCTGAAAACTTAGCTTAAATCAAGCTAAAACAACGTACTATGTTCAAAACAATATCTAACCACATGCTATGGTTATTTATATGCTTAACCTAACTATCATAGCATGCTCAGAACAATCCAGAAACCTCAAATCATCATCTAAGAAAAGCACCACGCGCGTCACATGCAGATAGTTTATGGAAGTGGCAGCAGCGCCACTTGAACAGATCGAAAAAATGGATCTGCTTCTGCAGAGCCTTATCACATGAGATGCAAAACCTATAACCAGACCAGCTATCATGCTCCTAAACATGTGTACCAACTCAAACAACACAATGCCATGCTAATTCATACCAATTAACAGAGAATTCAACAATTTACTAGAATTTAACTAAACTTAAACTCAAGAACACAAACAAAAATTTATACCTCTTGCTTTGAATTGGACAGGACTAAACTCAAAATCAGATTACTCCCTCCCACTCTCTATAGAAACTAAGCAAGTAATTCTCAACAGCATAACACATGAAGTTGATTGTTCAATTTATAGAAAACTTACTAATCATGCCAAGCCATTGTCCAAGAAGTTAAACCAAGAGATGGAGGGAGAATTCATTGGGTAATTAAGAGTTGGTGCAATAGTTGCCAACCACCCCCATCACCCACACCCATTATCATCATGGCTAGCTATTGGGAAGTTTGAGAGATGAAGGGATAGGCAGCCGTAGGCCAATGGTTCTTTACGTGTGGAAGAAAAGTGACTCACAAAATGGGACAAGCCAAATCTCAGCATTTGATAGCTATCTAATGCCACACACTATATGTTTAATACACCTATATGTATACTTAGGTTTTAAATCCAATTGGGTGCATATATTGTGACACCCCCAAATCTGGGTACTCCACTCCCACAAGATTTGGTGTTCACTATCCAAAACCATTACATCTAACTACCCATCATAAAGGATAAAGACATAATTTAAATAACTTAAACAATAATCTTTCCCATTAAGGGTTACATCATCATCTCAAGATAATCCCAGGTAATCTAACCTTAAATCTATTACATCAGTTTGCGGAATATATCATAAAATAAAATAAGTCTTGAAACATAAAACATTTAAATGATTTCTCATAATTCTTCAGCACTTGGACAATTCACCCTTTCCTTTGTTAGTGGCTGGCTCATCAACTTCCTCCACTTTAGCTGCAGTGTTAATTGCAAGAGTGAGCAAATAAATGCTCACTGATATATAAAGTAATAATGATAACAACATGAGAGTGAACAACGAATGCTGAACAATAATAAACTTGTTCTACGAATTAAAAATAGAAAACAAGTTTGGACTTTAATATCTGAGGGTCTTAAAACCACGAACTATGTCCCCGGTACTTAAGTATTATTACCCAACCTTAACAGTCATTTAAACTATACGGACCCTTCTTAACGTACTTAGGGGGATCAGCCCTTTGTACCATGTATTGTGCATAAACATCTAAATGTTACACGTACAAAATCCTTTATGTTAGGGTTGTTTGTCTCAGTTTGAATTTAGAATTTCCGCACTAAAGAAAGTTTAGTTTGGAACTAGCTTATCAGTGCTTCTAGAATTTTAGAACACTGTTCAATTATGGATCAATTTAATCAATAAGAGTTTGCTAACTAATTGAAGGTCTAATACAAGAATGTATAACTGAACAAAGCTATCCAAGTCAAAGATCGGATATCAACAATATAATTGAATAAACATGATATGCCGCAAAGTGCTATATCTAAAAGAGTTAGAACAATTTTATTTGAATCGATGTATTAGAACAATATATGCTTTGTATAATAATTAGGAAAGTGGAACTCGCTCGATGTAATGAATTAGGTTACAAGAGCTTGCACAAACATACTCAAGATAAACTAGGCTTGCTCAACTTTATAAGAGTATTAGGAATTTGTACAATAATGATTTAGGAATGGGAACATGCATTCAATATGAAAAGAATGAAGTTAGAAAGCTTGCTCAATGTAAAGAGTTAAGGCCGGTTTAGAAACTTCCTCAATAATAACAAGGTAGAGTTAGAAAACTTGCTTTGATCGTAGGCTATACAAATGTAAAATAATCTCCAATTACCCTGCATACATCATTGAAATCGCATAAACAATTAGTTGTATAAATATTAGCTATATAGGTTTTAACCCCTCATTTAAGTCATAACCCTAACTTAGCACCTAACCATGTAGGTTAACATACTTAATCGAATCTAAAATCTCATTACAAGCCAACATAACCTAATGATTCATCTCTAACCTTTGAAAACATTTCATTTGGTTTCATTTTTATAACTTATTTAAATAATTATTTAAAATCTTTACACTTTGCATCACAACACATTATAATCTGTTATTCTAGTTTTTATTATACCTTAACATCATTAACATGCTTGCTTAGCTAACATAAGTCCATTATACATGACCTGCAAATAAGCAGACTTCACTGTCTCGGACTAGGCTATGGCGCAGCTGCGCCATACTTAAGTCTGGGACCCAAAGCAAATTCTTAGCTTTTTGGTCTTGGCACCAAACAGAGTCTATACTGGTGCTCAATGCATAAATGCAGAACGCAAATGCGCCATTTTCGATTTGTGGTGATGGTATGCAATTGCACCACACACCTGATAGAAATGCACAACACTACTCTACTACACGGCTGAAACCCAAACAACCCAAAACACTACAAAATTCACAAACCTAAACATCTAAAATTCTGTAATAACATCCATAAATATGCAATACCACATAATAACAACATAAACACTCTATATATACAATTTTGAAGGATCAAAATCCCAATTTTTCCCAAATTTCTTCTTTTTTACACTATTAGCGAATTCGATCATCACGAATTCGTTTCTTGACCAATTGACGCGATTTCGATTACGCCGCTTTCGTTTCTTAGCATACAAACATATTCTAGCTTCAATTTGCATATTACAACACATATAGAGTACCAATTTTTGTACTTTCTAAGCCATATAATAAAAACATAAATACTGCTATTTCATTTTCTTCTTAAAATTCAATTTCACAAATTTGAACATCAACCAAGGATTATAGATTATAACTAACAAGTTTAGCAATAACATACATACATATAATTCAACATCTTAACCCTATCCAACAAAATTTCCAATTAACAGAAAATAGGTATTGCAAATAAAATTAAGATAAATTATACCTTTAAAACCCTAGTTGAATGCTAGCAAAAGATGATGACCCTCTCTCAAAATCACTGTGATTCTTCCTTCTCAAATCTCTGTGGTTTTTCCCTTCTTTTTTTTTTCTCACCAACTCTCTGGTCTTCACTATGTTTCTCTATTCACTGACTATAGCGTTAGGAGGAAAAATAAGGCGCGTATAATAACCTGATATGGAACGTTCTCTTTCAGTTAGAAAAATAAAAAGACGTCAGTTGGAATAAGCCAAAGGCCACAAGGCCTTGTTTGGCTAACACCTCCCCCCCCCCCCCCAAATAGATTATTTAAATAATATTTATATCATATAGTTACTACTTGTCACACATGTAACCATTTTAATAGCTTATAATTTATAATTATAATAATTATATTCTTATTATAATTATGCTTATAATAAATAATTAAATAATTATATATCTAATTTAATTAATAAATTAGAAACGTCACTTTGTTTAATTTATTTATTTCCTTTAAATTAAACAATTCACTTAATTTAATTATCTTCCCTTAAATTAAATCCTTCAGATAAAATAATCAACACTCAATTAATTATCATTAATTAATTTAGTTACTAAATTAATTCACCACAACTCATCAATTATTTATTTTTCTCCATAAATAAAATATTTAAAATACTTATTTAATTCAATAAATATTTAAATTAAATTATAAATTTCTCGATCGTTACATCCTTCCCTCCTTAAAAGGATTCTGTTCCCAGAGTCACAACTCAAAAAAAAATCTATTCATTACATTCTTCCATCCTTAACAAGATTTTGTCCCCTGAATCGCTATACAAAATCAAGCAAACAACTGAGGATAATTCTTCATCATAACGCTTTCAATTTCTCATGTAGCTTCTTCAGCATTGTGGTTCCTCTAGATTACCTTAACAGAAGGTATTACCTTATTCCTCAGTACTTTCTCTTTTCTATCGATAATTTGAACATGGACTTCTTCATATGATAAATCTTTCTCAAACTGTAAGGGCTCATATTCTATAACATGTTTATAGTCAGGCTTATATGGCCTCAATACTGATACATGGAAAATATTATGAATATGCTCCAACTCTGAAGGAAAAGCTACCTCGTACGCCACTTCTCTAACTCGTCGAAGCACTTCAAAAGGTCCTATAAATCTAGGGCTCAATTTCCCCTTTTTTCCAAATCTAATTTTCCCCTTCCAGGGAGACACTTTCAAGAAAACATAACTACCGACATCGAATTCTCGATTTTGTTGATGCTGATCGGCATATTTCTTCTGTCTATCCTGTGCGGCTATCAATCTTGCTCGAATCACCTTGATGATCTCGACGGTTTGTTGAACCAATTCTGGACCCAATAGCTGACGTTCACCTACCTCGTCCCAACATAACGGAGTTCTGCACTTCCTGCCGTATATGCTTTGTAAGGCGGTATGCCAATACTTGCGTGATAGCTATTATTATAGGTAAATTCCACCAACGGTAGATGGTCATCCCAATTTCCCTTGAAATCCATTATACATGCTCTGAGCATATCTTCTAGTGTTTAGATGGTTCTCTCACTTTGTCTGTCGGTTTGAGGATGATACGTTGTGATCTTCCTTAGCTGTTTTCCCAAACATTCTTGTAATCGTTTCCAGAAATTAGACGTGAAATGCGAATCTCTGTCTGATACAATGGACACTGGTACACCGTGTCTTGACACAATTTCCTTCACGTACAGCTTTGCTAATCGATCAGAGAGTTAGAGGGAGAGCTTGGAAGAAGAGAGAAAATAGTGAGACTGAGTTGGAGGAGAAAGGTTTTGGAAAAGGATTACTATCTTTTGCTAGCATATAATCAAGGATTAAAGGTATACTCTACTCCTATTGTTCATGCTTTGAGTTTCAAGGATTATTTTTTGTAAATTTCTAAATCACGTGGATTGATATATATATATATATATATATATATATACATGTATATAAGGTATATAATATGTTCATCATCACATGTGAGTGGGGTTTGATGATTAAAATTCATGTAAATGGGTTTGTAGTAAGAAAAATAAATAACAGTGATATGTTTATATGATGTGGCTTTAGAACACTGTTCAATTATGGATCAATTTAATCAATAAGAGTTTGCTTACTAATTGAAGGTCTAATACAAGAATGTATAACTGAACAAGGCTATCCAAGTCAAAGCGGCGTAATCGAAATCGTGTCAATTGGTCAAGAAACGAATTCGTGATGATCGAATTCGCTAATAGTGTAAAAATGAAGAAATTTGGGAAAAATTTGGGATTTTGATCCTCCAAAATTATATATATAGAGTGTTTATATTATTATTATGTGGTATTGCATATTTATAAATGTTATTACAGAATTTTAGATGTTTAGGTTTGTGAATTTTGTAGTGTTTTGGGTTGTTTGGGTTTTAGCCTGCAGTAAGAAAGCGAAGTGTTACGCGTTTTCGTTCTCGGTGTGTAGCGCACTGCGCCATCATCACAATCGAGAAATGGCGCAATTTCTTATTCATTGGTTTTCATGATTGAGCACCGGTATGTATTTCTTTGACCGGTGCCAAGGCTAAAAGCAAGAATACACGGCTTTGGTCCCAGAACTTAAGTATGGCGTAGAGCTGCATATACCTCGGGTCTCGAGACAATGAAGTCTGCTTATTTGCAGGTCATGTATAATGGACTTATGTTAACTAAGCAAGCATGTTAATGATGTTAAGGCATAATAAAAACTATAATAACAAATTGTAATGTGTTGTGATGCAAAGTGTAAAGATTTTAAATAATTATTTAAATAAGTTATAAAATGAAACCAAATGTGATGTTTTCAAAGTTTAGAGATGAATCATTAGTTTATGTTGGCTTGTAATGAGATTTTAGATTCGTTAAGTATGTTAACCTACATGGTTAGGTGCTAAGTTAGGGTTATGACTTAAATGAGCGGTTAAAACCCATAAAGCTAATATTTATACAACTAATTGTTTATGCGATTTCAATGATGTATGTAGGATAATTGGAGATTATTTTACATTTGTGTAGCCTACAATCAAGGCAAGTTTTCTAACTCTACCTTATTATTATTGAGCAAGTTTTTAAACCTTAACTCTTTACATTGAGCAAGCTTTCTAACTTCATTCTTTTCATATTGAATGCATGTTCCCATTCCTAAATCGTTATTGTACAAGTTCCTTAAATTCTTGTAAAGTTGAGCAAGCCTAGTTTATCTTGAGTATGTTTGTGGAAGCTCTTATAACCTAATTTATTACATCGAGCGAGTTTCACTTTCCTAATTATTATACAAAGCATGTATTGTTCTAATACATTGATTCAAAGGAGATTGTTCTAACTCTTTTAGGTATAGCACTTTGCATGCATATCATGTTTATTCAATTATATTGTTGATATCCGATCTTTAACTTGGATAGCCTTATCCAGTTATACATTCTTATATTAGACCTTCAATTAGTAAGCAAAATTTTATTGATTAAATTGATCTATAATTGAACAGTGTTCTAAAATTCTAGAAGCACTGATAAGCTAGTTCCAAACTAAACTTTATTTAGTGCGGAAACTAAACTATTTCTATTTCTTATTGTTGTTATTCAGAATTTGAATTGTTGTAATTCATTGCTTCAAATGAGATTGCTCTAACTCATTTGAATGTAGTACTTTGCATGAATTCCATGTTTACCCAAATGTATATCATTGTTATTAACCTTTGATTTAAGCAACCTTGTTCAGGTTGGTATCAAAGCCATAGGTTATGAACCTTAGGTGGGAAAAACCTTAGGAAGTAACCTTTAAGGAAATAGAAAACATAGAGGTGTTCAACTCTTATTGAGTTTTAAGGAATGGATTAAGGTATCCATTGAAGTTAAATAACTAAAGACATTATGTGCTATGTATTAATAACTTATGTGCTCACGAGTATCGAAAATACTAAGTAAAACTTAAAAAAATTTGTTGTCAGGATGTCTAACGAAGGAGAACTTAAAACATTTTGTTGTTAGGATGTCTAACGAAGGAGGATCCAGTCCAACTAGGGAAGCGATACCTTAGATACCTATAGACGATGAACCCCGAGATATTCATGTTGTGTGGGAATAGCTGATCTGGGAGGATGAGCCTGTAACCGATCCCGAGGAGAACAGTTTGGAGGAGATAGAGGAGGATGATGAGGAAGAGGATCCTGAGGAGTTTTCACCAAACTCCATATCAACCGAGATGTATGATGCTCTGTATGACCGTAACATAGAGTTACAGGACGAAGTTGAGGAGCTGAAGGAGATGGTTAAGATGCATCATGCTGCGGTAGAGGAGAAGGATGCAGAGATTCAGGAACTTGACTCAAAACTTGGAAATACAGAGTGGGACTTAGTTCATACCAAGGGTCAGCATGAAGACCTGTTGGCGGTGAACGAGAAGATGAAGACTGACATGGAGAAATTGAAAGATGATTTCAAGGAGGATTCAGCTAAGCGTGCAAGAACAGAGGATGCTTGGATAAAGGCGACTCAACGTGCAGACCGTGCTAAAGCTAAGGTCCAAGTGAAGAAAGCCAAGATGAGGGAGATGGATTATGCTTTTAATTCGGCGATTGATAGGGCCCAGGATCGAGTTTATTATTACCCACCTAAGTTTAAGAATTCGTCGTGGTTCGTGATGGATCGTAGAACAGTGTATCGTATCATGGAGGAAGAACATCGAGAAGCCTTACGACATCTTAATATGTCTAGATAGAAATAATAATAATTTTTGGTTAGTTATGTGAATAAATAAATTGTGAATCCCTTATTTTGAGATGAATAAAGGGATAGTATAAGTATGTAATCCTGAAACTTGTCTAGTTCAGGAAAGTGGATGTTTATAGCGGTTAGGCTATCTTTAACATGTTTAAAAATTTATGAATAAATAAAATATCAAGGTTTATTTAAAATGTTATGTGTTAAAGCTTTAATCTAGGAATGTTTAAGTTCAACTTTAAATACCCAAGAAGTTGAGTAAGGAACTAATAAGCGTATATTTTAACAGAAGATGCCTCCTAGAAGAAGACAACCAAGAAAGCAAGCACCTCCTGGGGGGTCAACTAATAATAACGAGGCCAACGCTAATCTGGTTCAGCAGTTGGTAGCTCTGTTGACGGGTGCACTTGCGAATCAACCGCAAGCTCAAGTCATGACTTTCAAGGAGTTCAAAGCAGTTGGACCGCCATAGTTTCAAGGGTCTATGAATCCAGTGGAAGCCCAAACCTGGATCATGGAAATGGAAAAGGTGTTCGACATTGCTAGAGTTAACGAAGAACAGAAAACTGCGTTCACAACGTTCATGCTGAAGTCTGAAGCTAGCTACTGGTGGCAAGAAATAAGGTTCGTGGAGGACAAGGAGTGATATTGTGGGATAGATTTAAGGAGATGTTTTTCAAAATGTAATTTCTGGCGAGTTCTTAGAATCAGCTGGAAGTGCAATTTCTGGAGCTGAAGCAAGGAACAATGACAGTGCCAGGATATGCTGTGAAGTTTAACGAGTTGGCAAGGTTTGCCACATACCAAGTCAAAACTGATGAACGTAAAGCGAGAAGGTTCGAACAAGGATTGAAACCCTGGCTGTATAGCAATGCTTCAATGTTCTAGTTGAATACATTTATGGCTGTACTGGAGAAGGCAATTATCGCGGAAGGTGGAAGCGATGCCTTGACCAAGTACAACCAAGAACAAAAGAAGAAGAAGAATGAGAGTGAGAATAAAGCTGGTGGAAGTAACGTTGGAAATAACAATCAAAAGAGGAAGTGGAGCGAGAATCCGACTGCGGGAGGACATCAAGGAAGTCAGCAGAAGAAAAAGTTTGAAGCTTGTGCGATGTGCGGGAAGAACCATACTGGGGTATGTTTGAAGGGAAAGCGGGTGTGTTTCAACTGTGGTCAGGAGGGACACATTGCACCGAACTTTTTTAGTCTGAATAAAGGAGCATGTTTTACTAGCGGATCAAAGGATCACATGGCTCGTGATTACCCTAAGAAGCCAGCGGGAAATGCAAGTGCTGGAAAAGGAAACAACAACAGTGGTGGCCCATTGACTATCACTGGACCAGCACAGTCAAGCCGACCTACTACGAGGACTTTCAATATGATCGTGCAGGACGCTATACAGTCTAAGGATGTGGTGTCAGGTATCATTCCAATTAATGGTATTAATGCTTATGTACTATTTGATTCAGGTGCTACTTGTTCATTTATATCCGATGAATTTTCTTAGAATTTAGATTTGCCTCAGGAAGAATTAGAATTTCCCTTAAGTATAGAGATTGCGAATAAGGAAGTGATTCCTATTAGATTTGTATATAGGAATTGTAGAGTGGTTATAAAGGGTCACGAGATGATGGTAAATTTGATACCAATTAGACTTGATGAATTTGATGTTATACTGGGAATGGATTGGCTATTCAATTACGGAGCAGTAATTGATTGTCAAAGGAAGTGTGTTAACCTTATGACTCCGTCAAAGGTTGTGTTCTTTGGCAGCAAGTCACCTCAACAAACAAGTTGTCTGACGATGATGCAAGCCAAAAAGTTGTTAAGACAAGGATGTGTTGGATACTTAGCCAATATAGTCGATACGCAAAAGAAGAGTGCAAAGTTAGAAGAGATACCGATTATAAGAGATTTTGCAGACGTATTTCCAGACAATTTGCCGGGTCTTCCGCCGAATCGACAAATCAAGTTCATAATTGACTTACTACCAGGAATTGCCCCGATATCTAAGGAACCATATAGAATGGCCCCGGTAAAGATGAAGGAGTTAATGGTGCAATTACAAGAATTGCTCGATAAGAAGTATATTCAGCCGAGTGTGTCGCCATGGGGAGCACCGGTGTTGTTTGTTAAGAAGAAAGATGGATCAATGTGGCTCTGCATTGATTATAGAGAATTGAATAAGGTCACGATTAAAAAAAAGTATACATTACCTATGATCGATGACATGTTCGATCAGTTGAAGGGAGCAAGATATTTCTCGAAGATAGACTTGAGAAGTGGTTATCATCAGTTGAAGGTGAGACCGAAGGATGTACCAAAAATAGCGTTCAGGACTCGATATGGTCATTACGAGTTTCTGGTTATGTCTTTTGGTTTAACCAATGCACCTGCACCATTCATGGATTTGATGAACAGGGTGTTTAAATCATTTTTGGACAATTTTGTGGTGGTGTTTATTGATGATATACTAGTGTATTCCAAATCCAAAGAGGAAAATATGGAACATTTAAGATTGACGTTGGAGACACTGAGAAAAGAGAAGTTGTACGCTAAGTTCTCAAATTGTGAATTTTTGTTGGAGCGTGTACAATTTCTTGGACACGTTATTGATAAGGATGGAATTTCGGTGGATTTATCAAAGATTGAAGCTGTAATAAACTGGGATCAGCCAAAGACACCGTCAGAAGTAAGGAGTTTCTTAGGATTGGCAGGTTATTACAGGCGTTTTATTCAAGACTTTTCCAAAATTGCAACTCCATTGACAAATTTAACTAGGAAAGTGGTTAAGTTTGTTTGGAAAGAGAAGTGTGAGGAAAGTTTTCAAGAATTAAAGAAGAGGTTGAGCTCTGCACCTGTGTTGTCATTGCCTGATGATACAAGAAATTTTGTGGTGTTTAGTGACGCATTGCATAAAGGATTAGGCTGTGTGCTTATGCCGAACGGCAGAGTTATTGCGTATGCATCACGTCAATTGAAAGATTACGAGAAGGGGTATCCGACTCATGACTTAGAGTTGGCAGCGGTGGTATTTGCCCTGAAGATTTGGAGACATTATCTTTATGGAGAGAGGTGTGAGATATATACCGACCAAAGAAGTCTGAAGTATATCTTTACACAAAAAGACTTGAATATGTGACAGAGAAGATGGTTGAAGCTGATCAAAGACTATGACTGCGAGATTTTCTATCATCCTCGAAAGGCAAATGTTGTTGTTGATGCTTTAAGTAGGAAGGGAAGGGAGAAGTTAATGTTATTAACTGCTCAGGAGAAGCTAGTGTCGGAAATGGCTAAGATTGAGTTGGAAATTAAATATCTGACAGAATTCGATGAAAAGTTATTCTAGATGGGAAACAGTTCAACGTTAGTAGATAAGGTGAAGAATGCACAACTTTAGGATGAAGGCTGTGAAAAGATAAAACAGAAGATATCTGAAGATGAGGAAAAAAAATCAAAATCGATTCAGAAGGGTTACTTCGATTCGAAGGGAGAATTTGGGTTCCACCAGTACCAGAAGTTAAAGAGGAAATTATGAATGAAGCTCATAATTCAAGATATTCGATTCACCCTAGGAGTACAAAGATGTAACAGGATCTTAGACATCATTTTTGGTGGCCGAATATGAAGAAAGATGTGGCTGAGTGTGTGGAGAAATGTTTAACGTGTCAGAAAGTCAAAGCTGAACATCAAAGGCCAAGCGGATTACTACAACCATTGGAGATACCAGAATGTAAATGGGAGCATATCACAATGGATTTTATGGTAGGTCTTCCAACAACTCAACAAGGTTACGATGCCATCTGGGTGATTATCGATCGATTAACGAAGTCGGCACACTTTTTGCCAATTAAGATTTGATTTACCCTAGATCGATTAGCAAAGCTGTACGTGAAGGAAATTGTGTCAAGACACGGTGTACCAGTATCCATTGTATCAGAAAGAGATCCGCGTTTCACGTCTAATTTCTAGAAATGATTACAAGAATGTTTGGGAACATAGCTGAGAACGAGCACAGCGTACCATCCTCAAACCGACGGACAAAGTGAGAGAACCATCCAAATACTAGAAGATATGCTCAAAGCATGTATAATGGATTTTAAGGGAAATTTAGATGACCATCTACCGTTGGTGGAATTTGCCTATAATAATAGCTATCACGCGAGTATTGGCATGCCGCCTTACAAAGCGTTATACGGAAGGAAGTGAAGAACTCCGTTATATTGGGATGAGGTAGGTGAACATCAGCTATTGGGTCCAGAATTGGTTCAACAAACCGTCGAGATCATCAAGGTGATTCGACCAAGATTGATAGCCGCACAGGATAGACAGAAGAAATATGCCGATCAGCATCGATAAAATCAAGAATTTGATGTTGGTAGTTATGTTTTCTTGAAAGTGTCTCCCTGGAAGGGGAAAATTAGATTTGGCAAAAAGGGGAAATTGAGCCCTAGATTTATAGGACCTTTTGAAGTGCTTCGACGAGTTGGAGAAGTGGCGTACGAGGTAACTTTACCTTCGGAGTTGGAGCATATTTATAATATTTTCCATGTATCAGTATTGAGGCCATATAAGCCTGACTATAAACATGTTATAGAATATGAGCCCTTACAGTTTGAGAAAGATTTGTAATATGAAGAAGTCCTTGTTCAAATTATCGACAGAAAAGAGCAAGTACTGAGGAATAAGGTAATACCTTCTGTTAAGGTAATTTGGAGGAACCACAATGCTGAAGAAGCTACGTAGGAACTTGAAAGCGTTATGATGAAGAATTATCCTCAGTTGTTTGCTTGATTTTGTATAGCGATTCTGGGGATAAAATCTTGTTAAGGAGGGAAGAATGTAATGAATAGATTTTTTTTTCGAGTTGTGATTCTGGGGACAGAATCCTTTTTAGGAGGGAAGGATGTAACGATTGAGAAATTTATAATTTAATTTAAATATTTATTGAATTAAATAAATATTTTAAATAATTTATTTATGGAGGAAAATAAATAATTGATGAGTTGTGGTGAATTAATTTAGTAACTAAATTAATTAATGATAATTATATAAGTGTTGATACTTTTATACGAAGGAATTAATTTAAGGGAAGATAATTAAATTAAATGAATTGTTTAATTTAAAGGAAATAAATAAATTAAACAAAGTAACGTTTCTAATTTATTAATTAAATTAGATATATAATTATTTAATTATTTATTATAAGCATAGTTATAATAAGAATATAATTATTATAATTATAAATTATAAGCTATTAAAATGGTTACATGTGTGACAAGTAGTAACTATATGATATAAATATTATTTAAATAATCTATTTGGGGGGAAATGGTGTTAGCCAAACAAGGCCTTGTGGCCTTTGGCTTATTCCAATTGACGTCTTTTTATTTTTCAAACTGAAAGAGAACGTGCCATATCAGGTTATTATACGCGTCTTATTTTTCCTCCTAAGGCTATAGTCAATGAAGAGAGCAACATAGTGAAGAGCAGAGAGTTAGTGAGAAAAAAAAAAGGGAAAAACATCATAGATTTGAGAAGGAAGAATCACAGTGATTTTGAGAGAGGGTCATCATCTTTTGCTAGCATTCAACTAGGGTTTTAAAGGTATAATTTATCTTAATTTTCTTTGCAATACCTATTTTCTGTTAATTGGAAATTTTATTGGATAGGGTTAAGATGTTGAATTATATGTATGTATGTTATTGCTAAACTTGTTAGTTATCATCTATAATCCTTGGTTGATGTTCAAATTTGTGAAATTGAATTGTTAGAAGAAAATTAAATAGCAGTGTTTATGTTCTTATTATATGACATAGAAATTACAAAAATTGATGCTATATATGTGTAATAATCTGTAGTTTGTTATTGGATTATGTTAATATGCTAAGAAACGAAAGCGGCGTAATCGAAATTGTGTCAATTGGTCAAGAAACGAATTCCTGATGATCGAATTCGCTAATATTGTAAAAATAAAGAAATTTGGGAAAAATTGGGATTTTGATCCTTCAAATTTGTATATATAGAGTGTTTATGTTGTTATTATGTGGTATTGCATATTTATGGATGTTATTACAGAATTTTAGATGTTTAGGTTTGTGAATTTTGTAGTGTTTTGGGTTGTTTGGGTTTCAGCCGTGTAGTAGAGTAGTGTCAATGGTTGTTTAGTTGGGCTAAGTGCAGCTTATCTATCATCAGCAGAATTCAAGACAACAAGACCACAGGCCGGGCTGAAGTTTCTTTAGTCGAGCACCAAATAGATTGTTTCATCGGGTACCAAGGCCAAAATCATAAATGAAACCAGCCATTTAGTCATTAGAGATATTAGCATTTTTATTTATTTACATTTAAATTGCACTAATTTACACTAATTGTTTATGTCAATTCATTTATCGTAGGTAAATTATTTTCACTCAGGTATTTATCAAAAGAACTTTATTTATTGGTGGAGCAACATTTTCATATCAGCAATCTAACTTTTTGATTCAATTCATTCCTTCATATTGTCTCAACCTTTCAGTTCTAACTCTTTATTATAAATTTTCAGTTTATTTTTTCATTCAAATTTTTCGATAAGTTGTTCCAACCAAACTTTCTTTAGTAAATTCAAATTCAAATCGAGATCAAATAACAACCCTAACATGGGATTTTGTACGTAAGGGTGATCTTCTATCAGAAGGGTCCGTATTAAACGACTGTTAAGGTCATGATATCTATGTATATCATATAGTTCGTGGTCTTAAGACCCTCAGATAATTAAAGTTCAAACATGTTTTCTATTTTTAATTCATAGAACAAGTTTATTATTGTTCGCCATTCGTTGTTCACTCTCATGTTGTTATCATTATTACTTTCTATATCAGTGATCATTTGTTTGCTCACTCTTGCAATTAACACTGCAGTACTACTTTCTAGTGGATGGCTCATCAACTTTCTCCACTTTAGCTGCAGTGTTAATTGCAAGAGTGAACAAACAAATGCTCACTGATATAGAAAGTAATAATGATAATAACATGAGAGTGAACAACCAATTCTGAACAATAATAAACTTGTTCTATGAATTAAAAATAGGAAACAAGTTTGGACTTTAATATCTGAGGGTCTTAAGACCACGAACTATGTCCCGTACTTAGGTTTTATCACCCATCCTCAATGTATCATTTAGACTATACTTTAATTCTTCTTAACGCATTTCTTAAGGGATCAGCCTTTTCGTACCATGTATTGTGTACAAACATCTAAATGTTACACATACAAAATCCCCTATGTTAGGGTTGTTTGTCTTAGTTTGAATTTAGAATTTCCACACTAAAGAAAGTTTAGTTTGGAACTAGCTTATCAGTGCTTCTAGAATTTTAGAACACTGTTCAATTATGGATCAATTTAATCAATAAGAGTTTGCTTAATAATTGAAGGTCTAATACAAGAATGTATAACTGAACAAGGCTATCCAAGTCAAAGATCGGATATCAACAAATTAATTGAATAAACATGATATGCATGCAAAGTTCTATATCTAAAAGAGTTAGAACAATTTCATTTGAATCGATGTATTAGAACAATATATGCTTTGTATAATAATTAGGAAAGTGAAACTCGCTCGATATAACGAATTAGGTTACAAGAGCTTGCACAAACATACTCAAGATAAACTAGACTTGCTCAACTTTACAAGAATTTTATTAACTTGTACAATAACGATTTAGGAATGGGAACATGTATTCAATATGAAATGAATGAAGTTAGAAAGCTTGCTCAATGTAAAGAGTTAAGGTTTAGAAACTTGCTCAATAATAACAAGGTAGAGTTAGAAAACTTGCCTTGATTGTAGGCTACACAAATGTAAAATAATCTCCATTTACCTTACATACATCATTGAAATCGCATAAACAATTAGTTGTATAAATATTAGCTTTATGGGTTTTAACCCCTCATTTAAGTCATAACCCTAACTTAGCACCTAACTATATAGGTTAACATACTTAACGAATCTGAAATCTCATTACAAGCCAACATAACCTAATGATTCATCTCTAACCTTTGAAAACATCATATTTGGTTTCATTTTATAACTTATTTAAATAATTATTTAAAATCTTTACACTTTGCATCACAACACATTACAATCTGTTATTATAGTTTTTATTATGCTTTAACATCATTAACATGCTTGCTTAGCTAACATAAGTCCATTATACATGACCTGTAAATAAATAGACTTCATCGCCTCGCATCTGTGGTAGGCGCAGCCATTACGCCCATACTTAAGTTCGGGACCTAGGCAGCAAATGCTGCTAATTTGGCTCGCACTAAAGAAATGCTACCGGTGCTCAATCATAGAACATGAAAAGAATAAGACTCACATTGCTTTCGATTTGTGGTGATGGCGCAATTGAATTACACACACCAAAAAGAAACGCACAACTCTGCTCTTCTCAAATCTTTGTGATTTTTCCCTTCTTTTTTTTCTCACCAACTCTCTCCTCTTCACTATGTTTCTCTCTTCACTGATTATAGCCTTAGGAGGAAAATAAGACGCGTATAATAACCTGATATGGCACATTCTCTTTAAGTTAGAAAAATAAAAAGACGTCAGTTGGAATAAGCCAAAGGCCACAAGGCCTTGTTTGGCTAACACCTTTCCCCCCAAATAGATTATTTAAATAATATTTATATCATATAGTTACTACTTGTCACGCATGTAACCATTTTAATAGCTTATAATTTATAATTATAATAATTATATTCTTATTATAATTATGCTTATAATAAATAATTAAATAATTATATATCTAATTTAATTAATAAATTAGAAACGTCACTTTGTTTAATTTATTTATTTCCTTTAAATTAAACAATTCATTTAATTTAATTATCTTCCCTTAAATTAAATCCTTCAGATAAAATTATCAACACTCAATTAATTATCATTAATTAATTTAGTTACTAAATTAATTCACCACAACTCATCAATTATTTATTTTCCTCCATAAATAAATTATTTAAAATATTTATTTAATTCAATAAATATTTAAATTAAATTACAAATATCTCGATCGTTACATATATGGGTTTAAATGATAAGACAATATTATGTTAGCCATTTAAGGTATTAATTATAATCCATGTATATTTTGAAAATGCCAAATTAGGATTTAATTTAGTAGTGACACCCCACATTATCACAACTTTTATTATATTATTTATTCACATAGTTATAAGATAGGTATTAATGCACTATATATACACATTACATGATCACATAGACATCATTTGTATAACTTTCACATTTCGTTAATCTTATTATATAGTTTCCGTGGTATATAATATAGTTACTATTAGGTGTCACATTATACACTCTTTTTAATGTAGCTATTAAACATTACTACATATTTTGTACATAATGAATTAAATAGATAATACATACTCTAATTATGTAATTTACTTTTCTCACAATAACAATTAATAATCACATAACATTAACTAATCACTATTAATATACTATAATATAAATTAACAATTAATGTTAATTAATTGTTTTCTTGATAATTCCTCCGTCGATTAATATTACTATTAATATCTAACCGAAATTCTTTAATAAAAAATAACAACTACTATAGATTAATTGTTTGCTTAACAATTCTTTCGTTAATCAATATATTCCTTAACCGTGCCACACAAGGCTATCAACGAGTTTACCACAAACTCTACAAGTTCTCAATTATTCAGTTATTTAATATAATTGAGTGAACTCATTTCGAAATATAAAAATTTAAATAAATATTCATTTCCATTAATATTTCCATTTATTAATACGTGGAAATTCTTGGGTATTACATCCTCCCCCCCTTATAAAAATTCTGTCCCGGAATTGCTACAAGGTTACACAAACAGATGGGGATAATCCCTCATCGTCATATCTTCTAACTCCTACATTGCCTCCTCGACATCGTGGTTACGCCAAAGCACTTTTACAGAGGAAATAACTTTATTTCTTAAGGTTTGCTCTTTCCTATCGAGAATTTGGATAGGAATTTCTTCGTACGCTAAATTCTTCTCCACTTGAATAGATTCATAAGTGATCACGTGTTTGTAGTCAGGCTTGTACGGACGCAACAAGGATATGTGAAACACATTATGGATTTGCTCCAACTCAGGTGGTAGTTTAATTTTGTATGCTACTTCGCCCACTCATTTTAGTATCTCGAACGACCCTATGAATCTTAGACTCAGCTTTCTTTTCTTGCCGAAACGGATCTTTCCCTTCTACAAAGATACCTTCAGGAATACAAAACTGCCAACTTTAAAATCTTAGTCTAGCCGATGCAAATCGGCATACTTTTTATGGCGATCTTGAGCTGCCACTAGTCTGGCCCTTATTATTGTCACCACGTCCGCGGTTTGTTGTACTAACTGCGGTCCGAGTATTCGTCGTTTTCCGACTTTGTCCCAACATAATGGTGTTCTGCACTTCCTCCCGTAAAGAGCTTCGTACGGTGGCTTGCTGATACTCGCATGGTAACTATTATTATATGCATATTCAACTAAAGGTAGGTGGTCGTCCCAATTTCCCTTGAAGTCCATCACGCAAGTCCTAAGCATGTCCTCCAGCGTTTGTATTGTCCGCTCACTCTGTCCGTCTATCTGAGGATGATAAGCGGTACTTAACCTTAACCGTGTTCCCATCCTCTCTTGCAAGCTTTTCCAAAATTTCGACGTAAAACGTGGGTCTCGGTCAGAAACAATCGACACTGGCACTCCATGTCGTGAAACGATTTCCTTTACGTATAGACTTGCTAACTGATTCAAACTGTAGCGGATTTTAATTGGTAGAAAATGTGCGGTCTTTGTAAGTCGATCCACGATAACCTAAATGGCATCAAAACCTTTCTGCGTGACTGGTAGTCCTACCATGAAATCCATCGTGATATGCTCCCATTTCCACTTCGGTATTTCCAACGGTTGTAGTAAACCACTCGGCCGCTGATGCTCTGCTTTTACGCGTTAACAAGTCAAACATCTACTAACGTACTCCACGATTTCTCGTTTCAAATTGGGCCACCAAAAATGTTGCCTCAACTCTCGGTAAATCTTAGTGCTTCCAGGATGAACGAAATACGTCATATTATGTGCCTCGTACAAAATCTCCTCTCGTAACTCGGCTACCGCCGGTAGCAACACTCTACCCTCGAATCTTAAGATATCGTTTTTATCCATTCAAAATTTCTCTTCCTCATTTACTGTGACCCTCTTCCTGATTTTCTCACATTCTCCATCTTTCTCATGGGCTTCCTTTACTCTATCCAACAATGTCGGACAAGCTTCCATTATAAATAATTTTTCTTCAGACCTCTCCGGTCCCTTTACCTCTATTTCCAATTTTTCCATTTCTCTTATTAACTCTTCCTGAGTTGTCAGTTGAAACAATTTCTCCCTTCCTTTTCGCTTTCGGTCAAAGGCTTAAGAATTCACGTTTGCCTTCCCAGGGTGATAAAGAATCTCACAGTCATAATCTTTGATTAATTCTATCCACCTCCTCTGACGCATATTCAACTCCTTCTGTGTGAAGATATATTTCAGACTTTTGTGGTCCGTGTATATCTCACATTTCTCTCCGTACAAATAATGTCTCCATATCTTTAACGCAAAAACTACTGTCGCTAACTCTAAGTCATGAGTAGGGTATCATTTTTTGTAATCCTTCAATTATCGTGATGCATACGCAATGACTTTGTCGTGTTGCATAAGCACATAACCAAGTCCTCTATGTGATGCATCACTATACACCATAAATCCTCTTGTATCATCTGGTAATGATAATACAGGCGCCTCGCTCAATCTCTTCTTCAACTCTTGAAAACTCTCTTCGCATTTGTCGGTCCATAAAAATTTCATCGTCTTTCTCATCAGATTGGTCAACAGGGTTGCTATCTTAGATAAATCTTGGATAAATCTTCGATAGCACTAAGCTAACCCTAAGAAACTTCTCACCTCTGTCGGTGTTCTCAGTTGTTCCCAATTACTTACTGATTCGACCTTCTCAGGGTCTACTGAGATTCTATTCTCATCCACTACGTGGCCTAAGAATTAAACCTTCTTCATCCAAAATTCGAACTTAGAAAATTTCGCATACATCTTCTCTTTTCGCAGTGCCTCCAAAACAATCTTCAGGTGTTCCGCGTGATTTTCCTCTGTCTTCGAGTAGATCAAAATATCGTCAATGAAAACTACCACAAATTTATCCAATTATGGATTAAAAACTTGATTCATCAAGTCCATGAATGTTGTTGGAGCATAAGTCAAACACTACAAGAAAACCAGTCATTCTTGACGGCATCGCCGTCGCTTATAACTATAAGTGTCGCTTTAAGATTGAGGTCATCATGACGGCATCGCTGGCTTCAAGACAACCGTCGCCCCACACGTCGTCGCCCTTAGCTCCCGTCGCCAGCCATCGGCATCAGTGTCATTCCCAACAGGAGTTATTGGCGACGACATAATGTCAATAGTGACGGCTATACCGACGGCAAGGCCGTCGACAAAAACCCCATAAATTTTTTGAGAGAAAAATTCATTACCGACGGCATGACCATCGGCAATGCCTTTATAGCCATCAGCAATGTCCTTTTACCCATGTATGTCACTATATGTCATTGGCGACGGCATAGTCGTCGCCATTACCCCCGTCGGCAATGACTACATATATTTTGAATTTTGTTAAAAAAATTTCAAAATTTCCATGTTCATTTACAAATATACACCTATTATAAAATAATAACAACCATCAAATAACAACTATACCTGTTATAAACTACTAACCCAAATCAAATATATAGATAAAAAAATATAATGGCCGTTGGTAGAACTCAAAAACTGTACAAATACATACATGAAACTCAGAATATAACATAAACTAAACTAACTACAACCCATCGACGGTCTCCATGTCATCGAAGTCACGGTCATCACCTCAGTCTTTGGAGGAGGTCGTCATCATCAACTCGATACCATCGCCTGCATACTAAAGGAGGTTGTTCATCATCAACTCGACAGTCATCGCCTTGTACTGGAGGAGGATGCTCGTCATCAGCTCGGCGTTCATAACCAATGCCTCCACCTCCACGAGTCTCGTCAACAAGACCCTACACAATTAAAATATTAATAACAAAATCAAAGTGAAAACATATTTACATTATTTTAGTTTGTGTTCTTCAAGTTAGGCGGACGGGACTCGAACTCGGGCTCCGTATATCGTAATTGAGTCCCGTCAGTTGTAACGCATGTCTATTGCCTATGCGGTGCTATTGCCTATGTTCGTGTGTCAACTGGATGACCGAGGCGGGTTTTGGGCTCTTTTTTGGCTTTTTGCCTAACTGTTGGCGGGTTTTACAAACTGGGACTTAACTCGGTCTCCGTATGTTGGAATTGAGTCCCATAAGTTTTAACGCGTGTATAATACCTACGCTGTACTATGTGTGTGTTTGCATGGCGTTTAAACGGCCGAGATAGATTTTGGGCTCTTTTTTGGCTTTTTGCCTAACTGTTGGCGGGTTTTGCAAACTGGGACTTAACTCGGTCTCCATATGTCGAAAATGAGTCTTGTAAGTTGTAACACGTGTCTAATACCTACGCAATGCTATGTGTGTGTTTGTGTGGCGTTCGGACGGCCGAGGCGGGTTTTAGGCTCTTTTTCGGCTTTTTACCTAACTGTTGGTGGGTTTTGCAAACTGGGACTTTACTCAATCTCCATATGTTAGAATCGAGTCCTATAAGTTCTAACGCGTGTCTAATACCTACTCGGTGCTATGTGTGTGTTTGCGTAGCATTTGGACGATCGAAGCGGGTTTTGATTTATTTTTCGACTTTTTGCCTAAGTGTTGGCGAGTTTTACAAACTGGGCGATAACTAGGATTTCGTATATCAGAATCGAGTCTCGTAAGTTCTAACACATGTCTAATACCTACTCGGTGATATGGATGTGTTTGCGTGGTGTTCGAACGACCGAAGCGGGTTTTGACCTATTTTTCTGCTTTTTGCCTAAGTGTTGGCGAGTTTTGTAAACTAGGCGATAACTCAAAATTTGTATATCAGAATCGAGTCCCATAAGTTCTAAAGTGTGTCTAATACCTACTCGGTGCTATATATGTGTTTGTGTGGTGGTTGGACGGTCGAGGCGGGTTTTGGGCTCTTTTTTGGCTTTTTGCCTAACTATTGGCGGGTTTTGCAAACTAGGACTTAACTCGGTCTTCGTATGTCGGAATCGAGTCCCGTAAGTTATAACACATGTCTAATACCTACGTGGTGCTATATGTATTTTTGTGTGGCGTTTAGATGGCCGAGGCGGGTTTTGGGCTCTTTTCGGCTTTTTGCCTAACTGTTGGCGAGTTTTGCAAACTGGAACTTAACTCGATCTTTGTATGTCAAAATTGAGTCCCGTAACTTCTAACGAGTGTCGAATACCTACTCGGTGCTATGTGTTTGTTTGTGTGGCGTTTGGACGACCGAGGCGAGTTTTGACCTATTTTTCGGCTTTTTGCCTAAGTGTTGGCGAGTTTTACAAACTGGGCGATAACTCGGATTCCGTATATCGGAATCGAGTCCCATAAGTTCTAACACGTGTCTAATACCTACTAAGTGATATGTATGTGTTTGCATGGCGTTCGGACGACCGAGGCGGGTTTTGACTTATTTTTCAGTTTTTTGCCTAAGTGTTGGCGAATTTTGCAAACTGGGCGATAACTCGGATTCCGTATATTGCAATTGAGTCCTGTAAGTTCTAACGCATGTCTAATACCTACTCAGTGCTATGTATGTGTTTGCGTGGCGTTCGGACTACCGAGGCGGGTTTTGACCTATTTTTTGGCTTTTTGCCTATGTGTTGGCGAGTTTTACAAACTGGCCGATAACTCAGATTCCGTATATTGGAATCGAGTCCCATAAGTTCTAACGCGTGTCTAATACCTACTCTGTGCTATGTGTGTATTTGCGTGGCGTTCGGACGACCGAGGCGGGTTTTAACCTATTTTTTGGCTTTTTGTTTAAATATTGGCGAGTTTTGCAAACTAGGTGATAACTCGGATTCCATATATAAGACTCGAGTCCGTTAAGTTCTAACGTGTGTCTAATACCTACTCGGTGCTATGTGTGTATTTGCGTGGCGTTCGGACGACCGAGGCAGGTTTTGACCTATTTTTTGGCTTTTTGCCTAAGTGTTGGCAAGTTAGGCAGACGGGACTCGAACTCGGGCTCCGTATGTCAGAATCGAGTCTTGTCAATTGTAAAGTGTGTCTATTGCCTACTCAATGCTATGTGTGTGTTTGTGTGGCATTCGGACAACCGAGGTGGATTTTGACCTATTTTTCGGCTTTTTGCCTAAGTGTTGGCGAGTTTTGCAAACTGGGCAATAACTCAGATTCTGTATATCGGAATAGAGTCCCGTAAGTTCTAATGCGTGTCTAATACCTACTCGGTGCTATGTGTGTGTTTGCGTGGTGTTCGGACGACTGAGGTGGGTTTTGACCTATTTTTTGGCTTTTTGCCTAAGTGTTGGCGAGTTTTGCAAACTGGGAGATAACTTGGATTCTGTATATCAGACTCGAGTCCCATAAATTCTAACGCGTGTCTAATACCTACTCAGTGCTATGTGTGTGTTTGCATGGCGTTCAGACGAACGAGGCGGGTTTTGACCTATTTTTTGGCTTTTTGCCTAAGTGTTGGCAAGTTAGGCGGACGGGACTCGAACTCAGGCTCCGTATGTCAGAATTGAGTCCCATCAGTTGTAATGTGTGTCTATTGCCTACTCGGTGCTATGTGTGTGTTTACGTGGTGTTTGGACAACCGAGGTGGCTTTTGACCTATTTTTTTAGCTTTTTGCCTAAGTGTTGGCGAGTTTTGCAAACTGGGCGATAACTCGAATTCCGTATATAGGAATTGAGTCCCGTAAGTTCTAACACGTGTCTAATACCTACTCGGTAATATGTATATGTTTGCGCGGCGTTTGGACGAACGAGGAGGGTTTTGACATATTTTTCGGCTTTTTTGCCTAAATGTTGGCGAGTTTTGCAAACTGGGCGATAACTCGGATTCCGTATATCGGAATTGAGTCCCATAAGTTCTAACACGTGTATAATACCTACTCGGTGCTATGTGTGTGTTTGCATGGTGTTCGGACGACCGAGGCGGGTTCTGTCCTATTTTTTGGCTTTTTACCTAAGTTTTGGCGAGTTTTGTAAACTGGGCGATAACTCGAATTTCGTATATCAAACTCAAGTCCCATAAATTCTAACGCGTGTCTAATACCTACTCGGTGCTATGTGTGTGTTTGCATGGAGTTCAGACGACCGAGGCGGGTTTTGACCTATTTTTTAACTTTTTACCTTAGTGTTCGCAAGTTAGGCGGACGGGACTCGAACTCGGGCTTCGTATATCGAAATCGAGTCCCGTCAGTTGTAATGCATGTCTATTACCTATGCCTAGGCGTGTTAACTAGTTATTTGATAGTTTATATAAGCAATAAAATTACAAATAAGGAAATACATCAATAATAAGTTTTACTTATCGAATATGTGGAGGAAAGATGTTGGCCAAGACAACTGCACATACACGGATGGCCTCCTCCCGGACTACACCCATGAGGTCGTCAGCAGCAGCTGCAGGATCTATGAAGCCATGGACAACCTCCTGAGCAAGCTGGTAGATCCGCTCACGTGATGGTGCCCCTGACTGCACGACACTGCTCGCCATGCACCCCTCTATGATCTGCCTGAAGAAGTTGTCAGATAATGAAGGGCCGGAGCCTGATCCACTCGCACCACTACCTCCGGTGGGTGGGCGACATCGTGATCTCATAGCAGGGACTATAGTGTAGGCTGGGACACGGGGGATGCCCACAACTCTACCCTTCTTCGGCCCCACTGTAGCCTGCTGCCAGTCCTCCATCTCCTCATCCTCACGCTCAGAATCAGCCACTGGAGTGTCACCTTTCTGGGTGCTCCGGACAACAGAAAGGTCCTCGAATCGTGTCTGAAAAAATACAGAAATAGGTGAAAAGCAAGTATTACACAAATTTTTTTTAAAGAATTTCAAAGCCATCAAATACATACTAAATGAAATAATTCAATTACTTACCGCAATGCGCTCTACCTCACATAAGATATAACCACCGTCACCTTTCTTCTGGTGAGCGTGCCACCAAAACTCGAGGCGGGAAGGTCGGTGCTTTAGACTCGCCTCGAGTCTCTCCCTGTAGAGGTCGTACGACTGAATTACCAGCACTACCTCCAAGGCCCCCATGACCTGAATTACCAGCACGCCCACCACGATCGCCGCGTGGTGTACGGGCCATATCTGTATATATACTGTCACATGATCATCAAGAAGATAATATGTGGATACAAGTAAAAGGATACAAACACAAATATCAGAATCGTCATGCACATACAACTTGAAGGATATAATATGCATCTATATAACTAAAAGGAAACAACTATGACATTTGAATACAACTAAAAGGATACAATTTCACCAAAGTGGAATATGGCCTAAGTTTAGGGTACTAATTTATATTTAAGCCTAACTAAAAAGAAACAACTATAACATTTGAATACAACTAAAAGGATACAACATGCAGATATAACTAAACAGAGACAACTATTACGTTTGAATACAACTAAAACGACATAAAGAGTATATACTCCTAATCATTTATATCATCAAAGCCATCAATATCAGAATCATCATCTTCGAGAAGTAGATCTTCACTATCGTTGTTATCACCATCTTCGTCTTCCTCAACGATTTCTTCAATTATATCTACCTCCTCAACCACATCGTCTTCACTTTCGACAGCAACAACATCATCCTCTTCTTCACTAGACTCACTAATAATTTTCACATTAGTAGGTGTGACACTAGTAGACTCGACTTGTAAAGGTTCATCGTCTGGATGAGGAGTTGTGCCTTGAAAACCACGGGCTTTGGTGGTTATAACAACATGCCATAAGCTTGCAGGAGTCTTAACACTCCGCGCGTAGTACACTTGTGTTGCTTGACTTGCTAAAATAAAAGGCTCGTCCATACCACTCATCAGTCTTAGTTTTGACTTAACGTTAACACTCACCCGTCCTGATTTTTTATCTACTTTAACTCCATTCTCAACATCAAACCAATGACAATTGAAGTAAACTAATTCTTTATGACCCCAATACTTGAGCACGACAACTTCTAGCAATCGTCCGTACACTACCATCCCAAATGTTATCGTAAAGCTACCTTTCACCACAACACCAGAATCGTGACGTTTCCTTCCCAATATCGCAACACTTAAATCTATAACCATTGACAATGCAGCATGTATAAGTATCTATAGATCTTTCAGGGCCATCGACAATAAGCTTTAGCCGATTGGCAGCTAACTCATCTGTGAAGACCTAATGTACATTAACACAACATTGCACAAATGTTAATTACGCCATAAGAATAAATTAATCTATGATGGTAGATTCATTGAACTTATAAAGGTTAGACTTACATGATCTTTAAACCATTGCAAAAATTCTCCATTTCTCAAATTTTGCAAATCCCCGTCCGATATACTCGGATTCACTTCACGTACTTCAAAGATCATATCGACCGTAAAATACGCTTATATACTCAATGTGTTTGTAAAGGAACATGACACAATTACACTAGATATATATAGTTATGACTACTTACTTAATGTATGGCGCTACTTCATTCATGTTGACAAATGCATACAATGTGGCAGCTGTATACTCACTATCGGTCAAGAATCACCTTTTTTTACCGCCGAATGGGCGTATAGGATGACTAAAGGTCATTAATTCTCCATTTTCCTCGTGCTCAACAGCCTAATTTCGACGTGCGTGATTGTGCTTCGTCTGAACATTTGGCTCAAAGTACAATGACCATAAGTTAACAAGTTCCTCCATAACATAACTTTTAGCAATCGACCCCTCTACACGGGCTCTATTCTTCACCTTTTGCTTTAGACGTCGCATATACCTATGTGATATATAGATTAGCAAGAAAAAATGAACATTTTACTGTATTAAAAACATTAACGTCATTACCTCTCGAATGGATACATCCATCTATATTATACGGGACCGCCAAACTTAGCTTCGTATGGCAAGTGAATAGGCAAATGCTCTATTGAATCAAAAAACGATGGAGGGAAGATCATTTCTAACTTGCACATTATTTCCACTATCTGCATCTCCATTTTATTTAAGTCTTTGACCTGAAGCTCTGTCAAGCATAGATCTCTGAAGAAATTAGAAAGCTCTATTAGTGCTTCAACCACACGTTTTGATAACAAGTCGATAAATGCCACATGGATCAACTTCTGCATGAATACGTGACAATCATGACTTTTGAGACCCCAAAACTTCAGCTCTTAGACTTTACAACACCTTGCTATATTCGAAGAATATCCATCTGGAGCTTCAAATTCACATCGATCTAATTACATATCAATATCAACTGTTCCACGGTCAAAGTATATTCACTTTTAGGCGTTATCGTCTTTACTACCTCCCCCGATACAATACCACAGATCTTCCCTAATGTTCATTTCTACCAAATCAAGCCTCGACTTATTGTTGTCCTTTGTTATACCAGTGGCATCTAGGACTGTATAAAAAATGTTATCAACACGTTTCTTCTCAAAGATGCATCGATCTAAACAATGACGGATGCAGAGTGTAGCCCAATAAGGAAGGTCAAAGAACATGGATCTGTGTGTCCAGCCAGAACCTTGTCGTAACCATAAGCTCGCTCTAATCTGTGATTCTTCCCTGGAGGTGGAAACTTCAAATGACTAATCCAACTCAACATTGCTGACCCAGAAAGACGGCCAGGTACTTGACGTTTCTCTATTTTTTGATTGAATTGTCTACTCATCCGTTAATAACGATGTTCAATCGAAAAAAACTGTCTGGATGTTACAAAGAAACTCATTTTCCCTCCATGTTTGAGCCGCACAGCTTTAACTGACCCCATGAACACGGGACATGACAAGCCCCCGTGAGTCGACCATCCACTGATCATTCCTAACGTCGGGAAGTCACTTATTGTCCACATTAAAGCTGCCCTCATGTCAAAGTTCTGCTTAAGAGAAACATCATAAGTTTGAACCTCTTTTCCCACAACATCTTCAACTCATCAACTAACGGCCTGAGGTATACATTGATGTCTTTACTCGGACTCTTATCACCCGTAATCAGTAAAGGCGTGAACATGTAGGGATCTTTCATACACATCGAAGGCGGGAGGTTATACACCACAATAATCACCAGCCAAGTTAAGTAGGGCTTTGTGTAAGGCCCGTTAAATGGATTAAACCCATCCGTAGCAAGTCCAAGCCTAACATTGAGAACTTCTTCAGCAAATGAGGGGTGCTTGTTATCAAAATTTTTCCACTCAAGCCCATCTGCGCGGTGCGTCCACCGACACCGACTATGTCCCGTGTAGAGTGCCGCCTCATATCCTCGGTGGTATGTGTTGACATGAACAACCGCTGAAGCCTTGGGGCAATGTGAAAGTAACGTAAGATCTTTCTCGGCACATCTTTTCCCTTTTCTTGTGATGTTCACAGTATCTTTATTGACATCACCGTAATACAACATACAATCATTCTTACAAGCATCAATATTCTCGTACCCTAGATTGAGCCTTTTGACCATTTTCTTCACATCATAGTACAACTCCGGTAACTTATTGCCTGCAGGTAAGCACTCCTTCACAATGCTTAATAGTTCATTAAAACCTCTCTCGCTACAGTCATGCTCGTTCTTGAAGTGTAAAACTTAGTCACGACAGATAAGACGGTGTGCTTTTCGTTCCCGTCATACAGTGGTGTCGCTGCTTCATGCAATAACTCATAGAAACCCTTAGCCCCATCATTCGGCTCTTGCTCGACGCTACTGCCATCCTTGTCTGTATTCCACTAGAAGTATGAACCAGCAGCTTCAACTATCATATTAGTACAGTCAAAGGTTTCATCACCTCCGGATTCCGGTTCTGATTCATGTTCATCCAACCAGGTTTGCCCATGAAAGATCCATGTCGTATAACCCTGCTTGAACCCATACGCAAATAAGTCGCACATAACATCACTCCTTTCCTTCCACACTTCATTCACACACCTCTTACAAGGACATCTGATCTCATTGCCCCTGACTTGCTCACATGCAAAGTTGAGAAACTGTTCAACCCCACTATGATACTCAGATCTAAGCCCACTCCTATCAGTGGCTACCCTACGTTCCATCCAACTTCGGTCAACAGACATCTCGGACAACTGTCTGCTATATATATATGGAAAGTTAGACAAACACAATCAAGTCTCCAGGTTAATGTATATGCAAGCTTTATGAGTTTCCTAACTTTATCTCCCACTCTAACGGGTCAGGCTTCTATCCCATTCCCGGATGTGTCGCCTCATTGATGCCAACAACTTGAACACATCTTTAAATTTTTCAGAAATTTTGGCAACACCTCCCCATGGTCTTCAAGTACACGAAATAGACTAACAGATCATAGTCTAAATATGCACCCGAAGAACATCAAGAGATATATACTGACTAAAAATTCAAAAAATATAAAGACGTGCTCAAGTCCTTAACACCGACCTAAGTGAGATCTAAACATATAAGAACAGTCCCAAAACGGGGACTATTTGAGATTTACTCCTACTAAGTGAATCTCAAACGGGTTTCTAAGCTTCCTAAACTATATGAAAATATGTACATGTGAAAGTAAGGATTATTCTATATAACTACACATTCACCTTTCAAACCATTAATGCCAACAATGTGAAGCAAAATAAATTTGACAAACAAGAAACATGGTCTTTCTTTCTATTTTTTTTAAAACCTTCTAAGATATTGCAGAGTTGAAATGTCAATTCTAATCACCAATGTATTCAAACCATGTCACAATATATATATGATTCAAACAATATTGTCCCCCTTCTTAGAACTTGTTATGAACCTTCTTAAGGGAAACACCAGCACATGCAAAGGTCACACGTCTTCCATAACCACCTACATTAGTGGATTCACATTACTGACACCAATATAACAGATAAAGAATTCATATTATCTGGGAATTTTGTTTTGAAGTCCATTGAATAAGCAAAAAAAAGGAACTGCCTATCACTTCATAAATATATATATATATATATATATATTTAATACATGGAATTATTTAATTACCCATTGACCATGGATGATGGTCACTTTATTTAATTTCCTTTTTCGGTGTGGAACTCTAATTCCCAACTTCCCACGCTTCGGAAACCTTCCTGTTCTTTGTCTTGTATGACTACGAAAGACCCATAAAATAAAACTTCTGACTAGGGTTGAGAAAATAAAAATGAATAGCTTTGATTACCAATGTTTCCAGGCTTTCTTAGCAACCGACATAGTATTAACCTAACTCCAACACAAGTTTATTAAAAACTCCCAATTTTCAATACAAATTAGCTTCGTCATTACTCGGAGAAGCAAGGTTGAGATATAATACAAGAATTAACACCACTATTCCCCAGGTTAACATATGAATTAGAAGAATCGGATAAATTAAATTGCAATATTAAGAAATTTCAATTACTAAGTAACTTTTCCAGCAAAAAGAAAAGCGAGTACAGATAACCATTGAGAAGTATCAAACTGACTATAAAACATGGTAAGGAAAACATGAGAAGTATTAACTTTTAATGTGAGCATGGTAAGGAAAACAATTAATAAAGCAAGCAAAGCAAATGAGCAGAATTATATATACTAAGTACTCTCTTTGTCCCAATTTAACTATCAAATGGCCACTGCCTGCCTGCTTCGGTGTTTTAATCGACAACAATAATTTCAACCAATTTGTCCTTATGTTTTGAATTAAATGAAATACACAGTTGAATAAGCACATGAAGGAAAGTGAAATAAGCAAAAAAAAGGAACTGCCAATATATACATATATATATATAGAAGTGTTGAATAGAATTTAAAAATTTACCAAAATGAAGTGTATAACAACTGTAGAATCAACTGAGGGTGAAATGATGAACTGGGCAGTGCACAGGTGGTCGGCGAACTGGTGGCAGCCGGTGAACTAGGCTTGGAACTAGCGATTACTTTGGGCGAAACTGATGAAGGAGATTCAATTGGACAAATCAATTGAGCTTGCTAAGAATCAATTGAGATATGCTAACTTAGAATCAATTGTGATTATCACAATTGTGATAATCACATCGTCGTCGCGAACCAAGGTTTTAAAATATATTACTCATTCCCGACGGCGAGTCCCATCGCTCGATTCCCGTCGTCATTGAGTCATTAGCGACGGCACTACCGTCGCCTATGATTTTTATGTCCGTCGCCAATGAGTTTTCCCTCCACCGCCAAATTTTTGCACCTATTTTTCCTGGGGGGGAAAGGGTATTATCGATGGCACTCATTAGCGACGGCTTTTCCATCGGCAGTGAAGTCATTATCGATGGGTTAATGGTCGTCGCCAATGCACCCGTTGCCAATGACCAATTTCCTTGTAGTGAAACCAAATGACATTACCAAAAACTCGTAATGTCCATAACGGGTTTGAAACGCAGTCTTTGGTATGTCTTCATCCCGTACTTTCAGTTGGTGATATCCCGTCCGTAGGTTGATCTTCGAGAAATAATTTGCTCCCTTTAGTTAATCAAATAAGTCATCTATCCTCGATAATAGATCTTTGTTCTTGATCGTTACTCTGTTCAATTCTCGATAATTGATACAGAGGCTCATTGATCCGCCTATTTTCTTAACAAATAACACTAGTGCTCCCCAAGGAGACACACTCGGTCGAATGTAACCCTTATCCAATAACTCTTGAAGTTGTATCATCAATTCCTTCATTTTTTCCAGCGCCATACGATATAGAGCTTTCAAAATCGGTGTCGTTCCCGGTGCTAAGTCTATTACAAATTCAATTTCTCTGTCTAACGGAAGACCAGGCAGATCGTCCGGAAACACGTCTTGAAATTCACTCACTACAGGTATATCTTTAATCTCTACCTCCTTTTTTCGAGTATCCACGATGTAGTCTAAACAACCCACACACCCTTTCCTTAACAATTTCTTGGCCTGCATCATTGTAACGCAACACGATTGCTTAAGCAATGAGCTACCATAAAACACTACCTTAGACTTACTCGAAGTCTAAAGGTTCACACACTTGTTCTGACAATCAATTACCGCCGCATGGTTATATAACCAATACATTCCAAGTATTACATCAAATTCTCTTAATATAATAGGAATCAAGTCTACGCTCAGTTCATGTCCTCTAATATTTGCGCGACAATTTTGATAGACGCATTCTACAGGGATTATTTCCTTATTCGCAACTTCTATGTTCAAAAGATCTTCTAAACGTTCTCGGGGTGTATTAAGTTTACTAGCGAATTTTTCAGATACAAATGAACAAGTGGCACCCGAATCAAATAATACATAAGCATATATATTGTTGATTGGGATTATACCTGACACCAGGTCCTTCGCAGCTACGGCGTCCTGGACGGTCATGTTAAAGGTTCGAGCGATTGATTGGTTGGGTTGTGCAGGTCCACTAATCATTAACTTACTTCCTCCTCCTTGGCTTCCGCCAGCTCCACCGCTTCCTTTCTTTGGGCAATCCTTTATCTGGTACTCTGTTGATCCATAAGCAAAACATCCTCTGATCTTCTTCGGCTTTGGGCAGTTCAGTGATATGTGCCCTTCTTGGCCGCAATTATAGCAAGTGTTTTCCTCTTCCAGCATTCTCCTTGATGACTCCTTCCACATTTGTTGCAAGCTTCGGTCCTCTTCTTAAAGTTTCCCTGGTGACTCCCACCTTGGTTATTGTTTCTGTTGTTGTTTTTCCATTTCCTTTTTCGGAGTTACTTCCTCCACTGTTGCTCCCTCCACGATGCTCACTACCAGCATTCTTGTTCTTCTTCTCCTTATGGTATAGACTTAAGGCCTCACTGCCACCTTCCGCAATGATTGCCTTCTCTAACAATATCGCAAAGGAATCAATCTAGAGGACTGATACCTTATTATACAATCACGGCTTCAACCCTTGCTCGAAGCGTCTCGCCTTCCTCTCCTCATCCCTGACTTGGTGTTCCGTAAATCATGCTAGTTCATTGAACTTAGCAGCGTATTGCGCCACCGTCATATCTCCTTATTTTAACTCTAGGAACTTCACCTCCATCCTACTCTTCATACTCTTCGGGAAATAGTTCTCAAAGAACAGCATTGTAAACCTCTCCCATGTTATCGTTCCTTCTCCCGCTCTCTGCTGATTATCTTCCCACCAATAGTTCGCTTCGCCCCTCATCATGTATGTGGAAAATACTGTCTTCTGGTCTTCACCCATGCGAGCTATAGTGAAGGCCTTCTCGATCTCCTTGATCCAGGTTTACGCAACTATTGGGTCAGTAGTTCCCGCGAACTCTGGGGGGTCCTACACTCTTAAAGTCTTTGAAGGTTGTTATTGGGACAGCTTGGGAAACGGGTGGTACGGGTTCGTTTCTTCCCCTCAGAGCTTCTCCCAACAAATCTACCAGTCTCTATATCGGATCTACTGGACCTCTCTTGTCATTAACTGACTCTTCTGGGACAGTTATTTTACGTCTGGGCGGCATTTTTTGCATCATAAAATTTTTCATTTTATTATCTAATTATAATACTTAGACATTTCTCAATTGAAAAGAACTAAAAGTTTACAACACGTCTCTGAAATAAGATCATTTATATTTATATGCCAAAAGGTTACATTACATGTTCTTTTCTAGCATACTGGTATAAATGATATCACATATCCCCTAATATCACAAAAGACAGGGACAACACTAGCTTACTACCCCTCTAACATTTTTCAAAAGTTGGGGTTTTCCCTACTATCTCACGTCTTACTCAAAAGACTGAGATTACAACAAAATTTTAACAACACATAAATAAAGCTACTACACTACTGATCTTTTCCCTCTAGACTCAATCTAACATCCCACACTCCACGGCGCTCTGATATTCCTTCTGCGTAATGTGCACCACCATATCCCGACTTATGGTATGCCAGGTCTGTCCTTACTCAGCTGGGTAGTGATTCACCCCATCAATCAATCTCTCCATGGTAGTGCGTAGAGCATAGCCCATCTTATCCATCTTCCTTCTCTTGCACCGCACCTCATCCTCTAGATCATCCACCCTATCATTGGCTTCCTCCCACTTCTCCTCGAAGTGAATCCTATCCATCACCTCCATCTCTAACTGAGTATGGAGAGACTCCTTCTCCGTCCTCTCACTCAAAACCTTCTGCTCTAATTCCTCCAGCTTTCCTGCCATCTCAACATTCCTCGCCACCGCTCGGTGAAACAAAGCTCCTATTTGGATCCCTGCCTCCTTACGGTGAGCAATTTCAACCTCCATTTCTTGTATCGCCAATTTTCTCTGATGGTCCTCATCCCTCAACTTCTGGAACTCAGACTCCCTCTCCCTAAACTCAGTCTCTAGCTCCTCTACTCCAAATCCCAACTCCAAAATCTGATCCTCATACTCTTCTAACATCCGATCCACAAAAGTAGCCTCGTCTGTGACGCCCCCAAAATAGGTATACATGTGATGCCCCCAAAATAGGTATACATCACCCATCTTGAGTCGCCAAATACATGGTACAAAATTCAAATACAACTTAATTATACAACAGTCGTGTAAACTACGACAAAACATATGCTGTGAGTTTTAATACAAATATTGTCATCTAGACAATATCCACACTCAATTGAGTCCTCATTACATTTATTATCACACTATTTAACAAAATAGTGAGGACTAATAATGCTATTATCTGGACCGTAAATCTGTTCCTCGACTAGTCCCTGCTACGTTCTCATTTCCTGAAGAAAACAATGAAAGTAAAAGGGTGAGCTCAACTAGCCCAGTAAGAAATATTATGACTAAGATAATACAGAATAAATTATCGTTAGCCTTCAACAGTGTTAAACTGATACAATATAACAAACATCAAGTTTAACTGCAGCGGAACAAACAATCCATTAAAAGAGTCAAGTAGAGAATAAAATATACTATCTTTTATGATTTAAAAGGTTTTTCATCACTTTTATCGATGGGACTTAGCTTAATAAATAATCCACATCATCCCTGCACTACGGCCAAGGATATTCATTAGTATCACAACCACAAATTATCCATGCACTACGGGCCAAGGATATTCGTGTATTCATCAATGGTCATGATCATGCCAACAACTGTCCATCAATGCACTACAGACCAATGAGGACTTTTACCACATCATTTGTAACATTGCGGTCATGATTATACCGATTAATCCATGGTCATAATCATACCAAGTCCATCTATTCACTACAGGACACAGATGACTTTCAATATAATATAAACATGAGGATGATGACAATGATATAAGAATTCAATAAAACAAGTTCAAGAATTAATTTATCCAGGAACTAATAACGTCCAAATTGTCGACATGATACTTCTTTGTAGAGTAAAATTCAAGAATGCTCAGAATAATATTTCCATGAAAAGATACTGGATGAAGCGCAAATATCAAAGATATTCCACTAATTTCATGGAGTATAAAAGCCAAAACTTTAACCAATCGAGTATAATAAAGAATGGAATAACAAAAGAAATCACCAGCATGCGATAGATCGCATGCAGAAAAGTTATTCCAAATGAATAATAAATAATGAGAATCTGTGTCACGCAGAACGCATAAATGGATATTCCAACAGAATAATAAATATGAGAATCAAAGTTATGCGTAAAATTGCATACATGATATTCTAATGAATAATAAATAATGGAACCAGTCATGCGTAAATGCATGCATGAGGATGTTCCAAATGAATAATAAAGAATGGAATAATGAAGAATTTCACCATGTATGCGTAGTACTTGGCGTGACAGACAAGTTATTCCAACATAATAATAAAGAATGAAACAACAAAAGAATTTCACCATGTGTATGCGGTACTTGCCAGACAGACAAAGTTATTCCAACATAATAATAAAGAATGAAATAATGAATAATTTCTATGTATGCGATACTTAGCATGTATAAAAGTTATTCCAACATAATAATAAAGAATGGAATAATGAGAAGAATTTCACCAAGTATAGGTATTCTCACAGATACAAGTTATTCCAAATGTAATAATAAAGAATGGATTAATGAAGTTCTCTTCATGAATACAAAAGAAATAATATCCCTTACCTTAGAACAATTTGGATATAGGAGTAGTGAAGTAGCGAGAATACTTTTCTTCTTTCTCTATAGTTTCTCTCTCTAGAGTTTCAAATTGAATTAAGTAAGAAATAATGAAGGAATGAGCTTCTATTTATAGGAGAATGGATTTGAATAGTAACTAATTCTGATTCAGTTCAGATTGATTTACTTTTAAAGCAGACGGTCCAGATTGGTTTACTATAAAATATTCTAATAAAACAAAATCTTTTAAATAAAATATAATATATTCTATTTATAATCTAATAAAACGAATAACTTTATAAAAGTATTCGCTTTTATATAAAAGATTTTACTATACAAATACTATGCAGTAACTATGCAAACACTATGCATAATAAAATATAATATATTTTATTTATAGTCTAATAAAACGTAATAACTTTATAAAATTATTTTGTTTTTTATATAAAAGCTTTTTCGCATTTTATTACATTAATAATACTAATAAAACAAAACTTCATCATCATTATTATAATTCACACTATTAATCGATCAGGTCGTTCTTAGGAAAGAGGGGCTTTCCAATAAGGATTTCTCCCTATTGGCGTGCAATTAGGTGACCAAACTTCTCCTTGGCAGAACTTCTAGACATCGTTAATATTGCAAATAATAATATTAATAACTTCGTCGTCTCAATTATTGATTTAATAATATATAAAATATCGACAATAATTGAATCAATTAACGTGAGATACTATGCAACAATTATTGAAGCAATAATTGAACAAAACTGAGTGACTTCTCTCGTAAGCATCAATAATCAACCACGCGTATTCCTTATTTTTAACACCGGGTGTTTCATAAAATATTTTTGTCGTTTTCTCAATTCGATAATAATTCTGTTGTGGGGTCCACCAATGATTGTGCCGTCGTACGAATATTCCCTATTAAAATGAATATTTCCTAACCAATCGAATATTATATAACTACTTGCGTACTTTGCAAAATTTATAACTATTACCCACAACTATAATATTATATCAAATTCATTCCATAATATTCAAAAATGATAATTATAGAAAATTCATCTATATTCATAAAAGTTGGGGTCTTACAATACATCACTCATTCTGAGTCGCCAAATACATGGTACAGAAATAACTACAAGTTTATTAATACAATTGTCCTGTAAAATACGACAAATACACAAGCTGTGAGTTTTAATAAAAATATTGTGTGACACCCCCAAATCCAGGTACTCCATTCCCACAGGATTTGGTGCTCACTTATCAAAAACTATTACATCTAACTACCCATAATAAAGGATTAAAACATGATTAAAATAACTTAACAATAATCTCTCCCATTAAAGGGTTACATCATCATCTCGAATTAAATCCCAGGTAATCTAACCTTAAAATTATTACATAAGTTTGCAGGATACATCACGTATCAAAACAAGTCTTTAACATAATTCATTAAAATAAAATTCTCAAAAGTCTTCATCACTTGGACATCTTGCCCTTGCCTTTGCTAGTCAACGGCTCATCAACTTTCTCTACTTTAGCTGCAGTGTTAATTGCAAGAGTGAGCAAACAAATGCCCAGTGATATAGAACGTAGCAATGATAATAACATGAGAGTGAACAACGAAAGCTGAACAATAAGGAACTTGTTTTTTAAATCAAAATAAAAAACAAGTTTGAACTTTAATTATCTGAGGTCTTAAGACCACGAACTATGTCCCTGGTACTTAGGTATTATTACCCAACTTTAACAGTCATTTAGACTATACGGACCCTTCTCAATGTACTTAGGGGGATCAGCCCTTTGTACCATGTATTGTGCACAAACATCTAAACGTTACACGTACAAAATCCCCTATATTAGGGTTGTTCGTCTCAGTTTGGATTTAGAATTTCTGCACTAAAGAAAGTTTAGTTTGGAACTAGCTTATCAGTGTTTCTAGAATTTTAGAACACTGTTCGAATATAGATTAATTCAATCAATAAAGGTTTGCTTACTACTTGAAGGTTTTAATACAACGATAAAGCTATGAACAAGGTCATCAAAGTCAAAGATTGAATAACAATAGAATATAATTGAGTAAACATGATATACATGCAAAGCGCTACAGAAGAGTTAAAATAATCTCCCTTGAATCAATGTATTAGAACAGTATATGCTTTGAATAATAATTAGGAAACTAAATCTCGCTCAATGTAACGAATTAGGCTACATAAGCTTGTACAAACATACTCAAGATAGGTTAAGCTTGCTCAACTTCATAAAGAATGTTAGGAACTTGCAGAATAATAATATAGGAATGAAAACTTGCGTGCAATATGAAAAGAATGAAGTTAGAAAGCTTTACTCAATGTAAAGAGTTAAGTTTTAGGAACTTGCTCAATAATAACAAGGTAGAGTTAGAAACTTGCCTTGATTGTAAGCTACACAAATGAAAATAATCTCCGATTATCCTACACGTATCATTGAAATCGCAACAATAATTAATTGAATGAATATTAGCTTTTAGGGTTTAAACCATCATTTAGGTCATAACCCTAACCTAGCACCTAACCACGTTAATTAACACCTTAACGATTCTGAAATCACACTATAAACCTTATCATTTATATTCAACTTTTGAAAACATCACATTTGGTTCATTACATAACTTATTCAAGTAATCACTTAAATTCTTTTACACTTTATATAACAACGCATGACATCACGTTATTGTGGTTTATATTATGCCTCAACATCATTAACATGCATGCTAAACTAATATAAGTCCCACTACGCATGATCCATGATAAGCGAGACCTCACTTGTCTCGATTCGAGGGTGTGTGGCAATTTGTGCCACACTTAAAGTTTGAACCGCCATACAGTACTGCCATTTTTTTGCCTTAATGTAGGTGCAGCTGTGCAATTGTTCGAGACAGACGCAGAGACGACAGTGAACATTAGCCGTTTTTAGCCCAACAAACACAAATTTCACCCATCAAATGGTGAAATTGGCACATCCAATTGATATAAAACTAACACATACATGTTTCCTCACATATTCATTAACTTAGAACAATTAAACATCAAATTAAACTAATTTAATTCCTTCAATTTCATATTTTCTCATGAAAACTCCATTTTTGACGCCTTTAAACGAATTTGATCACCACAAATTCATTTTTCAATCAATTGACATAATTTAAACTGCGTTGTTTTCATTTCTTAACATATTATCATAATTCATCAACAAATTACCGATTACATCATATATTGAACAAGAAATTTGGTACTTTCTAAGGCCATATAACAAGAACACAAACACTGTGAATTTCCTTTTCTTCCTCAACCCAATTTCTCATGAATTTGATAACAGATAACATGTTTACATAATAATTAACAGAGTTTTGAAATTCTACAAGAACATGTATACATCACAATCTTGTGATTTCCAAATCATACCAAGAAGATATATACATATACAACCAAAACTAAAGAATAACAATAGGAATAGTTTATACCTTAATCTTTGATGATATGATAGCCAAACTAAGAGAAATCCTTTCCCCAAAACCCTTCTTCTCTAACCCTCCAATATCACTGTGTTTTCTTCTTCAAACTCTCTCTCTCAACACTCTGATATTTTGCCTTAGAAAAATAGACGCGTAGGAATAATATAACTGGCCTCCCACAAACGTCAGGTTGAAAAACAAAAAGGTAGCATCAGTTGAATAATGCCAAAGGCCATAAGGCCTTGTTTGGCTAACCAACTCTCCCAACTAAATTACTTTAATAACATTTATATTATATAGCTTTATGTCACACTTTTAGTTGATTAATTTAAATATCTTAGTTTAGTTAATTTAAATAACTTATAATATTAATAATAAAAATTTATTATCATTAATAAATAATTATATATCTAATTTAATTAATAAATTAGACACATCACTATTTTTAATTTATTTATTTCTTTTAAATTAAACAATTCATTTAATTTAACTAATTTCTTAAATATTAAGCAATTGATTTAATTTAATTATCTCCTTAAATTAAATTCAACAAATAAAATTATCATTACTTGATTCAATTAACATTAATTAATTTAGTTACTAAATTAATTCATCACAATTCATCAAATATTTATTTTTCTCAATAAATAAATTATTTATTTAATTCCTTAAATATTTAAATTAAATTACAAATTTGTCGATCGTTACATATTGTCTTCTAGACAATATCCACACTCAAATAAGTCCTCATTACATTTATTAATACACTATTTTACAAAATAGTAAGGACTACTAAAATAGCTATCTTCAATCATCACTCCATACCCCGGCTAGTCCCTGCTATATTCTCACCTCCTGAGAAGAAAAATGGAACAACAAGGAAAAGGGTGAGCTCAACTAGCCCAGTAAAGAATATTATGACTAAGATAATATACAACAAATAATCATTAGTCCTCAACAGAGAAAAATTTGATAGAATATAATAGACAACAAGTTTTAGATCAGCAAATGCAGCGGAAACAACAATCCATTAGAAGAGTCAAGTAGAGAATGAGTTCTACTATCTTCTAAGATTTAAAAATCCATCATCAATATTTTATCCCTGTAACAACAATCAATATATCTTGAATCAAATATTTATCTTTGCACTACAGGCCAAAGATATTCATTTATATCACCAGTCGGTCATGTTCATCTCAACACATGTTCATCTTTGCACTACGGGCCAAAGATATTCATAAATTAATCATTAATCTTTGCACTACAGGCCAAAGATATTCAGTAGTAATCATCATTAAGGACTGAGGATGATGAAAAATATCTTAAAGAAAATGAATCCAGTGAGACAAAAGGACAAATATTAGGGATTTGTATTACAGTTTATCCAAATTCAATAATACTCCATAATAACCAAATATGAAGCAGCATTCTAAAAATGAAGATCAAAACATGGATACAATCAAAGATAGTAACCATAATAGACATTTTGGACAAAAAGGAAAATTTTCATTTTTCAATGAATAGTGTCGTATTCGTGAATAGTGTCGTATACGTGAATAGTAACCCCGACACAAAAAGTTTCAAATTTGATAAAAAGTCCAGACCAATATTTCGGCATAATGATATTGAAGAAAATAATATCATTTATAAAGAAAATAACATCCCTTACCTCAAAATAACAAATTAGCTTCGTAGGAATATCGAATAAAAGTCGAAGGAAACTCAGACCTGAATAAAGAACTCTCAAAGTATCTAAATAATCACAAAAATACGCTCGATAATATAGAGAGAAAGAAAACTTGTTTCTGGTGTGATTTTAAATTCTAACCTAAGCGCCTATTTATAGGAAAATGTCATAACGCCATAGGAGACTAAAATAATAAAATAATAATATTTTTACAATTTTCTTCCACGCCAACCTTGTTGACAATTCTATCCTACCATTTCTGAAAATATTAGCAGCCCACATGTTTCAAAAAAACAAAAGTGGGTCCCACCCCATTTTTAATAAGAACATTTTAATTTCCAAAACTTCAATAATTCATAATAAATAGCCCTTTCATCAGAAAAATACGAATTTTATGTCCATTCTGCATGAAATCCATAAACGGATGATTCTCAACACCTTTTAAAATTCATAACAAATCATGCGTTAATTTTCAACGGTTCAAAATTTGTGGACATGTACTCAACTTATATATGTATAACATATTTCAAAATCACAACGATCCAACGGTCGGATTAAAATTATAACTCACGCAATAGAACTTTAAGAACACCGATTTGAGTTTTTAATACCTCCAATCCGACAAAATACTAATAAAACACCTCAACATTAATTCCTTCATTTATAACCACATAAATAAATCCATCATTTATATCTGCATCAAATAAATATTTCCTTATCATATAAATCAATAATTAATTATTCACAAATAATATTACAAAATCACAATAATGACAATCAGGCAGTTCCCAGGAAAGAGGGGGCTTTCCGATAAGGATTTCTAGATTCTTTGGCGCCTTAATTAGATTATCTAACCTCTCCTCGACAGAACTTTCTAGACATTGCCAATAATGATATCTAATAATATTATTCAAATAATATGAATTATTGATCTGATAATGGAAATACTGTGCAGTGACAATTATTGAACAACAATAATATAAAATATCAACGCAGTAATTATTGAATCAATAAAATAAAATATTGAACAGTAATTACTGTAACAATTATTGAGTAGTGCCTTCTTACGTAAGGATCAATAATTCAAAAATACTGTGCAATACCGTGTGCTACTGTGCAACCACGCGTATTACTGTATTTTAACCACCAGGTAATCCAACAGTGTTAACGGTAACAACTACGCCGTTATTTATAAAAACTCATACTTTGTCGTTTTCCTTCATCCAATCCATTTTTTCGTTATGGGGCCCACAAATGGCTGCGCCGTCGTACGAATATTCCCCGACAACAAGAATATTCCACGACCAAACGAATATTCTCCGACAACAATGAATATTTTCTAACCAATTGCTTATTTTGTAAAATTTGCACATTTCACCCATAACCAAAACATTATATCAAATTAACACCTTATTATTCACAATAATAATTAGAGGAAAATTTAATTTTATTTATAAAAAGTTGGGGTCTTACAACCTCCCCTCCTTATAAAATTTTATCCTCGAAATTGACGTACGTACCTGGTGTTTTGAAAAGGTGAGGATACCTCAATTTCATTTCCGACTCCAACTCCCATGTCATTTCCTCAATAGCATGGTTCCTCCACAAAATCTTAACTTGTGGTATAATCTTGGTGCGTAGGACATGCTCTTTCCTATCCAAGATTTTAACAGGTACCTCCTCGTACGTTAAATATTTGGTTATCTCGTCTGGTTCTAAATGAATAATGTGGTTCGGGTCTTTCACATATTTACGAAGCATAGATATGTGAAAAATATTATAAAAATAAGACATGCTTAGAGGTAACGCGAGTCTATAGGCCACATTTCCTACTCGGTCAAGAATCTAAAATGGACCAATAAATCGTGGATTGAGCTTTCCTCTCTTCCCAAATCTTGTAACTCCCTTCCATGGAGCAACACGTAATAATACATGATCCCCAATACCAAATTCCACGTCCTTTCGATGAAGACCCACATAACTCTTTTGTCGATCCTGTGCCGTTTGTATACGTTGTCGAATCATTTGGATCTTTTTTGTAGTCATGTGTACCAATTCTGGTCCCAACAACGTTGCTTCTCCCACCTCGTCCTAGCATACTGGAGAACGACATTTTCGTCTATACAACGCCTCAAATGGAGCCATACCTATACTTACTTGATAACTGTTGTTGTAGGAGAATTCCACCAATGTTAAATACTTATCCCAACTTTCTTTGAAATCAAGGATACAAAGTCTTAATAGATCTTCAAGAGTTTGAATAGTCCACTCTGATTGTCCGTCCGTTTGAGGATGGTATGCCAAACTAAATCGTAAATCCAAGCCCATAGCTTTCTGCAAGCTAAACCAAAATCGTGAAGTGAATCTTGGGTCACGATCCGAAACTATGGATACTGGCATGCCATGTAACCTCACAATCTCATTCACGTACATACTAGCAAGACGTTCAAGGGAATAAGTTTCTCGTATAGGTAAGAAATGAGCAGACTTGGTTAATCCATTAACAATAACCCAAATCGCATCTATGCCTTGAAAAACCTTGGGAAGACCTGTAACGAAATCCATGGTAACGTGTTCCCACTTCCATTTTGGAATCTCAAGTGGTTGCAATGGACCCTTTGGCACTTGATGCTCTGCCTTTACACGTTGACAAGTTAAACACCTCGAGATAAACTTCTTGATCTCTCTCTTCATATTATTCCACCAAAATGTATGTCGAAGATCATGATACATTTTGGTACTGCCAGGATGGATTGCAAACGGTGTGTTGTGTGCCTCCATCATGACTTTATGCTTCAAGTCAGAATTGTTAGGAACGTAAAGTTTGGAGTTGGCTAGAAGTATTCCTTCTTCATCTATTCTTGCTTCTGGAATAGCACCTTCTTGCACTTTCTTCTTCATACGCATCAGCCCCAGGTCCGTAGCTTGAGCAGCTTTAACTTTATCGATTAAATTTGGTTCTACTCGTATATTCGCCATCATCACGTGGGTCCCTGGAGTCTTTAATTCTATCTCCATCCTTTGCAAGTTATACAAAATGGGTCTTTGCGTTGACAATATCTTTTCGTGCCGATATGATCTTCTACTCAATCAATGCGCGACTACTACGTTCGCTTTTCCAGGATGATATTGAATAGTGTGATCGTAATCTTTCAACAACTCAAGCCAACGTCGTTGTCGCATGTTGAGTTCTTTTTGGGTGAAGAAATATTTAAGGCTTTTATGATCCGTATAGATCTCCACTTTCTCCCCATACAGGTAGTGTCTCCAAATTTTCAACGAGAAAACGACTGCTGCCAACTCTAGATCATGAGTAGGATAATTCCTCTCATATTCTTTGAGTTGTCGCGAGGCATAGGCTATGACTTTCCCATGTTTCATTAGAACACATCCTAACCCTTTGCCTGAAGCATCGTTGTATATAACAAATCCATCTGAACCAGATGGTATTGCCAGAACAGGAGCCGAAATGAGTCTCCTCTTGAGCTCTTGGAAACTCTTCTCATATTCCTCGCTCCATACGAATTTTATATCTTTCTGAGTCAGCTGAGTTTACGGAGTAGCGATTCAAGAAAATCCTTCCACGAATCTTCGATAATAACCAGCTAAGCATAGAAAGCTACGTACTTCGGTCATCGACTTTGGTTTCTCCCAACTTTTTATTGCTTCAATCTTTGCCGGGTCAACAGATACTCCATGTTTTGACACCACATACCCAAGGAATGCTACTTCCTCAAGAGAGAACTCGCATTTCTTCAGCTTGGCATATAGCTTGTTTTCACGAAGCCTTTCAAGCATCAGCTTCAAATGGTGCTCATGATCTTCACGGCTTTTGGAATAGATGAGGATGTCATCAATAAAGACAACAACGAACTGATCCAAATATTCCTTGAATACTCAGTTCATCATATCCATGAAAGGAACATGAGCATTAGTAAATCCAAAAGACATGACTAAGAATTCATAATGCCGTCTGCAGGAGTTACGAAGGCGATTGGAATATCCTCGATTTTAATCTTGGTGATGATATCCGTAAGCGAAGATCAATCTTTGAAAAGAATTGTGCTCCTTTCAACTGGTCAAACAAGTTGTCAATGCGAGGTAACGGATACCTATTCTTGATGGTGACATGGTTCAATTCTCGGTAGTCAATACAAAGTCGCATACTCCCGTTCTTCTTCTTTACGAATAAAATAGGAGCACCCCAAAGAGATGTACTAGGACGAATAAAACTGATGTCTAACAACTCCTGTAGTTGGACCTTTAACTCCTGAAGTTCAATAGGAGCCATTCGATATGGGGTTTTAGAAATGGGTTTTGTACCCGGTTCAAGTTCAATAAAGAATTCAACTTCACGTTCTAGAGGTAGACCGGGAAGTTCTTCAGGAAATATGTCAGAAAATTCATTAACAACAGAAATATTATCCAAATCTAACGTGTCTTTATTCAAATCCATAACATGGGCTAAGAAAGCTTGACAACCGTTTTTCAATAAAGGAATAGCTTTATGGCTTGATATGACAATGACTGATTTTAGTGGTTTAGTTGCTTGAATTCGTATAACAGGTTGGTTAAGAATATGAAAACTAACAACCTTACGAAAATAATCAATTTTGGCATGATAAGTGGTTAACCAATCAATCCCTAAAATCACATCAAAAGCAAGTATCTTTAAAAAAATAAGGTCAACAGGTAATGTGATGGTGCCAACTAGGATCAAATAAGATTTATAAACAGTGGATGTGACGAAAGTTTCTCCTAACAGAGTTTTAACAGATAAGTCAAAGTCCATTTTCTCCGTAGTCAAGTTTAAACATTGAGCACAAGCAGGAGAGATAAAAGAAGGGGTAGAACTGGTATCTAGTACGGTATAAACTTTGTATGATTTTATGATAAGCTTACCCGTAATCACCTCGTTTGGGTTTCTTGCGTTTTGGCCAGTTACGACAAACACTCTTCCAGGAACTGCTGATTTTAACTTATCCGAGACAGCCTTTGGAGTCACCATCCCCGTTGAACTTGGTTTTGCTATAGAACAGTCTCGAGCTATATGACCTTCATTTCCACAGTTATAACATACCTTGGATTGTTGTGGGCAGTTTGGGCTGATATGATCCTCTTTCCCGCATGTATAACATACGACCGGTGGTCGTTCTCCTCCCCTAGAACCAGTTGGTGTTGACGTCTTCATGTTATCATTATTGTATCTTCGCTTATTGAAATCTCCTCCCAACTCGCTTCTTCTATTATCATGGCCACGATTAGCACCAGAGTGGTTACCGCTTTTGTCCGTATTCTTTCCTCCCCGCTGGTTATCATTGCTCCGATGGCTGCTACAACCGGTCTGACCCTGGTTGTGGTCCCTCGGTTGCACATACTCATTATCTCGCTCTAATAATTGAGCCCTGTTGACAACATCTGAATATAGAGAAAATTTATGAGAGATAAGGTATTGACGAATTTCGGGTTTCAGACCTCTCAGAAACATCCTCGTCATACGTTCCTCATTTTTTACCAAATGAGGTGCAAACCTGAATAACTCTGTGAACTTCGCCTCATACTGGGACACCGTCATGTTGTTCTGCTCCAGTCTAATAAACTCTACCTTTTTCATATGACGAATACTTTCAGGAAAGTACATGTCATTGAACAGTTTCTGAAATGTTTCCCAAGACATACTGAGTGCGGCTGGCTGGGTACGCTTCACAGATTCCCACCAGTAATCTGCCACACCACGGAACATAAAGGTGGCGAATGGAACCTTCTGTTCCTCCGTGCATCCCAAGACATCAAATATCTTGGTAATTTATTTGACCCACGTTTCTGCCTTGATCGAAACTGGCTTTCCAAAGAACACAGGTGGTCCCAACTCTTTGAACTGCTTGGCCGTGACAAACCGCACGTTACTATCATTTCCACACGTATTCTGTACGCGAGTCTCCCTCGTCTGATTTTGCATGAACTCCAAAAAGCTTCTAAACATCCCATCATTCATCGTTTATTCGGTCGTGTTGTTTACAGGAGGAATATTGCCTTCATATTGCACGTTCTCCTGGTTTGTGACTAAAGGTGTCTCCACAGTCTCATACACTCCATTGTTAACGTTCTCAGCTGCCATCTTAAATACTGCCATAAAAAAAAGGTTAATTAAAAAATTAGCATGTCACATAATATCCCTATATTATGACCGACCAACAAATAAGCTTAGGTAGGACACACTAACAAAGGATTTACTCATCTCTCCCCTCCTAGTTCTATTTCCCGATCTCCGCCAGAGATCATATCCCTAAGCTTTGATACCAACTGTGACGCCCCCAAAATAGGTATACATCACCCATTCTGAGTCGCCAAATTTATGATACAGAAACAACAACAACAAGTTTATTAATACAATTATCGTGTAAAATATGATAAATACACAAGCTGTGAGTTTTAATACAAATATTGTCTGCTAGAAAATATCCACACTCAAATAAGTCCTCATTACATTTATTAATACACTATTTTACAAAATAGTGAGGACTACTAAAATAGTTATCTTCAATCATCACTCCATACCCCGGCTAGTCCCTGCTATATTCTCACCTCCTGAGAAGAAAAATGGAACAACAAGGAAAAGGTGAGCTCAACTAGCCCGGTAAAGAATATTATGACTAAGATAATATACAACAAATTATCATTAGTCCTCAACAGGAAAAAATCTGATAGAATATAATAGACAACAAGTTTTAGATCAGCAAATGCAGCGGAAACAGCAATCCATTAGAAGAGTCAAGTAAAGAATGAGTTCTACTATCTTCTAAGATTTAAAAATCCATCATCAATATTTTATGTAAGACCACAACTTTTTATAAATAAAATGAAATTTCCTCTATTTATTATTTTGCAATAGTAAGGGTTGATTTAATTAATGTGGTTAGTTATGGGTAAAATGCACAAACATTTTAAATAAGCAAGTGGTTATAAAATATTCATTGTTGTCTGGAATATTCGTTTGGTCGTGGAATATTCTTGCTGTCGGGGAATATTCTTACGACGGCGTAGCCTTCTGTGGTTCCCATAACGGAAAGCGATTGGATGAAGAAAATGATAAGTATGAGTTTTTATAAATAACGGCGTAGTTGTTACCGTTAACACTGTTGGAATACCCGGTGGTTAAAACACAGTAATACGCGGTAACACACGGTATTGCACCAATTATTGATTCTTACGTAAGAAGGCACTACTCAATAATTGTTACAGTAATTACTGTTCAATATTTTATTCAATAATTGTTATATTATTGTTGTTTTAATTATCACTGCACAGTATTTTCCATTATCAGATCAATAATTTATATTATTTTAATAATATTACTAGATAACATTATTGGCAATGTCTAGAAAGTTCTGTCAAGGAGAGGTTAGGTAATTGCGCGCTAGTAAGGAGAAATCCTTATCGGAAAGCCCCCTCTTTCCTGAGAACAACCTGGTTGATTTATATGATAAGAAAAATATTTATTTTATGTGGATATAGATGGAGAAAATTTTTAAAAGTGACAATTGTTGAAAATTGATATTTTATCTTTTCGGATAAAATAATATATTATTATATTATAATAATATATTATTATATTATAATAATATAATAATGGTGATATTTTTACAATGAGAGTGTGATATATGAATAAATGAGGAGGGGGAGTATTTTTGTTACAATAAATGTTTAAAACATGTTTTTCATGTTGATGGACCCCATTTTTGGACTAAAATTTGATTATAGCCTGCAAAATCATCCGTATGTGGATTTCGGTCAATTTCTGCTTGGAATTTGGAAAAACTTAAAACTACAAAATTGTAGAGAATTGAATTTCCTATGGAATGGACATAAGATTTGAATTTTTCTGATAAAAGGGCTATTTATTATTATTTATTGAAGTTCTGAAAGAATTGATTTTTGAAGTTTTAATTATTTTTTTTAAGAAAAACGTTTTTTCATTTGGTGGGCCCCACTTGAATGTGTTAAATGGCTGAAATCAGTTGGTAAGGTGTGTGTAGGAATTTATAAAAATTATATTAATATTTTATTAAATTTTTTGCTTTGGTGTTCTAAGCATTTTCCTATAAATAGGGTGCTTAGGTTAGAATTAAAATCACACCAAAAACTAAAATATTTTCTCTCTATATTATCGAGCGTATTCTTGTGAGTATTTTGATACTTTGAGTGTTTCTATACGGTGCAAGTTCCCTTCAAAGACTATATCAAGGTATTCCAAATTAGAATCTTGTCTTTTTCGAGGTAAGGGATGTTATTTTTTTTTGTAAATGATATTATTTTTTTCAATATCATTATGTTGAAATATTGTCTGAACTTTTAATCAAATTTGGAACTTTTTGTGTCAGGATTACTATTCACGTATACGGCACTATTTATAGAAAAATTAAAATTTTCTTTTCTTGTCCAAGTTGTTTATTATGATACTAGCTTTGATTGTATCCATGTTTTGATCTTTATTCTTGAATTTTGCCCCATAATTATTTATTATGAAGTATTTTTGAATTTGGACAAACTAAAGTACGAATCCTTAATCCTTAATCCTTGTCCTTTTGTTTCACTGGATTCGTTTCTTAAAAAAATATTTTTCATCATCCTCAGTCCTAAATGATGATGTTGCTAAATATCTTTGGCATGTAGTGCAAAGATGAACGATTACATTATGAATATCTTTGGCCTGTAGTGCAAAGATGAACAGGTGTTGAGATGAACATGACTAACTGTGAATATGATTGATTATTTTGGTCGTATTGCAGATATGAGTATTTGATTCAAGATATATATTAATTGATGTTACAGGGATAAAATATTGATGATGGACTTTAAAATCATAAAAGATAGTAGATTTCATTCTCTACTTTACTCTTCTAATGATTTGTTATTTCCGTTGCGAATATTGATCTAAAACTTGTTGTCTATTATATTCTATCAGATTTTTCCCTGTTGAGGACTAACGATAATTTTTTCTGTATTATCTTAGTTATAATATTCTTTACTGGGCTAGTTGAGCTCACCCTTTTCCTTGTTGTTCCATTTTTCTTCTCAGGAGGCGAGAATGTTGCGGGTACTAGTCGAGGTATGGAGTGAAGGTTTAGAAAGTTATTTAGTGGTCCTCACTATTTTTGTAAAATAAAGTTTCAATAATTATAATGAGGATTTATTTGAGTGTGGATATTGTCTAGAAGATAATATTTGTATTTAAACTCACAGTTTATGTGTTGTCGTATTTTGCACGACAATTGTATTTATAATGTTGTAGTTGTTTCTTTACCAAGTATTTTGGCGACCCAGAATGGGTGATGTATACCTATTTTGGGGGCGTCACAGTTGGTATCAGAGCTTAGGGATATGGTCTCTGGCGGAGATCGGGGAATAGAACTAGGAGGGGAGAGACGAGTAAATCCTTCGCTAATGTGTCTTACCTAAGCTTATTTGTTGGTTGGTCAGAGTATATGGTTATTATGTTGCATGTCAATTTCTTTAATTAACCCTTATTTTGTGGCAGCATTAAGAAATGGCAGCTGAAAATATTAACGATGGAGTGAATCAGACAGTGGAAACACCTTTAATCAACAACCAAGAGAACGTGCAACAGGATGACAATGTTCCTCTTGAAAACAATTCCACTGATCAGATAATGAACGACGGGATGTTTTGAAGCTTTTTGCAATTTATGCAAAATCAGACGAGGGAGACTCGTGTACAAAATATAGGTGGAAATGATAGCAACGCGCGGTTTGTCACAGCCAAGCAGTTCAAAGAGTTAGGACCACCAGAATTCTGGGGAAAGGCGGACCCGATTAAGGCAGAAACGTGGGTCAAGCAAATTACCAAGATATTCGATGTCTTGGGATGCACGGAGGAACAGAAGGTTCCATTCGCCACCTTTATGTTCCGTAATAAGGCAGATTACTGGTGGGAATATGTGAAGTGTACCCATCCAGCCGCACTCAGCATGTCTTGGGAAACATTTCAGAAGCTGTTCAATGACAAGTACTTTCCTGAAAGTATTCGTCATATGAAGGAGGTAAAGTATATTAGACTGTAGCAGAACAACATGACGGTGTCCCAGTATGAGGCGAAGTTCGCAGAGTTATCTAGGTTTACACCTCATTTGGTGGAGAATGAGGAATGTATGACGTGGATGTTTTTGAGAGGTTTGAAACCCGACATACGTCAGTATCTCATTTCTCATAAATTTTCTCTATATTCAGATGTTGTCAGCAGGGCTCAATTATTAGAGCAAGATAACGAGTACGTTCAACCGAGGGACCACAACCAGGGTCATACAGGTGACAGCAGTCATCGGAGCAACGATAACCAGCGGAGAAAGAAAAATACGAAAAAAAAGCGATAACCACTCTGGTGGTAATCATGGCCATGAAAATAGAAGAAGCGAGTCAGGGAGAGATTTTAAAAAGAGGAGATTCAACAATGACAATGTGAAGACGTCAGCACCAGCAACAACTGGTTCTAAGGGAGGAGAACAATCACCGGTCGTATGCTATAAATACGGAAAAGAGGGACATATAAGCCCAAACTGTCCACAACAGTTCAAAGTATACTATAATTGTGGAAAGGAAGGACATATCACTCGAGATTGTACGGTAGCGAAACCAAGTCCAGTGGGGATGGTGACTCAAAAGGCTATCCCAGAAAAGTCAAAGTCAACGGTTCATGGAAGAGCATTTGTCGTGACTGGTCAAAATGTGAGGAACCCAAACGAGGTGATCATGGGTAAGCTAATCATAAACTCTTGCGAAGTTTATACCTTAATAGATACTTGTTTAACCCATTCTTTTATCTCTCCTACTTGTGCTCAACGTTTGAACTTGATTCCGGAAAAATTGGACATTGACTTATCTGTTGAAACTTCGTTAGGAAAAACTTTTATCACATCCACTATTTATAAATCATGTTTGATCCAAGTTGGCACCATCACATTACCTGTTGACCTAATCTCTTTAAAGATACTTGCATTTGATGTGATTTTAGGGATTGATTGGTTAACTACTCATCATGCCAAAATTGATTATTTTTGTAAGGTTGTTAGTTTTTATATTCCTAATCAACCTCTTATGCGAATTCAAGCAACTAAACCACTAAAATCAATCACTGTCATATCAAGCCATAAAGCCATTCGTTTATTAAAAAACAAATGTCAAGCTTTCTTAGCCCATGTTATGGATTTGAATAAAGACACGTCGGATTTGAATAATATTACTGTTGTTAGTAACTTTCCTGACGTATTTCCTGAAGAACTTCCCGGTCTACCACCAGAGCGTGAAGTTGAATTCTTTATTAACCTTGAACCTGGTACAAAGCTCATTTCTAAAACCCCATATCAAATGGCTCCTATTGAACTTCAAGAGTTAAAGGTCCAACTACAGGAGTTGTTGGACATCGGTTTCATTCGTCCTAGTACATCTCCTTGGGGTGCTCCTGTTTTATTCGTAAAGAAGAAAAACGGGAGTATGCAACTTTGTATTGACTACCGGGAATTGAACCATGTCACCATCAAGAATAGGTATCCGCTACCTCGCATTGATGACCTATTTGACCAGTTGCAAGGAGCACAATTCTTCTCAAAGATCGATCTTCGTTTCTGGATATCATCAATTTAAGATTAGAACTAAGGATATTCCAAAGACTTTGTGACGCCCCCAAAATAGGTCCATTCCATCCAACCCATTCTGAGTCGCCAAATACATGGTACAGAAATAACTATAACTTTATTATGATAACATATAAACTGTGAGTTTAAATACAGATGTTGCCATCTAGACAATATCCACACGCAAATAAATCCCCATCATAATTATTGATACATTATTTTACAAAAATGGTGAGGACTACTAAACAACTCTCTCTAGAACCTTCATTCCATACCACAGGCTAGTACTCGCTACATTCTCGCCTCACGAGAAGAAAAATGGAACAACAAGGAAAAGGGTGAGCTCAACTAGCCCGATAAAGAATATTATGACTAAGATAATATACAACAAATTATCGTTAGTCTTCAACGAGGAAAAATCTAATAGAATACAATAGACAACCGGTTTTAAATCAACAATCTGCGGTGGATACAACAATTCATTAGAAGAGTTAAGTAGAGAATGCAAACTACTATCTTCTATATATGAATTTAAAAGTTCATCGTCGATATTTTATCCCCTGTAACATCAATCAATATATATCCGGAATCAAATATTCATCTTTGCACTACTGTGCCAAAGATATTCATCGATTGGTCATGTTCATCTAAACACATGTTCATCTTTGCACTACGGGCCAAAGATATTAATCAGTCGGTCATATTCATCTCAACACCTGTTCATCTTTGCACTACAGGCCAAAGATATTCAGTAATATCATCATTTAAGACTGAGGATGATGAAAAATATTTTTAAAGAAACGAATCCAGTGAAACAAAAGAACAAATATTAAGGATTCATATTTTAAACAATCCAAGTTCAAAAATAGTTTATAAGTAATCAGAGTGGAGTAAAATTCAAGAATGATCAAAACATGGATACAATCAAAGCTAGTATCCATAATAGATATTTTGGACGAAAAATGAAAATTTAATTTTTTTGTGAATAGTGTCGTATTCGTAAATAGTGTCGTATACGTGAATAGTATCGTATACGTGAATAGTAACTCCGACACCAAAAGATAGAAATTTCACAAAAACATCATCATGCTTCGTGAATAGTACTCGTGAATAGTAACTCGTGAATAGTAACTCATGAATAGTAACCCCGACATGAAAAAGTTCCAAATTTGATAAAAGTTTCCACCAATATTTCGGCATAATGATATTGAAGAAATAATATCATTTTTTAAAAAAATAACATCCCTTACCTCGAAAGACAGTACTTCTAGTTGAAACACCGGATATAGGCTATGACTTGAACTTGCACCGTATAGCAATACTCAAAGTATACTCAAAATACTCACAAGAATATGCTCGATAATATAGAGAGAGAAAACTTCAGTTTCTGGTGTGATTTTCAATTCTAACCTAAGCACCCTATTTATAGGAAAATGCTTAGAACACCAAAGTAGAAAATTTAATATAATAATATTATATATATTACAAATTCTCTATGCACATTTTGACAACTGATTTGAGCTTATCTTGCACATGCTAGGGCTGTCCACAAAACAAAAAAAAACGTTTTTCCTATTTTAAATATTTTAAACTTCCAAAAATCAATTATTTCGGAGCTTTGGAACTTCAATAATTCATAATAAATAGCCTTTTTATCAGAAAATTCGAATCTCGCGACTTTTTATAGGAAATTCAATTCTATACAACTTTACAGAAGAAAGTTTTTCCAAATTCCAAATAGAAATTGACCGAAATCCACAAACGGGCGATTTTACAAGCTATAATCAAATTTCAGTCAAGAAATGGGGTCCACCGACACATAAAACATGCTTTAAATATTTTTGGTAACAAAAATACTCCTCCTCCACATATACTCATATATCCCACATTCATCGTAAAAATATCATCATTATTATATTATTAAAATATAATAATATATTTAAATGAATTATTTTATCAGAAAAAGATAAAATTTCAATTTTCAACAATTGTCACATTAAAAATTTTCTCCATCTATATCCACATAAAATTAATATTTTCCTCATCATATGAATCAATAATTAATTATTCACAAATAATATTACAGAATCACAATATTGATAACCAGGTGAGGTCCCAAGAAAGAGGGGCTTTCCAATAAGAATTTCTCATTCTTAGCTTGCAATTAGGTGACCAAACCTCTCCTTAAATGAACTTTCTAGACATTGCCAATAATGTTATCTAATAATATTATTCAGATAATATGAATTATTGCTTCGATAATGAAAAATACCGTGTAATGACAATTATTGAAACAATGAAGAATATAAAATATCAACGCAACAATTATTAAATCAATAAAAAATTTGAGCGATAATTATCGTAACCATTATTGAGTAGTGCCTTCTTACGTAAGAATCAATAATTGGTGTAATACCTGGTAATCTTTTGTGTTTTAACCGAGTATTTTAATAAAGATTAAGCTTCGTAATAACTACGCCGTTATTTTTAAACAACTTATATTTGTCGTTTTCTTCATCTAATCGCTTTCCGTTATGGGGCCCATACATGGTTGCGCCGTCGTACGAATATTCCACGACCAAACGAATATTCCCCAACAATAATGAATATTTTATAACCACTTGCTTATTCGAAATATTTGCGTATTTTACCCATAACTATCCATATTAATCAAATCAACCCTTACTATTTCAAAATAATAAATAGAGAAAAATAAATTTCATTTATTAATAATTTGGGGTCTTACAGACTGCCTTTAGAACTCGGTACGGGCATTATGAATTCCTAGTCATGTCTTTTGGATTGACTAATGCTCATGCGGCTTCCATGGATATGATGAACCGAGTATTCAAGGAATATTTGGATCAGTTCATTGTTGTCTTTATTGATGACATCCTCATATATTCCAAAAGTCATGAAGATCATGAGCACCATTTGAAGCTGGTACTTCAAAGGCTTCGTGAAAATAAGTTATATGCCAAGTTGAAGAAATGCGAGTTCTGGCTTGAGGAAGTAGCATTTCTTGGGCACGTGCTGTCAAAACATAGAGTATCTATTGACCCGGCGAAGATTGAAGCAATACAAAGTTGGGAGCAATCGAAGTAGGTGACTAAAGAACGTAGCTTTCTGGGCTTAGCTGGTTATTATCGGAGATTCGTGGAAGGATTTTCTCGAATCGCTACTCTGTTAACTCAGCTGACTCGGAAGGATACAAAATTCATATGGAGTGAGGAATGCGAGAAGAGTTTCCAAGAGCTCAAGAGGAGACTCATTTCGGCACCTGTTCTGACAATACCATCTGCTTCAGATGGATTTATTATCTACAGCGATGCTTTAGGCAAAAGGTTGGGATGTGTTCTCATGCAACATGGGAAAGTTATAGCATATGCCTCGCCACAACTTAAAGAATATGAGAGGAATTATCATACTCATGATCTAGAGTTGGCAGCAGTTGTTTTCGCGCTAAAGATCTGGAGGCACTATTTATATGGGGAGAAATTGGAGATATATTCAGACCATAAAAGCCTCAAATATTTTTTCGCCCAAAAGGAACTCAACATGCGGCAACGACGTTGGCTTGAGCTGTTAAAAGACTACGACCACACCATTCAATACCATCCTGGAAAAGCGAGCGTGGTAGCTGACGCATTGAGTAGAAGATCATATTGAGGAACAAGTGCGATGCTGTCAACACAAAAGCCCATTTTGTGTGATTTACAAAAGATGAAGATAGAGTTCAAGACTCCGGGGACCCATGTAATGATGTCAAGTGTACGCATAGAACCAACTTTAATTGATAAAGTTAAAGTTGCTCAAGCCACAGACCCGGAGCTGATGCGTATGAAGAATAAAGTATAAGAAGGTGTTATCCCAGAAGCTAGAATCGATGAAGAAGGAATACTTTGAGTCAACTCCAGACTTTGTGTTCCTAACGACTCTGATTTGAAGTACAAGATCATAATAGAGGCACACAATACACTGTTTGCAATCCATCCTGGAAGTACTACAATGTATCGTGATCTTCGACATACATTTTGGTGGAACAATATGAAGAGAGAGATCGCGGAGTTTATCTCGAGGTGTTTAACTTGTCAACGTGTAAAGGCAGAGCATCAAGTGCCAAAGGGTACATTGCAACCACTAGAGATTCTAGAATGGAAGTGGGAACACGTTACCATGGATTTCATTACGGGTCTTCCCAATGTTTCTCAAGGCATAGATGTGATTTGGGTTATTATTGATAGATTAACCAAGTCTGCTCATTTCTTGCCTATACGAGAAACTTATTCCCTTGAACGTCGAGCTCGTATGTACGTAAATGAGATTGTTAGGTTGCATGGCATGCCAGTATCTATAGTTTCGGATCGTGACCCAAGATTCACTTCACGATTTTGGGTTAGCTTGCAGAAAGCTATGGGTACGAATTTACGATTCAATTCGGCATACCATCCTCAAACGGACGGATAATTAAAGAGGACTATTCAAACTCTTGAATATCTATTAAGACTCTGTGTCCTAGACTTCAAAGGGAGTTGGGATAAGTACTTACCATTGGTGGAATTCTCCTACAAATACAGTTACCAGGCAAGTATAGGTGTGGCTCCTTTTGAAGCATTGTGTGGACGAAAGTATCGCTCTCTAGTATGTTGGGAGGAGGTGGGTGAAGCAACATTGTTGGGACCAGAGTTGGTGCGTATAACTACAGAAAAGATCTAAAAGATCCGACAACGTATACAAACAGCACAGAATCGACAAAAGAGTTATGCGGATCTTCATTGAAAGGACGTGGAATTTGATATTGGGGATCATGTATTGTTACGTGTTGCACCATGGAAAGGAGTTACAAGATTAGGGAAGAGAGGAAAGCTCAATCCACGATTTATTGGTCCATTTTTTATTCTTGACCGAGTAGGAAATGTGGCCTATAGACTCGCGTTACCTCCAAGCATGTCTCGTGATCATAATGTTTTTCACATATCTGTGCTTTGTAAATATGTGAAAGACCCAAACCACATTATTGAATTAGAACCAGACGAGATAGCCGAAGACTTAATGTACGAGGAGGTACCTGTCAAGATTTTGGATAGGAAGAAGCATGTCCTACGCACAAAGGTCATACCACAAGTCAAAGTTTTGTGGAGGAATCATGCTATTGAAGAAATGACCTGGGAGTTGAAAACGGAAATGAAAGCGAGGTATCATCACCTTTTCGAAACATCAGGTACGTACGTCAATTTCAAGGACGAAATTTCATAAGGAGGGGAGGTTGTAAGACCCCAACTTCTTATAAATAAAATAAAATTTCCTCTATTTATTATTTTGCAATAGTAAGGGTTGATTTAATTAATGTGTTTAGTTATGGGTAAAATGTGCAAATATTTTAAATAAGCAAGTGGTTATAAAATATTCATTGTTGTTGGGAATATTCGTTTGGTCGTGGAATATTCTTCTTTGCCGTGAATATTAAATTTACGGCGTAGCCTTCTGTGGGCCCCATAACGGAAAGCGATTGGATGAAGAAAACGACAAGTATGAGTTTTTATAATTAACGGCGTAGTTGTTACCGTTAACACTGTTGGAATACCCGGTGGTTAAAACACTGTAATACGCGGTAACACACGGTATTCCACCAATTATTGATTCTTACGTAAGAAGGCACTACTCAATAATTGTTACAGTAATTACTGTTCAATATTTTATTCAATAATTGCTATATTATTGTTGTTTTAATTGTCACTGCACAGTATTTTTTATTATCAAATCAATAATTTATATAATTTTAATAATATTACTAGATAACATTATTGGTAATGTCTAGAAAGTTCTGTCAAGGAGAGGTTAGGTAATTCTTGGCATGAGAAGGAGAAATCCTTATCGGAAGGCCCTCTTTCTGAGAACGACTGGTTGTCGATATTGTGATTTGATAATATTATTTGTGAATAATTAATTATTGATTTATATGATAAGAAAAATATTTATTTTATGTGGGTATAGATGGAGAAAATTTTTAAAAGTGACAATTGTTAAAAATTGATATTTTATCTTTTCGGATAAAATAATATATTATTATATTATAATAATATAATAATGGTGATATTTTTACAATGAGGGTGTGATATATGAATAAATGAGGAGGAGGAGTATTTTTGTTACAATAAATGTTTAAAACATGTTTTTCATGTTGATGGACCCCATTTTTGGACTAAAATTTGATTATAGCCTACAAAATCGTCCGTATGTGGATTTCGGTCAATTTTTGCTTGGAATTTGGAAAAACTTAAAACTATAAAGTTGTAGAGAATTGAATTTCCTATGAAATGGACATAAGATTTGAATTTTTCTGATAAAAGGGCTATTTATTATGAATTATTGAAGTTCTGAAAGAATTGATTTTTGAAGTTTTAATTATTTTTTTTAAAGAAAAACATTTTTTTCATTTCGTGCGCCCCACTTGCATGTGTTAAATGGCTGAAATCAGTTGGTAAGGTGTGCATAAGAATTTATAAAAATTATATTAATATTTTATTAAATTTTCTGCTTTGGTGTTCTAAGCATTTTCCTATAAATAAGGTGCTTAGGTTAGAATTGAAAATCACACCAGAAACTGAAATCTTCTCTCTCTATATTATCGAGCGTATTCTTGTGAGTATTTTGATACTTTGAGTGTTGCTATCTGGTCTGCAAGTTCCCTACAAAGACTATATATCAGATATTCCAAATTTGTAAGTATTGTCTTTTCGAGGTAAGGGATGTTATTTTTTTTGTAAATGATATTATTTTTTTCAATATCATTATGTCGAAATATTGTCTGAACTTTTTATCAAATTTGGAACTTTTTTGTGTCAGGATTACTATTCACGTATACGGCACTATTTACAGAAAAATTGAATTTTTCTTTTCTTATCCAAGTTGTTTATTATGATACTAGCTTTGATTGTATCCATTCTTAAATTTTACCCCATAATTGTTTATTATGGGGTATTTTTGAATTTGGACAAACTAAAGTACGAATCCTTAATCCTTAATCCTTTTCCTTTTGTTTCACTAGATTCGTTTCTTTATAAAAATATTTTTCATCATCCTCAGTCCTAAATGATGATGTTGCTGAATATCTTTGGCATGTAGTGGAAAGATGAACGATTACATGATGAATATATTTGGCCTGTAGTGCAAAGACGAACATGTGTTGAGATGAACATGACCAACTGTGAATATGATTGATTATTTTGGTCGTATTGCAGCTATGAGTATTTGATTCAAGATATATATTGATTGATGTTACAGGAATAAAATATTGATGATGGACTTTAAAATCATAAAAGATAGTAGATTTCATTCTCTACTTAACTCTTCTAATGATTTGTTATTTTCGCTGGGAATATTGATCTAAAATTTGTTATCTATTATATTCTATCAGATTTTTCCCTATTGAGGACTAACGATAATTTTTTCTATATTATCTTAGTCATAATATTCTTTACTGGGCTAGTTGAGCTCACCCTTTTCCTTGTTGTTCCATTTTTCTTCTCAGGAGGCGAGAATGTTGCGGGTACTAGCCGGGGTATGGAGTGAAGGTTTAGAAAGTTATTTAGCGGTCCTCACTATTTTTGTAAAATAAAGTTTCAATAATTGTAATGAGGACTTATTTGAGTGTGGATATTATCTAGAAGATAATATTTGTATTTAAACTCACAGTTTTTGTGTTGTCATATTTTGCACGACAATTGTATTTATAATGTTGTAGTTGTTTTTGTACCAAGTATTTTGGTGACCCAGAATGGGTGATGTATACCTATTTTGGGGGCGTCACATTTTATCCTTGTAACAACAATCAATATATCTTGAATCAAATATTCATTTTTGCACTACAGGCCAAAGATATTCATTTATATCACCAGTTGGTCATGTTCGTCTCAACACATGTTCATCTTTGCACTACGGGCCAAAGATATTCATAAATTAATCATTCATCTTTGTACTACAGGCCAAAGATATTCAGTAGTAATCATCATTAAGGACTGAGGATGATGAAAAATATCTTAAAGAAAACGAATCTAGTGAGACAAAAGGACAAATATTAGGGATTCGTATTACAGTTTATCTAAATTCAATAATATTCCATAATAACCAAATATGAAGCAGCATTCCAAAAATGAAGATCAAAACATGGATACAATAAAAGATAGTAACCATAATAGACATTTTGGACAAAAAGAAAAAATTTTATTTTAAATTGAATAAAGGTCGTATTTTGAATAATTGTAAGATATCGTGAATAGTGCCAGTATCGTGAATAGTAACCCCGACACAAAAAGTTTTAAATTTGATAAAAAGTCCAGACCAATATTTCGGCATAATGATATTGAAGAAAATAATATCATTTATGAAGAAAATAACATCCCTTACCTCAAAATAACAGTGCTTCTGACCGGAATATCGGATGTAAAGTCGAAGAAAACTTGTACTGAATAGCAACTCACAAAGTATCTAAATACTCACAAAAATACGCTTGATAATATAGAGAGAAAGAAAACTTGTTTCTGGTGTGATTTTCAATTCTAACCTAAGCGCCTATTTATAGGAAAATGCTAGAACGTCATAGGAGACTAAAATAATAAAATAATAATATCTTTACAATTTTCTTCCACGCCAACCTTGTTGACAATTCTAGCCTGCCATTTCTAAAAATATTAGCAGCCCACATGTTTCAAAAAAATAAAAGTGGGTCCCACCTCATTTTTAATAAAAACATTTTAATTTTTGAAACTTCAATAATTCATAATAAATAGCCCTTTCATCAAAAAAATACGAATTTTATGTCCATTCCGCCTAAAATCGAATTCTCTACAACTTTGTGGCTTTAAGTTTTTCCAAATTCTAGACAAAAAATATCCGAAATCCACGAACGGATGATTCTCAACACCTTTTCAACACCTTTTAAAATTCATAACAAATCATGCGTTAATTTTTAACGGTTCAAAATTTGTGGACATATACTCAACTTATATATGTATAACATATCCAAAAATCACAACGATGTAACGGTCGGATTAAAATTATAACTCACGCAATAGAGCTTTAAGAACACCGATTTGAGTTTTTAATACCTCCTATCCGATAAAATACTGATAAAACACCTCAACATTAATTCTTTCATTTATAACCACATAAATAAATCCATCATTTATATCTGCATCCAATAAATATTTCCTTATCATATAAATCAATAATTTATTATTCACAAATAATATTACAGAATCACAATAATGATAACCAGGCAGTTCCCAAGAAAAAGGAGGCTTTCCGATAAGGATTTCTCCTTACTGGCGCGCAATTAGATTATCTAACCTTTCCTCGACAGAACTTTCTAGACATTGTAAATAATGTTATCTAATAATATTATTCAAATAATATGAATTATTGATCTGATAATGGAAATACTATGCAGTGTCAATTATTGAACAACAATAATATAAAATATCAACGCAGTAATTATTGAATCAATAAAATAAAATATTGAACAGTAATTACTGTAACAATTATTGAGTAGTGCCTTCTTACGTAAGGATCAATAATTCAAAAATATTTTGCAATATCGTGTGCTACTGTGCAATCACGCGTATTACTGTATTTTAACCACCAGGTAATCATACAGTGTTAACGGTAATAACTACGCCATTATTTATAACAACTCATACTTTGTCGTTTTCCTTCATCCAATCCGTTTTCCATTATGAGGCCCACAAATGGCTGCGCCGTCGTACGAATATTCCCCGACAACAAGAATATTCCACTACCAAACGAATATTCCCCGAAAACAATGAATATTTTATAACCACTTGCTTATTTTGTAAAATTTGTACATTTCACCCATAACCATAATATTATATCAAATTAACACCTTATTATTCTCAATAATAACTAGAGGAAAATTCAATTTTATTTATAAAAAGTTAGGGTCTTACATCGTCGGAGTCCTCCATAGGCTCTGGCTCCTCCTCCATAGGCTCCTCCTCAAGATCAGACTCCACCTCTTCCTCATCGTCATCTTCATCGTGAGGGGCCACTACTGATATAGGTTCTGCTATCAAGGGTGCCTCGAATACTACATGGATGTCACGCGGCTCCTCCTCTACCACCCGGCTAGGTCATCCCGTGTCAGTCATCCTACTATCACCAATATAAGACAAGACAAACAACAACTCCATCAGAATGTTAAATAAACATAAGTTCATTGTAGAGAATGAACTTACATTTTATAACACACTAAATCCCTCAGGGAAAACTCTACGTGAGTTTTATCTCCCTCCTAACTTCTAAGTTCTCCTAAGTTATAATCCAAGGACACTCGCTCCTAAGGTTTATAACTATAGCTTTGATACCAACCTGTGATGCCCCCAAATTCATACCTCCACTTGGTCACTCGAATTCGGTTCATCACGTGCTCAAAGTATTACCATAAGAACTAAAATCACACATTCACAATGAAAGATCTAATTTAGAATAATATACAATGATTTATTATAATTATTCCCCCAAGTCTCGTAACCTACAGTACTTAACAGATTACATAATAATATCGAATAAAGACTTATTACTTAACCCTACTTAAGCTTAACATAATCTTAAAACAGTCTTGACACAAACATAAAAGGGGCAAGCTAGTCGGTAGCCTTGCCCTTGCCCTTGTCTGCTCCAGAGACACTTCCCTGTTCCTCCTTAACTGAAAGGTTTTAAATAAGCAAGGATGAGCACAAATTGCCCAACAAGTAATATACAACAAGGGTATAAAGTTTCATAACATGAGTTTGAAATATTGAAGTATCATATCTAAGATAGTTCAGAGTTTCAGAATGAATAATGAATATCAATAATTCTTGGAATAAGAACGACAATTCAATATAAATCAACAAATATATATGAATTCAACGATTATCAACGTATCCAACTGGATAAATAATTTATACTGAGTAGTCACTAATGACTATTGAACATCTACTAGAATTACTAATATTAAATTGATAACCCAAAAGAATCAAGTACTATAGATGATCAGTCTACAATACTATATGTTATGCATAACACCACAATAATAAACCACTCATGTGTTGATGTTTCCAACAACATACACTCCCCTTACCATAAGGGTTGTTCAACTCAGTTTTCAAGATTTCCGTACCAATCAATTGGTTTGGACAGTTTTATAAACATGCATATAGTCTAGCCGAATCAAATGGCATCAACTCTCTCACAATATTCAAGAACAATACCAAATTCAACATGAATAATAGTTTACACAAGAGTTTATACATACTAGCTCGATTGAACAAATAATTAGGATAACTTACATTCAAAGAGATAAGTTTATGATATTTGTTTGAATAAAGTAAGGCAAATATATTTTCACAATAAGAGTAGGGTTCGGATACTTGCCTTAAGCGTAGTTTATCCACGTTAAGAAATCAACACTTTTGAATCCTATTTATAGCGTGTTATATGTTCAAGATGTTCATTAGTTAACACAGTTTTAAATCAAGTTTGACATGATTCAAGTATCCACATATAGTATAAAATCAGTTTATAAGTCATCACAAATACAACGACGTCTTGATTGCTTAATTCCTTGAAGACATTCTTTGGACTTAACATTTGGAAGTTATGATCAAAATTTGTCTCTATCACATAGCATGCTTCTTATCACATAGCATATAGGTCATGTAAGATAAGTTAAAGTAATCATATAGGCATGCTTCAAACATCAGTTCAAAAACAGAAGTCACTGTCTCAGATTCCAGACTGGCGTGGTCACGCCTGATTTGTACTAAGGAGACGCACGGCCGTGCGGCTCCAAGTTCAAACCAAGACTCAGCAACTAATTGCTTGGCCTAGCTTGCACATCCTTACATACATAACACATATTAACATATTAAGGGTCCTTTCGCATCTTTCAAGTTTAATCTAGGTCCCGTCTTGCATAATACGGTCCTAAGTTGGACATTTCAACAATTTAAGGCTATTTAAGGTTATGAAATCACAAAGTCCAATATGCTTGATTCTTAAACATATAAAGTAGTCGTATAACTCATATTAGACATGCTTGCAAGTATTCATATCACATATGTGTATCTAACATTGTTTTGTTTTGAAATATGCTTTGTTTATGCTTTCCTTGAATTATGATACCTAAGCATGATGATATATATATATTTATGATACATGAGTGAGTCTAAGAGTATCATTTAACATGTTTACAATTATCAGATTCTATCTTCCAAAGTAGCATGTTAACATTCACATTTAAGTTTGCATTTTCATTAGCAAAGCTCATTACTACGTCCATCATGATCATGCTTCAATATAAAATTCATATACTTAAGTTAGTATGTCCGACATGCATTTCAAAACCCTACTAACATGCTTGAAAGATCAGAATATGCATTACTCAAGTTTACCATTTCTAGTTTTTCCAAAACTTGAAGTTTTCTTGAAAACTTAGCTTAAATCAAGCTAAAACAACGTACTATGTTCAAAACAATATCTAACCACATGTTAGGTTTATTTATATGCTTAACCTAACTATCATAGCATGCTCAGAACAATCCAGAAACCTCAAATCATCATCTAAGAAAAGCACCACGCGCGGCCGCGCGGTATTAGCCTATGGAAGTGGCGCGGCCGCGCCACTTCGAACAGACTGAAAAAAAATGGCTCTACTTCTGCAGAGCCTTATCACATGAGATGCAAAACCTGTAACCAGACCAACTACCATGCTCCTAAACATGTGTACCAACTCAAACAACACAATGCCATGCTACTTCATACCAATTAACAGTGAATTCAACAATTTACTAGAATTTAACAAAACTTAAACGCAAGAACACAAAAAAAAAATTATACCTCTTGCTTTGAATTGGATAGGACTTAACTCAAAATTAGATTACTCCCTCCCAATCTCTATAGAAACTAAGCTAGTAATTCTCAGCAGCATAGCACATGAACTAGAGTGTTCAATTTATAGAAAACTTACTAACCATGCCAAGCCATTGTCCAAAAAGTTAAACCAAGAAATGGAGGGAGAATTCATTGGGTAATTAAGAGTTGGTGCAATAGTGGCCAACCACCCCCTTCACCCACACCCATCATCATCATGGCTAGCTATTGGGAAGTTTGAGAGATGAAGGAATAGGCAGCCATAGGCCAATGGTTCTTCACGTGTGGAAGAAAAGTGACTCACAAAATGGGACAAGCCAAATCTTAGCATTTAACAGCTATCTAATGCCACACACTATATGTTTAATACCCCTATATGTATACTTCGGTTTTAAATCCAATTGGGTGCATATATGGGTTTAAATGATATGACAATATTATGTTAGCCATTTAAGGTATTAATTATAATCCATATATATTTTGAAAATGACAAATTAGGATTTAATTTAGTAGTGACACTGATGATTGGGTTATATACCTATGAATCGGATACTTTTGGGTTTAGATTATTGCATTCTCAAGGTATTTAGGTTCATTTTTACTGTGTTTATGTTTTGATTTGCAGGTTTGGGAGCTGTAAGAACACTTATGGGAATTTAAGCTGAGAAGGGGCATAATTGTCAGTTTCTGCATACCAGCACCGGGGCGCTCTAGCTAGTATAAATCCCAGCGCTGGGGAGCTGGGTCGTGACTGCAGTTGACCGAGCACGCGCTTTGACCTTCCGTTTGACTTGGCTTAGCACATGGAATTCAAAGTTAATTTGGAATTGGATTGGGGAACAAGATGGGAAGTATATAAGGTTTATTTACATTGAATTAGGGGACTATTCTACACAATTGAAGGCTGATCAAGGAGCAAGAGAGGAAATTGAAGAATTTACTTGGAGTTTTTCTCTTCTTCTTCTTCATTCTTTAATTTGTGTAATTTATTAAGGATAATTTGAAAAATATTGTTGGTTTTATTTTCCGTTATGAACTAATTTCTTTCATTAAGATTCCAATTGAACCTTTTAGAATTAATTATTTGATTTATTCCAATTATTTATGTTGAAGTGAATTGTTCATCTTGCTTTGTGCTGATTGATTAATTATCTGGCCAATAATTACCTTGTTACTCTAGAAGGAATTGAAAGAGGAATTCTAGGGTTAGAACTGGGCATGGTGACATGTGACTTAGTTATTTGCACAGTGAATAATTAGGTTTGTGAATAGAATGGAAATATCTATTTGTCGCATGTAACACATAAGGAATTGAGATCGTAACAAGTTTAATTCAATTGTTTTGCATAGGAATATAGCAAAATTAATCTGGGTTAAATAGAAGGCAATTGATCACTTGGAAAAGGGCTTTTGGCATTTGAGAATTCCTGTTAACAATTTAGTAGACATAATAATTGGGATAATTGGATAATTGATTTATAATTCATAATTGGGGATATTGGAGTCTTAATCTTTATTTATCTGAATTCAATCAAATCTTAGTTTTGTTTATTTGCTTTATTTTAGATTAATTTCTTTTAATTACTTAATTTAATTTTTTTAATTTGAAAAATCACAATTATTGGTTGTTTAAATAAAATTAAATTGATAAAGTGCTAGTAGTTGGAATTTATTAATTAGAATTCTCTATGGGATCGACACTCTATCTTATCACTCTATTACTTGTTGACCGTGTATACTTGCACGTTTGCTTTGATTGTGAAATCGACCAATAAGTTTTTGGCGCCGTTACTGGGGAATTCGTTATTAGTTTTAATTCCATATTAGTTATAATCAATTCGGTCTTAATTTAAACGTTACTTATTTTTCTTCTTATATTTGCAGGAATTCTTTGCGAGTGTATGCACACTAGATCAAGGGCGAAAAAGGAACTTTTTCCTTACACGGACGATACCAAAAGGAAGATTCGGCAATTGCAATCGACTATTGCAGTGTCACCTGTGGAAGAAGAACTGGCAGAATAAGAAATTCCAGCGAACATGGCAGTGAACGACCAGAAATCACTTAGGGATTATGCCATGCCGAATGTCACGGATATATAGTCGAGTATTAGGAGGCCGATGATCAATGCAAATAGTTTTGAGATAAAACTGGGAACAATTTAGATGCTTCAGAATACATGTCAGTTTGGGGGTAGTTCGATAGATGATCCGAATGAGCACATCTTAAGTTTTTTTAGAAGTTTGCGACACCTTCAAATTCAACAATGTATCGGAAGATGCTACAGGGTTAAGGATGTTCCCGTTTACCTTGAAAGATAAAGCACAAAGTTGGCTACATTCTCAGCCTCCTGGCTCAATCACCACTTGGGACGACTTAGCTCAAAAATTTCTAGCTAAGTTTTTCCCACCAGCGAAGCCGGCAAAACTATGAAACGATATTCACACTTTCGCACAATTTGATTCAGAATCGTTATATGAGGTGTGGGAAAGGTTTAAGGATATGCTCCGTAAGTGCCCACACCATGGAATTCTGCAGTTGATGCAGTTAGGGATATTTTGTGATGGTTTACAAGCGTCCATGCGGTCTAGTATTGGTGCAGCAGCAGGGGGAGCGATCATGTCTAAGAGTTTTGATGAGGCATATCAGCTGTTAGAGACAATGGCCACCAACAACTATCTGTGGCCCATGACTAGGTCTAATTCTCCGAAAACACCGGGAAAGTTTGACGTAGATGCGATGATAGCATTAACAGCACAAGTGGCTACAATGGCTAAGCAGATGGAAATATGGCGTCCACAATCCACACAGCAGGTAGCAATGGTTTGTGAATTATGTGTTGGGGGTCATGCTACGGATCAATGTGCATAAATCCTGAATCAGCTTAGTTCGTAGGGAGCTATAGTCGATCTACCCAACCTTACCCAAATCAAAACGTATATAATTCGGGTTGGAGAAATCATCTGGGATTTTCTTGGAGTAACAATCAAGATCAATCTCAAGCGCCGAGACAACAAAACACATCCGGGTTTTAAAATCAGACACAACAACCAGAGCGGAAAGCAAGTTGGGAAGAAGCCTTGGATAGATTTATTAAAGCTTCTGAAAAGAAGAACGAGGAAAATGAGAAAAAATTTAATCAAACAGAGCTGAATATGCAAAAGCCTAAGTGCGTCGCTCAAGAATCTGGAGAATCAAGTGGGACAGATAGCACATGCGCTGAATAACCTACCACTTGGAACACTTCCGAGCGACACAGAGAAAAATCCGGGCAGAGATGAGCATTGTAAGGCAGTAACTCTACGAAGTGGAAAGGATTTGCAAGAGGCGATGTGGATAGGGAAAAAAGGACAACATAATAATTGAAACAGAGGAAGTGGTGGACACCGGGAAATGTCAAAATGAGACTATCGAGCGGAAAGAACCAACCATCACAATGCCTTCCATACCATATCCGCAGAGGTTTCAAAAATCCAAGTTGGATAAGCAGTTTTCATAATTTTTGGATATCTTCAAAAAAGTGCATATTAACATCCCCTTTGCCGAAGCCTTGGAACAAATACCGAGTTACGCCAAGTTTATGAAGGAGGTTTTGTCGAGGAAGAGGAAATTGGGTGAGTTCGAGACAGTGGCATTGACCGAAGAATGCAGTGCAATCATTCAGAATAAGTTACCACCAAAGCTTAAGGATCCAGGTAGCTTTAATATACCGTGTGAAATTGGAAATCAGTTTTCGGGTCGAGCATTGTGTGATTTGGGGGCCAGTAAAAATTTGATACCATTGTCCGTCTACAGCCAGTTTGGACTTCAGGCTCCACGACCAACAAATATTAGTTTGCAGTTGGTAGATCGATCGGTTATATATCCACGAGGTATTGTTGAGGATGTTTTAGTTAAAGTGGATAAATTCATCTTCCATGCGGACTTCTTTATCCTGGATTGTGAAATGGATAGCGAGATTCCAATAATTCTTGGGCGACTATTTTTAGCAACGGGTAGAACTTTGATTGACGTTCAAAAAGGTGAATTAACGATGCGAGTTGAAGATCAACGGGTCACCTTTAATGTTTTTAAGTCAATGTCTTATCCGAAAGAAAAAGGTAATTGTTTGCGAGTAGATATCATGGAGGAATTGGTTAATCATAAGTTCAGTGGAAATTACTTGGAGGATCCACTTGAATCCATTTTGCTTGGGACAGATAATTGCAGTATTGAAGATGACGTAGAGTATGTCAAATGGCTAGATACACCATCAGTCTTCCGAAAAAGCAATCAATCATTCGACACCCTTGAGAGGCCCAAAAAGGTAAAAGTTCAAAAAAGTTCAAAGCCCGGTGTTGGACGCCGCTACCATCCCATCCGGTATATTATTTGGGAAAGATGCTACCCGGAGTTAACAACGGAGTTAATTGACAAAAAGGAGAAACTGTTACGGGTCTTGCGAGAATTCAAAACAGCAATTGGGTGGACTATAGCGGATATTCGCGGAATTAGCCCATCTTATTGTATGCACAAGATTCTAATGAAAGAGGGGGCAAAACCAACCATTGAGATGCAAAGAAGGCTAAACCCCATTATGAAGGATGTGGTGAAAAAGGAGATTATAAAGTGGTTGGATGTCGACATTATTTGCCCAATCTCAGATAGTTCATGGGTGAGTCCTGTACAATGCGTACCAAAGAAAGGGGGTATGACAGTGGTGAAGAATGAAGCTAATGAGCTCATCCCTACTAGAATAGTTACAGGATGGAGAGTGTGCATGGACTACCGCAAACTGAATAAAGCCACTCGTAAGGATCACTTCCCCTTGCCATTCATTGATCAAATGTTGGATAGGCTAGCGGGACATCAGTTCTCTTATCTTACGGATGGATATTCTAGGTATAATCAAATTGCCATAGCACCGGATGATCAAGAGAAGACTACATTTACATGCCCATACGGTACGTTTGCATTCCGGCGTATGTCCTTTGGTTTATGTAATGCACCGGCAACCTTTCAACAGTGCATGATGGCGATCTTCTCCGATATGGTCGAGAAAAATTTGGAGGTATTTATGGATGATTTTTTTGTGTTCGGTGATAGCTTTGATCTATGTTTGAAAAATCTGATTTTAGTGTTGAAACGATGCGTGGAGACTAATTTGGTTCTTAACTGGGAAAAATGTCACTTTATGGTGAAAGAAGGGATTATTTTAGGACATAAGGTTTCTGCAGCAGGATTAGAGGTGGACAAAGCGAAGATTGAGACAATGTAAAAATTACCCCCTCCATCATTTATGAAGGGAATCCGGAGCTTCTTGGGACATGCGGGTTTCTACAGACACTTCATTAAAGATTTTTCCAAGATTTCAAAACCCTTATGTTCTCTGTTGGAGAAAGATGTGCCTTTCAAGATGGATCAGTCATGTATCGAGGCATTTGAGGTATTAAAGAAGAAGTTGGTCTCTGCTCCAATTATTGTGGCGCCCGATTGGACTTTACCGTTTGAATTGATGTGCGATGCCAGTGACTACGCAGTTGGAGCAGTATTGGGACAACGTAACGACAAGATTTGTCACACAATCTACTATTCCAGCAAGACATTGACGGATGCCCAGTTGAACTACACAACCACAGAAAAAGAATTACTTGTTGTTGTGTTCGCCTTCGATAAATTCAGAGCATATCTCATTGGGACCAAGGTAATTATCTACACTGACCATTCTGCCATTAAGTACTTGATTGAGAAAAAAGATGCCAACCCAAGGTTAATACGGTGGGTGTTGTTGCTGCAAGAGTTTGATTTGGAGATCCGGGATAGAAAAGGTACAGAAAATCAAGTGGCTGATCATCTTTCTCGGTTAGAGAATGCAGACGTCCAGCAAAAAGACATCAATGAGAAATTTCTGGATGAACAACTTCTCCGAGTAACAACAACATTGCCATGGTATGCGGACTATGTGAATTATGTGGTTGCTAAGGTATTACCCCCGGATTTGAACTCACAGCAACGTAAGAAGTTTCTCCACGACGTGAAGCAGTATTATTGGGATGAACCATTTCTGTTTAAGGCCTGCGCAGATCAAATGATTAGACATTGTGTGCCACATAAAGAGATGGACAGCATACTGGGTCATTGTGACTCGTCAGATTATGGAGGCCATTATTCCGGTGATCGAATAGCAGCCAAAGTGTTACAATCAGGATTTTTTTGGCCTTCACTTTTCAAGGATGCGTATCTCTATGTGCTGAAGTGTGATCGATGCCAACGCGTAGGTAATATCTCCAAGCGCAATGAAATGCCACTCAACTCAATTTTGGAGGTAGAACTGTTCGACGTATGGGGAATCGATTTTATGGGACCTTTCCCATCATCCTTCAATAATCAGTACATTTTGTTGGCAGTCGATTATGTTTCTAAATGGGTAGAAGCCGCAGCTTTACCCATAAATGATGCCAACGGTGTCCTCCGATTCTTAAAGAAAAACATCTTCACACGATTTGGGACGCCAAGGGCGATAATAAGTGATGAGGGGACTCACTTCTGCAATAAACAATTCACAAAGTTGCTCACAAAATATGGGGTTCGTCATAAAATTGCAGCCGCGTATCATCCTTAAACTAATGGTCAAGCGGAAGTCTCAAATAGGGAGGACAAGCGAATTCTAGAAAAGGTGGTCAATCCGTCATGAAAAGATTGGTCATTACGTCTTGACGATGCCTTATGGGCAATTCGAACAGCATATAAGAATCCTATCGCAATGTCACCTTATCAGATGGTCTACGGAAAGGCTTGTCATCCCCCAGTCGAATTAGAACACAGTGCACACTGGGCCATTCGAAAACTTAATTTTGATCTACAAGCAGCTGGTGAGAAAAGGTTACTGTAGTTGAACGAGATGGATAAATTTTGGTTCAATGCCTACGAGAACGCAAAACTCTACAAGGAGAAAGTTAAAGCCTGGCATGATAAGAAAATTTTTGATCGAACATTTGAACCGGGCCAACAAGTCTTTCTTTTCAACTCAAGATTGCGTTTATTTCCTGGGAAACTGAAATCTCGTTGGTCGGGACCTTTTAAAGGTGTATCTGTTGCACCACACGATAACATCGAAGTCGAGGAACCAAATTCAAAACGCACATTCAAGGTTAACGGTCAACGACTTAAACACTATTGGAGTGGACCATTTATCGACAATCTACGGCCGTATACCTATCCGAACCAGTAGACAATTGAGCACAGCAGCAAAGTCGGGCTGACGACTATGAACCAAGCGCTTTGGGGAGGCAACCCCATGTGTTCTAGTTTAAGTTGCTTTTGGTAGTTAATTTTATTTAATTTCATGATATGCTTTCGTGGTTTAATGATTTTCTTGTTTACTTCCAGCCCAATGCACAAGCGTTCGAGGATACAGACAAGTCGAACAACTTGGCAAAAAAGAAAAGGAATGGAGACTGACGTATAGCACCCCGGCGCTCAAGCTTCAAGTAAAACCAAATTAGCTTTGGCCGAGGAGGTTTCAGCGATCCACGACACACACAAATCACCGACGCTAGTTTCCCTATATAACTTTCGGCCCGGCGCTAGAAGTCGTAACATCACGCCTAATGGACCAATAGCCCGGTGCTCTTATTAGGCCAAATCTCAACTCCCCAGCGCTGAGGGTGCGGATTAGAATCCTTTTTGATGTAAAATACTCAGATTCCAACTCTAACTCTTCCACTTCCTCCCACGATTCATTCTCCATCTGGTAACTACTCATAAACCTTCATATAACTCCCAAAACTCAACTCCATTTCCGTTTGCAAAGCAATTTTCATTTATCATCTCAACTGCAAAGGTATGTTACTTCAATCTACTCCATAGATGGTGAAAGCAAATCTTGTTAATTGTGCGAGGGGTAAACTAATTTGCATCTTGATTCCATATCTCTACATCTACACTACAAATTTTCATCCTTTGGATTTTGATTATCTCATATTGCCGGCATGTGATTAACGTTTGTTTGTGCACCACGTTTGGTTGAGATATCATGTATATGTGATGATTGACTTCCAGGGATGTGTTTTAATAGAAAACTAGTGTGATTCTAAGCAAAGTATGAACTGCCCACAAAGTGTTTGATGTTTTGTCTGACCCAATGTGCACACACTTAATCATATCCAAAATTGGCTGCACTTACATTCGAATCATCCCAATACCGTAGGACTAAGGACTTATCATTAGTATGGGGTTGGAACTGATTGATGATTTTGTCAGATCAAATTTCTATGGGACTAATATTTTATCGGTCTTGCACAAACATGATTGAAATTCCTTAAAATTTTAGCCTATGTAGTTGCATGTCTCAATTGTTGCAGTTATTTTCCGTAATATGCTTCTTCATAGTGTGCGTCTGCATCCGATCAGGTCAATATGTTGTGACACACCCCCAACCATGTACTGAGCGTGCACATAAAGTAAAGTTTGGGGGTTGTGTTCGGGGTCTATGTTAACATATTCGAGTTTTGCCCAATCCTAATTCTGGTGTATGTGTTTCCTTGCAGATTCTTTCTACATGGCTTCAAAGAGACAATGAGGAGAAGGGTCCAGTTCCGCCTCAGGCCCTCCAAAATTTGATTGCCGACGATTTGTCTCCGCCGAGGCACAGAAGCGCTACAACAAGATGGCTACCCGTTCTCTCATCCCCGAAAGAGGTTTAAGGCCCGATCATTCTAAAGACGGGGACATAGCAGTTATGATAGCAGAAAGGAATTGGTTCACACTCACCGAGCAGCCCGATCCAGCGGTGATTGCAGTTGTAAAAGAGTTCTACGCCAACGTGCCCGAGCACTACCATTATGGGTGTTTGTGAGGGGGAAAACAGTTGAAATTGGCGAGGAGGACATAAACGGGTGTTATCAACTGCCATTAGAGGGCCTGAATGATGAGTATACTAGACTCGTGAGTGATGGGCCAGACTATGAAAAGATAATTCGTGAACTGTGTAAACCGGGCACCACATGGACCGTGCATGAGCGTGGCAGCTTGACTTTCCCGCTATCTCACCTCAGTCTATATGGAAAGGCATGGTATGTCTTTGTTTGTGCCAAACTAATGTCATGTACACATGTGAGCCAGGTCACCAGAGAAAGGGCTGTGGTACTATATTCAATTATACAAGGCCTAAAGATTGATGTCGACCACCTTATTCAGCAGTCCATTCTCCGAGCATTACGACGAGGGACCATAGGTGGGTTACCCCATCCGTCCCTCATTTGCGTATTATGTGCTAAGTTTGGGGTAAAATGGAAATCCGATGAGATAATTCAAACGCCCATGCCAGTTTTGGACCACAAGTTGATAAGCAGGTATAAAGTGTGGACAGGTGGAGCAAACCACCCTAGGGGATTGGGTTTCATAATTCCCCAAGTTGAAGCTTCTCAAGCTCCACCACCTCAGGCTCCACCTACTTATGGTTCTTCATCAGCAGCTCATCGTGGTGTGGTTCCGGAAGAGGTCCAGCATGAGATAGACAGATGGTTCTACAATCTCGAAGCCCAAAATGTCCTCCTGTCTGAACGCCAAGATGTGATCTATAAATATTTGGTCAACCAGTTTGCAGCTCAGAATGCCATGAACGCCCAGTTGTTTCCGGGTGTTAATCTCAGTCAGTTACCCTCTGCCCCAGTTCTACCAGTTTTTCCCCCTTCAGATCTAGAGATGAGCGAGGATGATGATGCTCCACCCGAGGCATAAGCTCGTCAGGGAAGTCCTCTGTTTTATGTTGATTTATTTTTTCATGAGGACATTGCTCTAGATAAGTTTGGGGGTAGTTTATTTTTATTTGCATTAGTAGATTGTGATTGTTAATAGTTTGTGGATGCTGTGATTGTTATTAATGTTGCATTTAGGATTGCATTTTAATTCCAGCCTTTGATAGTACGTATATTTGGGGCCAATGATGAAATTAAAATTGCAAGAACAAGTCTAATAAGGATTGTTAGGATAGTGATATGATCTTTTCGACATGATTTAAATCTTTATCTGTTTGACAGTGATATTATAAGGATAGCACGTTTTGATAGAATGACCATGTTAGCTATGATAGTTTAAAATGGATAGATAATAGAGTTCTAAAGGATGAATGCTAGTGAAATGAAGGAACAATTTAAATAGCTAGTGAAGACTGAATTTAAACATGAACTCAAGTTTGGGAGAAAAATATTTGGAGTATATAAGCTTTGAAAAAAATAAATAAATAAATAAACACCGTAGCATGCTTGTCTAGTTTTGTGGCCTTTGTTATTTGAGTAAGTAAGCCCGAGGGGATTGTCTCTACACTTAGCGCCCTAAGGTCTTAATGGCTTGGGAGTCGTTGGTCGAAAGCTCGTTAAGGTTGCACTGAAAAGCCTAAGGGAATAAGACAATGCATAGTCACGAGAAAATATATATATATATATATATATAATAAAGCGAGAAAAGTGCAAAATGTCCCCGTATAGCAAAAACAAGCATAAGTATTCCATTTTGACCCCTGGACTTTGGTGATTGTTTAATTTCAGTTGAATCTAGTTTATTTGATGAGTTCTTGAGTTAAAACTGTATGATGCCTATTAAGAAATTTATTATCTTTCATATTTTGTTGTTCATTGGTTAGCATGGTTGTTGAACACACACTCACAATATCAGTAGTAACAGATTTAGATTCATTGATTGTTGGGATATTATTGAACTGTAGTAACATGATGTATTAGCATGTTTTTGTGATTTTTCTGAGACCTAATGAATATACTTTAGTTATTGGATTGCTGGAGTTATGAACATATAGATAAATTGCATATTGTATAGTGGTTTAAGTTATTTTTTGTGTCTTGTGTCTTGTTGCTTGAGGACATGCAACGATTTAAGTTTATGGGTATTTGATGATTGGGTTATATACCCATGATTAGGTTCATTTTTACTGTGTTTATGTTTTGATTTGCAAAGGTATTTAGGGATTTTCGTAAGAATGTTTTATGGAATTTGAGCCGTAAGAAAGGGCATAATTGTCGGCAGATACCGGTGGTCTTGGGCGCTCTAGCTATGGTATAAATCCAGTCTTAGGTTGTCTTTGGTGTATTGCAGATTGATCTGGACAGCGCTTTGACCTTCCGTTTGACTTGTCTTGGCACATGGAATTCAAAGTTGATTTGCAATTGGATTGGGGAACAAGATGGGAAGTATATAAGGTTTATTTACATTGAATTAGGGGACTATTCTATACAATTGAAGGCTGATCAAGGAGCAAGAGACGAAATTGAAGAATTTACTTGGAGTTTTTCTCTTCTTCTTCTTCATTCTTTAATTTGTGTAATTCATTAAGGATGATTTGCAAAATATTGTTGGTTTTATTTTCCGTTATGAATTAATTTCTTTCATTAAGATTCCAATTGAACATTTTATGATTATGAATTAATTATTTGATTTATTCTAATTATTTATGTTGAAGTGAATTGTTCATCTTGCTTTGTGCTGATTGATTAATTATCTGGCCAATAATTACCTTGTTACTCTAGAAGGAATTGAAAGAGGAATTCTAGGGATAGAACTGGGCATGGTGACATGTGACTTAGTTATTTGCACAGTGAATAATTAGGTTTGTGAATAGAATGGAAATATTTGTTTGCCGCATGTAACACATAAGGAATTGGGATTATAACGAGTTTAATTCAATTATTTTGCATAGGAATATAGCAAAATTAATCTGGGTTAAATAGAAGGCAATTGATCACTTGGAAAAGGGCTTTTGGCATTTGAGAATTTCTGTTAACAATTCAGTAGACATTATAATTGGGATAATTGGATAATTAATTTATAATTCATAATTTGGGATATTGGAGTCTTAATCTTTATTTATCTGAATTCAATCAAATCTTAGTTTTGTTTATTTGCTTTATTTTAGATTAATTTCCTTTAATTATTTAATTTAATTTTCTTAATTTGAAAAATCACAATTATTGGTTGTTTAAATAAAATTGAATTGATAAAGTGCTAGTAGTTGGAATTTATTAATTAGCATTCTCTGTGGGATCGACACTCTATATTATCACTCTATTACTTGTTGACCGTGTATACTTGCACGTTTGCTTTGATTGTGAAATCGACCAACAGACACCCCACATTATCATAACTTTTATTATATTGTTTATTCACATAGTTATAATATAGGTATTAATGCACTAAATATACACATTACATGATCACATAGACATCATTTGTATAACTTTCACATTCCGTTAATCTTATTATATAGTTTCCATGGTATATAATATAGTTACTATTAGGTGTCACATTACACACTCTTTTTAATGTAGCTATTAAACATTATTACATACTTTGCACACATGAATTAAATAGATAATACATACTCTAATTATGTAATTTACTTTTCCGACAATAACAATTAATAATCACATAACATTAACTAATCACTATTAATATACTACAATATAAATTAACAATTAATGTTAATTAATTGTTTTCTTGATAATTCCTCCATCGATTAATATTACTATTAATATCTAACCGAAATTCTTTAATAACAAATAACAACTACTATAGATTAATTGTTTGCTTAACAATTCTTTTGTTAATTAATATATTCATTAATCGTGCCACACAAGGCTATCAACGAGTTTACCACAAACTCCACAAGTTCTCAATTATTCAGTTATTTAATATAATTGATTGAACTCATTTTGAAATATAAAATTTTTAATAAATATTCATTTTCATTAATATTTCTATTTATTAATACGTGAAAATTCTTTGGTATTACAGTACATGCATGTGAATCAATAGTACACACATGTGAACAAATAGTTATAAGCATATGAATTAATAGAAATTAATTGCTCATTTATCCTATTAATTACCCGATTTGTCAATTTAACCTCCAAAAATCAATTTTTATCGAAATAATTGTCGATTTCCACCAACACTAATAATCCCAACACACTGAAAATATTTTTATCAACAATTTTATTTTTGAATATTTGAAGTTTGACTTTTTTTTGAAAAAGTCAACTGTTGACTTTTTGACCAAAAAGTCAACTCCAGTAAATTTTGTGTTTATAGTATATTTTTACTAATTTCATCGTTCCGGACTCAAATATCACATCCGCGTCTCCAAATTCAACTCCGAACTCAAATTCGATTTTTAATAACATTCATCATTAATATTATAACTCACAATATTAACAACCAGATCGTTCTCAGGAAAGAGGGGGCTTTCCGATAAGAATTTCTCCATATTGGCGCGCAATTAGATGACCTGACCTCTCCTTGACAGAACTTCTATACATCGTCAACATTGCAAATAATAATATGAATAACTTTGTCGTCTCAATTATTGATTTAATAATATAAAATATTATGCAGATGATACTGTGATAATAATTGAATCAATAATATGAGAGATATTATGCAACAATTCTGTGAAGAATAATCGAGTATAACCGGTGACTTATCACGTAAGCATCAATAATCAATACCGTGTGTTACTATGCAACCACGCATATTATTATACTTTTACCACCGATTATTTTATGACAACTTGCTTACTTTGAAAAAATTTTAAATATCACCCTTAACTTTAACCTTTTATCAATTTAACCATTTACTAAATAAAATAATAATTATAAGAAAATTGAATACTTTCATTTCATAAAATTCGGGGTCTTACATTTTTGTTATTTCTCATCAGTGGTGTGTAAATTTTTAAAAATTATTTTTAATTATTATCAATAATAAAAGGTTAATTTATTTTTCTCTTATTTTTTTAATAAATTATAGAATTTAATATTAAAATTTTATCAATCAAAAAAAGTATTGTATATAAATAATTATATTTTTTAATCTATATATTTAAGGTCAATTAAAAGGAAAGGGAAGGGAAGAGTTCATGTTGGCCGGCCTGGTGAATCATATTCGTCATCGGTTACTGTGAGAATTACGACAGTTATCTATGAATGAGAATTTAAGAGTTGCCGATAATATTAGTAGTTGATAGTAATAACAATAATTATAATAATAAATTAATTATATAAAGGGCGTAGTGCGAAATGGCAATATATAGTCAACAAATTTGATATAGTAATGGTGATAAATCACCTCTTTAGTTTTGGATCAATTTCAAAAAATTATCATTGATGAAAAATTAAAAGCCAAGTGCAAAGATTGTGGTCATATTTATGTTTGTCTAATTAATTAAATTTTAATATGATCTATAGAATTATATAGTTCAATTTTCTACTTATCTTGTATGTTCTATAAATTAATATGTTCTTATTTTGGGTGACTAATGTTGTTTTGTATGTGTCAGTTTATGTAAATTCTAGCATTTTAATTACTGAAGAATTATAAATATATTTCAATATTTAAACGACATTCATAAAATTATACTATGGTGTATTTTGGATTCCATCCTTTCTATTAACAAGTTAATAATAATTTTAAAAAATTATTTAAATATGGAAGGGTATTAATAATTTCAATTTGAAATTTTATTAGTATAGTTTTTTAGCATTTTATTATTTATATTAATAATTTTTATATCATATTATTACTTAATTAATTTAATTGTGACGGTCACAATTTTATTTTTTTAAAGTTCTATTTAAAAGTCAAAACATCTTAAAATGGTTAATATGGTTAATATGGTTTTGAACCATAACCATACAATTCCAACCCACACAACCCATATTAAAAATGGTTAATATGATTTTAGTTCTTAAATGGAACCATAACTATATTTTGAAAATTAAAACCAACCTATAACCATATTTTGTCAGGCCTAGGAATAAATATAGTACTATTTTTTTTCTCTAATGTTTCAAAAACTTATTATTTTTAAATTTTTAAAAAGTGATTAATTTGAAGTAATCATTCTAGTAGTATTTAATGGACTCAGGAAACTATCATGAAAAAAACATCTTTCCGAAAATGCATGATTTTCTGAAACAGGAAGAATTATTACATTATGCTTTCTTGGGTTTATAAATTTACTGCCCCCACCCCAATTTAAAATAAAATAAATATACGAAACAAATATGAAATATTATGGCTATTTCATATGACAACTTATTTTAAATATTACTTTATCTGCTCTAAAATTAGAGATATAATTTTTATTTTTGAAATCATATGATAACATATTAAATTTTAAATTGATATGAATTTATTTAATTTTAGTTGATACAATTATTATAATTATATAGTATATAACAAAATTATTAATTATAAATTTATTTTATTCTAAATTTTTATGAATTATACAAATTTTAAAATTTAATATGTAAATCAACTTTATATATATATATATATATATATATATATATATATATATATATATATCCTGCTCTCTCTAATGAATGAGAGGAGGAGTTTAACAAAGAAGCGAATCCCTATAAGCGTCGATTTTTCCGTCGCTATAGCATAAAAAACTTTTTATGCTATAGCGATTTGAGAAAATCGTCATATAAATGATTTGATTTTTTGTTCGCTCCTTCTACTTCGCTTGAGAAGTGGATATATATATATATATATATATATATATATATATATATATATATATATATATATGTGTGTGTGTGTGTGTGTGTGTGTGTGTGACGCCCCAAAATAGTTATATATCACCCATTTTGAGTCGTCAATAATATAAGATGTAAACAACTACAACTTTATTAATATAACATATAAACTGTGAGTTTAAATATAAATATTGTCATCTAGACAATATTCACACCCAAATAAGTCCTCATTACAATTATTGGTACATTATTTTACAAAAATAGTGAGGACTACTAAAACAACTTTCTAGAATCTTCATTCCATACCCCGACTAATACTCGCTACATTCTCGCCTCCTGAGGAGAAAAATGAAACTAAAAGGAAAAGGGTGAGCTCAACTAGCCCAGTAAAGAATATTATGACTAAGATAATATAGAACAAATTATCGTTAGTCTTCAACAGGGAAAAATCTGATAAAATACAATAGACAACAAGTTTCAGATCAATATTCGCAGCGGAAATAATAATTCATAGATGAGTTACGTAGAGAATGAAATCTACTATAATCTATGAATTTAAAAGTTCATCATCAATATTTTATTTCTGTAACATCAATCAATATACATCTTGAATCAAATATTCATCTTTGCAATACAGGCCTAAGATATTCATCAGTCGGTCATGTTCATCTCAACACATGTACATCTTTGCACTACAGGCCAATGATATTCAATAATATCATCATTTAGAACTGAGGATGATGAAAAATATTTTAAAGAAAACGAATCCAGTGAAACAAAAGAACAAATATTAAGGATTCGTACTTTAAACAATCCGAGTTCAAAAATACTTCATAAATAAACATAGTGGAGCAAAATTCAAGAATGATCAAAACATGGATACAATCAAAGCTAGTATCCATAATAGATATTTTGGACAAAAAATAAAAATTTAATTTTTCTGTGAATATTGCCGTAATCGTGAATAGTACCGTATACGTGAATAGTATCGTATACGTGAATAGTAACCCCGACACTAAAAGATAAGAATTTCACAAGAAAAATACTATCTATATTCCGGCATAATGATATTGGAAGAAATAATATCATTTTTAAAAAAATAATATCCCTTACCTCGAAAAGACAATACTTCTAACTGGAATACTGGATATAGTGCTGAAGAGAACTTGCACCGTATAACAACACTCAAAGTATCAAAATACTCACAAGAATACGCTCGATAATATAGAGAGAGAAAACTTCAGTTTCTGGTATGATTTTCAATTCTAACATAAGCACCCTATTTATAGGAAAATGCTTAGAATACCAAAGCAGAAAATTTAGTAAAATAATAATATTTTCTAAAAATTTTCCTACCCACACCAAGAAGATTGAATTCAGCATGCTTAACATTCACGTGGGGCCCACCCAAGTGTAAAAAAATATTTTTCTTAAAATAATTATTTTAAACTCCAAAAATTAATTATTCCGGAGTTTCGAAACTTCAATAATTCATAATAAATAGCCCTTTTATCAGAAAAATTCAAACCTTATGTCCTTTCCATAGGAAATTCCATTCTCTACAACTTTGCAGAAGAAAGGTTTTCCAAATTCCAAATGAAGTTGACCAAAATCCACAAACCATGCGATTTTACAAGCTATAATCAAATTTCACCAAGAAATGGCCCCATGACATATTTAATATGTTTTAAACAACTTTGTAACAAAAATACTCTTCGTCCTCATATACTCATATATCCCACATTCATTGTAAAAATATCACCATTATTATATTATTAAAATATAATAATATATTTAAATGAATTATTTTATCGTAAAAGATAAAATATCAATTTTCAACAATTGTCACTTTAAAATTTTCTCCATCTATATCCACATAAAATGAATATTTTCTTATCATATAAATCAATAATTAATTATTCACAAATAATATTATAGAATCACAACATCTTGGCAACCAAAGTTCCGTGAAAGAGGGGATTTTCAATAAGAATTTCTCCTTACTGGCGCGCAATTAGGTGACCAAACCTCTCCTTAGATGTAACTTTCTAGACATTTCCAATAATGTTATCTAACAATATTATTCAAATAATATGAATTATTGATCCGATAATGGAAAAATCTTGTGCGGTGATAATTATTCAAACAACAATAATATAAAATATCAACATAGCAATTATTTAATCAATAAAATAAAATATTGAATAAAGAATTTCATGTAACAATTATTGAGTAGTGCCTTCTTACGTAAAAATCAATAATTGGTGTTATACCGTGTGCTACTGTGTTTAACCACCGGGTATTCCAACAGTATTAATGATAACAACTACGCCGTTATTTATAAACAACTTATATTTGTCGTTTTCTTCATCCAATCGCTTTCAGTTATGGGGCCCATTACAAGGTATGTCTTGAGTAAATTTAATATTCCACGACTAAACGAATATTCCTCGACAACAATGAATATTTTATAACCACTTGCTTATTTGAAATATTTGCGCATTTTATCCATAACTAACCACATTAATCAAATAAACCCTTACTATTTCAAAATAATAAATAGAGGAAATTTAATTTCATTTATAATAAGTTGGGGTCTTAGAATATATATATATATATATATATATATATATATATATATATATATATATATATAGGAGCTCGTTCCATAGCAGCAGGTTCTTTATGAGTCTTACTATGCAACACCCCTTTTTGGACCGTTGATAAATTGAATAGATGGTGCGATTAACTTTTCTATTTGATAAGTTTCAACAAAAGTTGTTGTGTCTAATTATTTACTGTCTGCATCTATTTCTATTTTAATAAGGGAGGCCCACGTAAAATTAACTTGTCAAGATATTTATAAAAATGAATATTTATTATTAAAATAATCCTACCGAAAGAGCTTGACTTGCCACACATTGTTTTTTAATTTTTTTATTTCTCCGTGAGTAAGTGCAATTTGATACTACCGGCATTAAAATAATAAAATAATCCCGTGAAAAGAGCTTCTACCGGCCATACATTTTTTTATTTTTTTTTATTTCTCGCCCAGATAAGTCGATACTACTGGTGGCATTAAAATAATAAAATAATCCATTTAAGACAAAATGATACTATTTGGTATTAAAAAATTGAAAAAATAACCTACGTAAGATAGCTTGTCACAATTTGGTATTAAAAAATTGAAAAAAATAACCGGCCGGTACATCTTGTCAAGGCTGGTATTAAAAAATTGAAAAAATGATTTTATTCAAGCAATTCACTGCTAAACAGATTCGAACTCGCAATCTCAAACTCCAAACACTCGTCATATGACCACCCGAGCACCACGGGCCTAGCTGTTAATTTGAACCAAGAATATATCTTTATATTAAAACTTCACCATCCCCCAAAATCTATATTCTTGCATTATTATTATATTACGATTTATTATTATTAATAAGTCTATATAATACATATGGGGGTTTTCTATTTAGAAATAAGTTAATATCTATATTTATTATTATCCCCTTTAATATTTTTTCTTATTTTTGTAATAATATCAATAAAAGGATTATTAATATATTAAAAAAATATCATTCTTTAATAAAATATAAATAATGATTTTATATTCATGTATTACTATTATTATTATATTCATGTATTACTATTATTAAAAATAATATTAATAATGATTTTAATATTAATATAAATAATGTGATTATTAATATTAGTCCGAATAAAAATATCCTTATAGTTCAACAAAATAGATAATTTTTTTTTCAGATTAATAATATGAAGTGGTTTTATGTGATTCAATAATATTCATATTACTAAGTTATGAATTTGAAAATCTCATAAAGTTCAACCAAATAGACATTCTTATTAATTAATATGTACATTAGATAATGTTGGATAAGTTCTATATTTCGGAAGGCCTAAGTAATCTTGCATGGTTTTTGTAGAGCTCCCACGCGACGCCAGAATTAAAGATCTGTGACATCTTCCAAGGACCACTTCTCTTCGTAAATATTACCATTGGCCCTAACGAAGCAATCAACATACTTGCATACAAAATGCCACAACTGAAGTTGTTGTGTGTTGTTTGATTCGAATCTTTAAGGTCTCAGACAAGACGATTACCATTTGGCCACTCATCAAGATCGGATTACCATTTCATGAAACAAAATGGTATCAAATTTACTGCATGTACAAAGTAGTTGGTTAATAATTTTTAATATTAAAGGACATTATAAAATTAAAATATTTTAAAACTAAACATACCGCAACTTTAACTAATTTCGAGTACATTTCATGTAACTTAATATACTTAGTGTCATCAGAAAAGGGTCAATTATGGTAACCATCCAATCTTCAATCGCGAATAGGAATAAGACAAAATGGCGTTGATTGGTACTACACACCAAAGCATGAATATGTATTTGCATTCGTGTAAAGGTGGACCAACATCTTGGTTAACATACGGATCGCAAAAAACTCCATGCAAGATTCACGTTAGTGCGGGGCACATAGCCCCGCCTAAGACGCATGAAGAATGAATTCATGAAACCAAATTGGGACCACCTTTGTATTCCCCGCGACACCGTAGTATTCTCTCTCTCTCGTGAGCAACAACATATAAGCGCCGATGACATGCTCGAATATCCAACTCCTGTGCCCTAAGGATCAGACCGCATTGTGTTCTAATTCATATAATCGGGCGCAGATGTGATAAAGGATATAAATCCTTCCGGTGCCACCACGTTTCCAAACATATGTTTATTTACAAATGTCTCCTTCCAATCTTTAAGTCTTTTGGATAAGGAACCTTTTGGTTCATAAGAGATGTGGTCTCCCGCATCTTGTACCTGATTGAGACCCAAATGTACATTATTATTATATAGCAATAATAATTAAAACCATCACTATTAACATAACTATATATACCTTTTGTGAACTAGATCCCAAGCGCCGAAAAGTCCCGCAAATGAAGAGTTGGTTGGAATGTAACACTCCTCATAGGTTTGGAAGGTTGGAATGTAACATTCCTCATAAAGCTTGGGTGGTGGGAATGGAGCTCTCCTCGATTACTTGTGGGGTGGGTACGCAGCTCTCTTGTACAACATAATCAGTTTGTTTCCCAAGCCCTTCATTGAAGTTTGTGTGTATTGGGACCGTGGTCCAAAATTTGTGGGACCCCTGCCGAGGTATTTGTTTACCTCTTGCTTCAAGTCGATAGGCGTATTGAAATCCCAATTATTTTTTGCGCAGAACCAACTCGGAGGCAAATGAGTAAATCATCGAAAATTTATCAAGTAACGACTTTGCACTCTCAACCTGTCATGTAAGATAAACACAAACAAATATTATTAACAATAAATATGAATAAATGTAATATTAAGTATTTACTCCAATACATGATTTATTAAAGAAGAATATAATTTTATACCATTTGAATAAGGTGTTGTTGGTTCTAAATGGCCCGAGGCTCATAACAACTATCGTGGTCGCTTGCCTGTCGAGGTCGGTGAATTTTCCAACGTGTAATTTTCCTGTACTAGACCATGTAATCATCTATTGGGACATAATCATAAATTTCAGTTTGTTGTCCTTCGAGATGATCCATGTATTCCTCCCACATCGAAATATATTCCCCTCTCAAGGCCATGCAATCCTCGACATCAATAAATTTAAATTTTTCTCCGCCTAAGGTCACCGTGGTTTTTGGTCATTGATGGTATGCCTTGATGAACCCAAACTGTCTCATCACACACGGTCCGACATCCGAAATTCCACAATATCAAAGTGGATCAAGGGACCCCACCGGATCCCAACAACCCGCCTTCAAAATTAAATCCATCGATATCATCATCCCACATTATGTAAGGTCGCCAAACCACATCCCACATAGACTTAATATCTAACTCCCCCAGTAAAATGACAAATGGTGATGGGGATTCTCACGTCTACCTGTGGTAATTGTGGGCTCCAAAATAGGACCATGCTAAAGCCCTCAGGTAACCATAAGGATGATTGTGGCCAAGGGTTTGGCTTTCCAATACTTACACACTCATAAGCCCAAATTTGTAACAATGTAACACAACCATTAATGTATTTAACTCCTTTCCTAGTAGCTAAAGATATAAAGATCTCGTACAAATATACTACTAACCGCTTGCGCCCCAAGAGTAAGTTACACAATCTTCGCGTTGGCAATAAAAGACATATATCGTGGGTGCACACTATTTCTATTCCCATTAGGGAATAATATTGCCCCACACAACCACAAACATGATATGCCTTTGTGTGTCGCCCCACAACATCTTTACTTGCATTCTCGGGACATTTATTAAAATGTTCGTGCAACCACACTAATAAAATTGCACTGCGTTTTTTTGAACTAAAATATTCACCAGCTAATTTATCTCCAAAACAATCCCTAAAATAATTCAAATTGGTGACTGCAAGGGGACCCGTTAAGGGCTTTCCACCACCCAGAACTCCAAAAATAAAGTGAACATCCTCTAACGTGATTGTTATTTCTCCACAGTTTAAATGAAAAGTATTGGTCTCAAAGGCGCCATCTCTCGACTAAGGCGAGATATCGAGATCAAGATCGTTTTGGTGTACAACACCTTGATAACTGAATACTCCAAATCCACATTTATCTAAAAGGATTTTTTGTTCTTTTGTCAAAGCCCACTGATTATATTTCTGATCAGTATATTGACTGGAGCTTAGTTTTCCCCTATCTCTCCCTTGATATATGTCATCTGATACATGATCTTGTTGATCATGCAGAACACTTGGATCAATTGGCCCATATTCCCAACTATCCATCTTTTACCTAAAAAAATACATCAATTCCATATTAGTATTAAGATGCATGACAAAATGAAGTTGAAAGTAACATGTTGCAAAATGACAGTAATAACAATACACACTAACATGCATTAAAAACTGAACAACATGCATGTAATAATAACATCCATGTATATAATGTAATAATATTAACATGCATTAAAAACTAGTAAAAACAGAAACTATTAAAAACAAAAACAATAAGAAGAAAAATAAATTAAAACAATAAGTGAACAATTGAGTATTAATCGAATAAAATAAAACAATAAATGAAAATAATAATAAAATAAATACTTATCAATGCATGCTATCTTTGCAAAAGTTTTTTTTTTTTTTTAAGTAGAGTGCAGACTTATTTTAAACCGGCCACTTTTTTTTAATTTTTTTTTTATCTTCTTTTCTCCATCAGATAATGATGACTCAAGCAAATTAAAATAAAAATAAATAAAAAAAGCATCCCGTAAATACAAACTTCATCCCGACATGACAAGATTCTACGCAGACAAAATTGTTCGGTGACAATTTGAATAAAAAAAAATATTTCGGTATCCCAAACTATTCACTGCTAAATAGATTCGAAATCGCGACCTCAAGCACCAATCCTCATTATATGACCACCCGAGCACCACTTGCCTAATTGCTAATTTCTACCAAGGATATATCTTTATAGTAAAACTTCACCATCCCCAAAATCTATTAATTGGATTTGTTAAAATAGAAATAAGTTAATATCTATATTTATTATTATCCCTTTAATATTTTTTCTTATTTTTGTAAAAATATGTCCAATTAGTCTAATTAATATATTAAAAATCATTCTTTAATAAAATATAAAGTGATCATGCATTAATGACAACAAAATTTCCAAGAATAATAACATGCATGCATAATATGCACGAGTGATAACATGCATTAATGACAACAAAAACAAATACATGCATGGTATTATATCCCTTTAATTCAAATAATAACATGCAAGTGATAAAAAAATGGCTTGATTGAGTACAATCGTAATAAGTTTTTTTCATTTATATAATGTAATAATATTATTTTACTATTATACTGAAAATAATAACAACAATGTAAACTATTAAAAACTCGAACAAATAACAATAAATAAAACTTACTTGTTGAAGTTTTTTGCCCTCTCTTCCAAATACTACTCTCTCCACTCTCTATTACTGTAATTTTATCTAGTTATATACTGAACTTTAGGTTGAACAACGTGTGTTCTCAATAGATCACTATAGATGGTTAAATAAGCTCATGCAAGCCGGTACATTTAGGACCAAATTCAAACACTGATACTGTTGTTTAATTCAGCTTTTTAGTTTACCGAGCTTGCAGGTGTTCTTTCCCGAGGCGATGTTGCAGAAAAAGTGGTTAAAAAATTATTCAGTGCATTTCCCGAGGCAATGTGGCAGAGAAAGGTTTGGCAGTTTGTTCGGCCGGTACAGACTTAACCGGCTGGGAATTTATATTATTAATAAATTATTTTTCTTAGGTAGAGAGGCTATAACGTCTGGAAAAAAAAAATACATATATATTATTAATAAAAACCGTTAAGTAGGTAGAAGGTCAGAATTTTGGGAATAAATAAAATTTTTTTCGCTAGCTAGACTCGTGCATTCGCGACCTCAAGCTCCAAACATTCGGTTATATGACCACCACCCGAGCACCACTTGCCTAGCATATATATCGGACCTTGGATTTGTATATATCTTAAACCATTCCATCTCCCCCAAATTAAATTTCTCAATATTTTATTATACTTATTCGATTATTATACTTATTCTATTATTATTTTTCCATTGAGTATAAAGCCGTTCCATATTCTAGCGGCTTATGTACTTTTAATTATTTTATTATCACTATTATTATTATTATTATAAACACTGTCTGGTGAATAAGTAGTCAAACATAATAATACAACACTATGGGAATAGAAAAAACTGACATTGATTATATGGGAAAAGTACATTAGTTTGACTTCTTGAGCATTAACCGCGATATGTCAGATCTACCGTCTTTTTACCTTTAAATATTATCTAGGAAGCTGCTATTTTCTCATGTTTCATCTGGTTGCCCACTTTCACTTCAGAAAATCAAGTTGAAGTTCTGATCGAGAAAAATTCATCACTATTATTCACAAGTAAGTTTTTCAAAATGTCATATAATACATCTGAATTTGTCAGTGAAGTTGAAAGTAATAAATCTGATATTGTTAAAAGACGTTGGTCAATTATTTTTATGCGTTGGAAGAGGTTGAATATTTTTTAGATCATATGCTCGCAAAAATGGATTTGAGATTAGAATTGCAACTAGTCATAAACATGCTAATACGAATGATATCAGATCTAGGCAGTATGTATGTAAGAAAGCCGGTACACCAATTGTTCAAAAGAGTTTTTACGATGATGAAGATAGTAGTAATAAAATAACTAGACAGAGAGACTCGATAGGACGAACAATGTGCAAAGCTAGAATATATGTTGTTCACAATAAGAAAGAGGACAATTGGCGTATATCTACTATTGAATTAAAGCACAATTATCACTTAGTGACCCCCACCAAAGTAGATTTGATCGAGACTCACAAAAATATTACTCCTGTTGCAAGAAATTTAATTGACACTTTAAATAAGTCTGGTATTGGTCCTAGTAAGATGATGAATGTTTTGAGCACAATGGGAGGTGGGTTGCAAAATGTTCCTTTCTACCGCTAATGTTGAGAATGTGGTGCGAGATTTAGGCGTGATTACGTAGATGAAAATGATGCAACAAGTCTGTCATCAATCATTTGAACAAACTTGCATCCGGAAGTGCCAAACAAATTTTTTTTTCCGAGTGAAACCGGTGAAAACAACCGCATAGCTTGTATTTCACTACAACATAAAAGCTTATCAATGATCAGACATCAATGATCAGATATCTGGTCACGATGGTATATCTCATGACCGTGATCCGGTCGCCGATACAGTCGCAGATAATCCGTCATTGGAAGGACATCAATGACCAACAATAATGATCGACTAATTAGCGATCGCAAGTAGCGGCCGATACCATCGCTATTATGACTTATCTTTGAGTCATTTGTCATCGTGCGTGACGTGTCACACGATGTCGGTGACCGATAATAATAGCGACCGCATGGTCGCTAGATTCAATGATCACGATACATTTAGAATGATCGCATCGCGATTCTTGATGCTTTTTTTTGTTTTTTAAATTTTTGCCTATTTTATTGATTTCCCAAAATAACCCGCTTTGTACACGCTTTCAATCCCAACGATTATATATATATATATATATATATATATACAAGCATCCATATTAACATCCATCCAATACAATACAAAACATTCATCCATGAATAAATATTCATCCAATACAATACAAAACATTCATCCAACACAATATAATCGATATCGTAAACATCCATATAAACTAATATAATTGTCCAAAGAATGAATCTAAAAGAGTACAAGGCTTTAAAAATCTAAAAAAATAAGTCTAGGCGCTCTTCATGGATCATCCAAATTAGGATCCTGTAATTATCAAAGTAATAAAACATATATGTTACATATAAGTAAGACATCGACTCGTAGAGTATAAACATATAAGACAATGTAGCTAAACAATAAACGATATATATATATATATACTGCCTTGTTGTTGTTGCCGCCTCGCTTTGCCGCCGCCGCCATCGCCTTCTCGCTAACTCATCAGACTCGACTCGGAGGCAGATGCCCGCCCAAGATATTTGAAGAAGATCACGATCCTCGACAGATCGCTCTCACACGATCGGCAGGAGAGTACGATAGGTTGGATAACTCACGATGTGTGTAGATCGGGTGGCGAGCCGCTGTACTGTCACCGATGGTTGGGCGTCGTCTTTGTCTTTGGCCTTTGACATAATTTTTCTTCACGATGGACGCCTCTCCCATAATTCTTGATCAATCGACGACGCGGGTGCCTTGAGGATAGCGCTGCGTTCATTAAGCCCTTATAAGTGTCCGTCGGAAGATGAACAATTAAATAGTTAAAATAAATAAAAAAAATACTAAAGAAGGTCGTTATAATTTATAAACAACATATTAGGATAAAGTGAACTTATTACCGCTTATCCGAATGCCTTTCGTGTAGACCATCGCGGTGGCTACATACACATCCAACCAATTGATAGGTTGACCTTGAGACCGAGACTCCTATAGTTCATTTCTCATATTATTATGTAAACATATGATATTTTAGCTACAAAAGATGATCGTAAACATAACATACGCATTTACGGCAAAGAATGTGTTGCGGTTTGTGTGATATATAAGCGCCGCCGATACGTGCCTTTTGCCTTCTCGCCGCCTTCGATACACTCGAGGATCATTCGAGGCAAAGATCTTGCGCCTCTTGACCCAAATTTCTCGACTTTCCACATGGTCACACATCCGCACCCATATGGGCTGTGGCGCCCACTGTGGGCTATGCTCATTCATATACCGCTCACCCCGCCCGGATGGTCAATCTCAAAGATTATGCGTGGCTTTTTGTCGTTCTTGTTCAAATTATCTTTAGTTAAATGACGTAGCTTACGCCAAAATAGTGTCTCGAATAATCGATGCTCGTAAGTCGTCCCATCTATATCGCTTCGCAAATAAAATAACAATAATAATATTAAAACTGTTATATTACTAAGCAATATTATTTGATTAACTATGTATTATCTATCGAGTGATAAAAATATATACGCAATTCACATTAAATCAGATCCTTATGGGCGAGAGGTGTGTGTCATTTACGTAATCATTGGCGTAGGCCGGCTTATAAGCATAATTGTGAAATGCACTTCACAATTTTACTATCTTGAAAATCACTACAATATACAATAATTTATATTAAAACCCTTATATATATATATATATACGATGTTTAACTTTCGTGGTATATCCGGAGGAGGACGGATGATCGTATAAGAATGTGATCATCCGGATTATTTGGAACCTTGACACATGATTAGGGTTCTCGACCCAACCCAAGGCCAGGTCGCAGTTCGTAAGACATCTATAAATAAAAATTTAGGATGTTAGTATAAGTTATAAATAAAAGGTACATAAACATGTCAGGGATATAGAGAACATCAGGATATGTAATTGTATGTAAACAAAAGGACAATAGGATAGGATAGTCTAGGCCACTAGGATAGTCTAGGCGTGTATATTTAAGTTACTTAAGGTTACTTTTAGCATCACCAAACTTTATTTAATCATCTAACTCATTTTGACTTATCAAAGCTCACTTTAGGCTTGAAAAGAGAGCTTAAATTGGTTTTCTTGTTGGCTTTTTATTAATGACCATGTTTGGGAATCATTACTAACATGTATGAGCAACTTTGTATCTTCTCATAATAGTCCTTTAAGGTCGTACTATGAATTGTCCAAAATAATCCATGTTTGGCTTTAAAATGTGATTTTAACAAGTCTCATGCTCAAAATGGCTTGGGCTTGGTTCCTTTAGTTTCATGTAGTAGCTTTCTTATGTCCTATTATGACTATTGAAACTTGTGTATGGGGTCCAGGTATGGTGATTCACTATTTTAGTGTTCATTGTTCTATAAAGCTTGTTTCTCTTTCATTTGTTCTAATTAATGAATTTTTGAATGATAACATTAAGATTATATAACTATTTTGGTCAATTAAATAAAATATTAATTATATTTTTTAATATTTATATTTTTATCTAAGACGTCAATTAAAAATAAACGGAGGAGTAATTCACATAGTTGCTCAACATAAGCAATCAACAATCAATTCGCTTTATTTGTGCAAGCAATATTATTATTGTGGTACTACATAAAAGGTAAGAATTTGATGATGCTTTGTAATTTAATATTAAACAAAAATATCATTATTATTTCCATATATATATATATACATATATATAGTTCCGTTCATTGAGGGATCCCTCAAATAACACTATTTGAGGATGGGCGTTCTCAACGATTAGATCTGCTTTTAATTATTATATGTATTCGAGATTATTTTAATTACTTTATCCGCTTGAGAAAACCTAAGGCACGCAGAAGGAAAAGAGGACTGTTTGTTGATTTTATGTTACGACAATCTGGTATATTTTCAACAAATTGATTTTATACATTCAACAAATTGATATGGTATGTGAGTCGTCGCATAAAAAAGTTTCAAGCACTGCGTGTACATTTCTTCATAATTGAAGATGGCTCTAGTAAGGTTTATATTCTTGAATAATTGCTTGTGATGGGTGGGTTGATTGATACGTCTGTCATCTACAATTTTATGGTTTTTTCAATATATCTGATCTCCTACAATTGCAAGAAATATAGTAGAAGTTGCATAATAGTGGTCAATGCACTTGCAATACAAGTAATCAACCATGAAGAGTGTTTTGCCAAAGAAAAGTGGCCCTTTTTGTCAACAAGTATTTTCTCTTCATTGTTTTCTTTTTGTTATTCAATCCAACCCTTTTGTCACTTCAAATTCCATTGCACCGAAACAAACATAGTTCCTTTAAGGAGAAGGAGTTGAATTCATCTTATGCCTTAATAAATTTATACTCTCTTTGCCTCAAAATGATAATCCACCATCAAAAGTCAATATTTAGAAAGTTAATGTTTTCAACATTAACATAACCAATTGTCAACATCATAATCAAACAATGATGAATGAAGCATATAATTTTAATAAAGAGCCTCATTTTTGGACATCAAAGGAGAAATTGAAGTCCAATTTTCGCACGAGAGAAAGTATAACTTCATTTCATCTTTCAATTTAATCAAGAATTAACTAGTATGCAATTATTTCCACCCACAAGCAATGATTTTTAAATATGGTAATATTACATCGGAAACATCAATTTCAAGAAAGACTGGTAATTTAGAAACCTTATAATGAAACATTAAGCTCACACAAACTATCAATTAGGGTTTCAAATCCAATCATTTTTATTTGCGATTCTTGATCAACCTCATAGACTCTTGCCATTCAATCAAATAATAAATGCATGCTTTAATTTAGGGATTAATTGGGGGTTACCGGTGGTGGTGCGGCGGTGAAAGTGCGGCGATTGGTGCAAATGGTGATGGCGGTGATGGTGGTCGATATAATGGTCGGCGGTGGTCGGCAATGGTGGCGATCTCCTCCCTCTTCTCTTCCCCCTTACTCCCTCTTCTCCCTCGCCTATATTCCTCTTTTCTTTCTTTTTCAGTATTGATCAGCGAACTGAATTTGATTAAGTTTATTAGCATCAACGATCGCCATTCGCATGATCGCGTGCGATTCTTGTCCGAGAATAAATTGGTCGCCGCCAAAGTTTCGCACCAAATTTTAGGAGGAAATTATTCTCAATGACCGATCAATGACGGCAGATGCGGTCATGGATATATACTAGCGACGAGAATCCTTATCGATCCGCGAGATATCGGTCGCTATTACTATTATCGGCTGACCGAGATAGTGCGATCGGCGATATATATCATTGGTCGCAGATGGCCATTTTTCTTGTAGTGTTTTGTGGGTTGACGCCCGATCAAGGTTTATATATCAACGGTTCGGAGACGTTGTGACATTTGATAGTACATACCAGACAAATAAGTATGGCATGCCGTTTGTTCCATTTACGGGTCAACCACCATTATCAGCCTATATTGTTTGATTTGCAATCGTTACGAGATGAGACAGAGGACACTTTCATTTGGGTATTACTGACATGGCTTGAAGCCATGGACTACAAGGCACCTACAACCATCATCACTGATCAAGACAGAGCCATGAGTAATGCTATTGCTATGGTACTTCCAACTAGTTATCATTTATTGTGTTCTTGGCATATTAGCAATAAATTTCCTGAAAAATTGCATCATGTTTATTCTGAGCATCCATCGTTCAAAAATGATTTTAACAATTGTGTGTATAACTCATTGTCCATCGAGGAATTTTAAGAGCGTTGGCATATTCTGATAAGTTCCTATGAATTGTATACTAATGAATGGCTTGGAAGTTTGTATGATGTCTGACGAAATGGATTCCAAAGATATACAAAGAGATATTTTTTGCATGGGAATGACTACCACCGAAAAGAAGCGAGAGCATGAATGCCTTTTTTTGATGAGTATGTTAATGCATCAACAGTGTATGCTATGTTTTTATATTGCAGAGTCAAAAGGTCGTAGAAAGACAAAGGTTTATCGGGAGAGGAAGGCCGACTACATAACAAAACATCGTAAAAGGATTATGGTATTTTCGGTTCATCTTTAAAAGTTCATGCCGCACAAGTGTACATAATAAAAGAGATGTTTAGACGCTTCCAACGTCAATTCGTCGATTCCATGAAATACAATGTTCATAAACTTAGTGAGTTGTGTGTCACCGATACTAATGTTTATGCAAGGTGTATAATGCGATGCAAATCGAAAGTGGTGGAAGATATAAAGAAGTTGTCAACAATCGATGGCGGGATCGGTAACATGTAACTGCCAAATGTTTTCTCACTCTGGTGAATTATGCAGGCACATCTTGAGATATTTCATAGCAAAGAGTATTTCACAAATACCGACCGACATGATCCTTCATCGGTGGACAAGAGACGCGAACAAAAGCAATGGTGAAGACTTACTCTTTAACTCCACATCTGCTGACTTTGAACAAAATCAAGCAATGCACTATAATCATTTGATGGGTGATTACCAGGAGTTAGCGAGCAAAGCGGCTTGCTCTGTCCAAGGTTACAAAACTGTTCTTAAACTGAATGCACGAGGAAAAGAGTTGGTTGACCAAAGATGATCCGGATGAGAATATTATCGAATCGGCGATGAGCGACATTGATTGCACAGTTTGAGATCCAAATCATGATATGGGATACGTTAATGACGATGAAGATGCAGAGGTGGAAGAAGAAGAAGAGTTTTGCCGCCTAATATTTCTCAAATAAAGGGCCGCAAAAACAATCTAGATTCAAGAGTGCACTCGAGAAAATCATTCCTTCTAAGACTCATCGAAAATGTGCAATTTGTGGCTTTGAAACCGACCACGATAAGCTTAAATCACTATCGAAAGTGCTAGGGATTCTGAGCCAAAAAAATAGGCGTCGGTTGTATTCATCATTCTATGTTTTTTATTTTATGAAAATGAACATGTAATATGTATTATTCCTCTTAATGTTATGCAAGATTAGTATTGGTATAATCAGACTTCTAATATTGATAATCACATTATTATTATTATTATAATAATACTTCACTACTTTTATAAATTCGATAATCACATTATTATTATACTTCACTAGCTTTATTAATAATAAAATCATTTCTTAATAATAAAATCATTGCTTAATATATAAAATCATTACTAATAATCATTGCTTAATAAATATAGATATTAACTTATTTCTAAATAGAAAACCCCCCATATGTATTATATAGACTTATTAATAATAATAAATCGTAATATAATAATAATGCAAGAATATAGATTTTGGGGATGGTGAAGTTTTAATATAAAGATATATTCTTGGTTGAAATTAATAACTAGGGCCGTGTGGTGCTCGGGTGGTCATAATATGATGAGTGTTTGGAGTTTGAGGTCATGAGTTCGAATCATTTAGCAAATGAATTGCTTGAATAAAATCATTTTTCAATTTTTAATACGGTAGTGACAATGTCGTAATTTACGTAGGTTATTTTTTCAATTTTTATTACCACCGTGACAAATTATACCTACTTGTTATTTTTTTCAATTTTTAATACCAAATTTTATCACTGTCATTCTATTTGGATTATTTTATTATTTTAATGCCACCAGACACTACTCATCTAACGGGAGAAATAAAAAAATAAAAAAAAAAATGTAGTTGCCGGTAGAAGCTCTTCCTAGTAGGATTATTTTATTATTTTAATGTCACGTGATCATTTTTGCACTCTACGTAGAGAAGAAAAAAAATTAAAAAAATAATGTGTGGTTAAGATAAGCTCTTCCTACGGATTATTTTAATAATAAATATTTATTTTTATAAATATCTTGACAAGTTAATTTTACGTGGGCCTCCCTTATTAAAATAGGTTTGCAGATGTAAATAATTAGCACAACAACCTGCACTTCTATTTTTATCAAATAGAAAAGTTAATCGCAGACCATCTATTCAATTTATCAACGGTCAAAAAGGGTGTTACAGATAAGACTATCAAGAACTGGTTGCTTTATAGAAGGCTCAATATATATATATATATATATATATATATATATATATATATATATATATATATATATATATATATATCGAAAGTGAATCAGAGTATAACTATTAAATGATAGAACCCCTTAAAGAGTAGAACTATTTAAAGTTAGCGTGTTTTACTCTTTTTGTAAGACCCCAACTTTTATGAATAAAGATGAATTTTTCTATAAATAGCATTTTGAATAATTATGGTGTTGAGTTGTTATAATATTAAAGTTGTGGGTAATATTTATAAATTTTGCAAAGTAAGCAAGTTGTTATATAATATTCGATTAGTCAGGGAATATTCATTTTAATAGGGAATATTCGTACAACGGCACAATCATTGGTGGACCCCACAATGGAAGTATTGTCGGAATTAGAAAACGACAAAAATATCTTTTTATGGAAATAACGGCGGAAGTTTACCGTTAAACTGTGGAAATAACCGGTGTTAAAAGTACAAGAATGGCGTGGGTCGCATAAGAGTAACAATTGTATTGATTATTGATGCTTACGTGAGAAGTCACTCAGTTTTATTCAATTATTGCTATAGTAATTGTTGCATAGTATTTCACGTTATTTGATTCAATTATTGTCACAGTATCATCTACATAATATTTTATATTATTAAATCAATAATTGAGACGACAAAGTTATTAATATTATTAATTGCAATATTGACGATATCTAGAAGTTCTGTCAATGAGAGGTTAGATAATCTAATTGCGCGCCAATATGGAGAAATATTTATTGGAAAGCCCCTCTTTTCTGGGAACGACCTGTTTGTTATATATTACGAATTATAATAATGATGATAAATGTTGTTAAAAATATTGAGGGGGTTTTTATGAAGTATTTGATATACATTTTGCTTATTTTATAAACCCCCATTTACCGATTTTTCAAAATAATTGGTAAAAAATTATTTAATATAATAAAGGTGGGGCCACATGTGGCGCCCACGTGTGGAAGAAAAAAATGGGTGGGATTTCTTTGCAGGTCACAGGAAGGTGTCCGTAAGAATGTATATATAAGATATATATATATATATATATATATATATATATATATATATATATATAAGTACCACATGTGATTATATATTTATATATTGTATACATACATGTTGGTGAAAAATTTTTGAAATGGGGATGGGGATGGGGGGGGGGGAAGAAGACGTGATAAGGAGGGAGTTATAATAAATTTATATATATATATATATATATATATATTATATATATATATATTATAATAAGATTTGTTTTTTATGAAAAAATAGAATATATTATATTTTATATAAAGTTATTTGTTTTACTTGAATATTATAATATTATATTTTTTAAAACGGACGTCTGAAATTTACAAAGTTTGCCCATGAGTGATTCGTCTGATTTCTGCACTGTGCGTCCTTGATTATTTCCAAATAATATCCTTTTCATTCTCCTATAAATAGGATGCTTAGTTAGAATTGAAAATCACACCAGAATCAGAGAATTCTTCTTCTATAATATTGAGCGTATTTCTTTCGAGTTTTAGAAAGCTTTGAACGTAGAAAATAGTGAAAGTTTTCTTTAAGAATATCCCCACTATACCAGTTGGAATACTCTTCTTTTTAAGGTAAGGGGTATTATTTATTACATATTCTGAAGAGATATTATTTTTCATATTTGTATGAATATTATTTTCGTTCAATATTCGTAAGGAATATCACTTTTGTTTAATATTCGTAATGAATATTATTTTCGATTAATATTCGTAATGAATATTATTTTTGTTTAATATTCGTAAGGGATGTTATTTTGTTCAATATTCGCTTGAAATAATATTTTCTTCCATACTCTGTAATATGTTAGTAATATTATTTCGTTTCAGATTTCGAATTCTATACTCATTTTGTTAAAGTTTTGGCTTCTATACTCCATGAAATTAGTAGAATATCCTTAATATTTGCGCTTCATTCAGTATCTTTTCATGGAAATATTATTCTGAGTATTCTTGATAAGTTTTAACTTTTTCATGATGGAGTACTATTCACGGGGTACTATTCACGAAGTACTATTCACGGTGTACTATTCACTCGGGTATTATTCACCCGGGATACTATTCATGATAAAAATTAATTTATTTTGGGTTCAAATTATTTTTGGTACAATATTATTCTTGAATTTTACTCCACAAAGCAGTATCATGTTGACAATTTGGACGTTATTCATTTTCTGGATAAATTAAATTATAAATCTTTAAAAATTTATCCTTTGCTTTCATTTAATTGAATTCTTATATCATTGTCATCATCCTCATGCTTATATTATGTTTAAAGTCATCTGTGGACGTAATGCATAGATGGACTTGGTATGATTATGACCAGGAATTATTCGGTATAATCATGACCGTAATGTTACAAATGATGTGGCAAAAGTCCTCATTGGCCCGTAGTGCATTGATGGACATTTGTTGGCATGATCATGACCATTGATGAATACACGAATATCCTTGGCCTGTAGTGTATGGATAATTTGTGGTCGTGATACTAAAGAATATCATCATCAGAAGTAGTGTAGGGTGATTCGATGATGTGAATTATTTATTGTCGAGTCTCAATGATAAAGTTGATGAAAAACCTTTTAAATCATTGAAAATAGTAGAATTTATGTTCTACCTTGACTCTTCTAATGGATTGCTTGTTCCGCTGCAGTTAAACTTGTTGTCTATTATATTCTATCAGTTTAACATTGTTGAAGGCTAACGATAACTTATTCTGCATTATCTTAGTCATAATATTTCTTACTGGGTTAGTTGAGCTCACCCTTTTGCTTTCGCATTGTTGTTCTTCGTGAAATGAGAACGTGGCAGGGACTAATAGGGAATGGAGTGATGGTCCGAGATGGTGTCATAGTAGTCCTCACTATTCTATAAAATAGTGTGATAATAAATGTAATGAAGACTCCATTGAGTGTGGATATTGTCTAGATGATAATATTCGTTTTAAAACTCTCAGATTATATTTTGTCGTATTTTACATGACAGTTGTATAATTAAGTCTATATTTGTATGTTGTACAATGTATTTGGCGACTCAAGATGGGTGATGTATACCTATTTTGGGGGCGTCACAGTTGGTATCAAAGCTTAGAGATATGATCCCTGGCTAAAATGTGAGACAAGAACTAGCAGGGGAGAGACGGTGAATTCCTTCGCTAGTATGACCTACCTAAGTTTATTTGGTATTTAATTGGTCGGTCAGAGTATAGGGATAATATGTTGTATGTCAATTAACCTTTGTTTTGTGGCAGTATTTGAAAATGACATCCGAGAATGTTGAGAATAGTAATGGAGCACAGGAGACCGTTGAGTCTCCACAGATCAATAATCAGGATAATGTGCATCAGGAAGGCAACAATCCTCATGTAAACAACAACACTGACCAAATGATGAACAACAAAATTTTTAGGAGCTTTCTGCAATTCGTACAACATCAGGCAAGAGCGACTCCTGTTCAAAATGCAGGTGGAAACACTGGCAACTCACAGATGGTCACCGCTAAGCAATTGAAGGAGACGTGGATAAAGCAGATCACCAAGATATTCAAAGTCTTGGGATGCTCCGAGGAGCAAAAGGTTCCCTTTGCCACCTACATGTTGCGAGGAGAGGCAGACATGGTGGGAATCAGAACGTACTGACAAATTTCGCCGACCGAAGATGTCTTGGGAGAAGTTCCAAGAACTATTCAACGACAAGTACTTCCCGAAAGTATTCGTCACATAAAGGAGGTAGAGTTCATCAAGCTAGAGAAAAACAATATGACCGTGGCGCAGTACAAAGCTAAGTTTGTTGAGTTATCCCGGTTTGCGTCCCATTTGGTTGATAATGAGGAGAGAATGACGCGGATGTTTCTAAGAGGTTTGAAACCCGAGATACGTCAATACCTCATTTCTCACAAATTTTGCTTGTATTCAGATGTTGTGAATAGGGCTCAGTTATAGGAGCACGATAATGAGTCAACCCAACCAAGAGAGAGTAGCCGGCAAAATGATAATACTAGTGGTAGCAGTCATCGAAGCGGTGATAACAAGCGTGGAAGGAATCAACAGGCCAAAAATGGAAACCACTTCGGTGGTAATCATGGTCAAGACAATAACAGTGGACATTTCAAGAAGAGGAGATCCAACAATGATGGAAAGACGTCAGCACCGGCACCCGTTGTTAAGGAAGGAGATTGACCACCTATCATTTGCTTCAAATGTGGAGGGGAGGGACAGATCAGTCCAAACTGCACGATGCAGTCCAAAGCGTGTTACAATTGTGGAAGAGAAGGTCACCTAACTCGATTTTGTCGTGTAGGGAAGCCAAGTTCAGCTTGGATGGAGGCACCAAAGGCCGTCCTAGAAAAGTCAAAGCCGGTAGTTCAAGGGAGAGCGTTTGTCGTGACCTCCCAAAAAGAAAGGAACCCGAATGAGGTCATCACGGGTAAGCTAATCATAAACTCTAGTGAAGTCTATACCTTATTTGATACCGGTTCTACCCATTCTTTTATTTCTCCTACGTGTGCTCAATGTTTAAATTTAACTCCGGAGAAATTAGACTTTGACTTATCTGTTGAAACTCCGTTGGGAGAAACCTTCATTACATCCACTGTTTATAAGTCTTGTTTGGTTCAAATCGGTACCCTCAGATTACCTGTCAATCTTATTTCCTAAAAAATACTTGCATTTGATGTGATTTTAGGGATTGATTGGTTAATTACTCATCATGCAAAAATTGATTGTTTTCGTAAGGTTGTTAGCTTTCATATTCCTAACCAACCTATTATGTGAATTCAAGAAACCAAACCACTAAAGTCAATCACTGTCATATCAAGCCATAAAGCTATTTGTTTATTAAAAAACAGATGTCAAGCTTTCTTAGTCCATGTCACAGATTTAAACAAAAATACGTCAGATTTGAATGATATTTCTATTGTTAATAAATTTCCTAACGTATTCCCTGAAGAACTTCCTGGCCTACCCCCAGAGCGTGAAATTGAATTTTGTATCGACCTTGAACCCGGTACAAAACCCATTTCCAAAGCCCCATATCTAATGGCTCCTATTGAACTACAAGAGTTAAAGATCCAACTGCAGGAATTGTTAGACATTGGTTTCATTTGTCCTAGTACGTCTCCTTGGGGTGCTCCTGTTTTATTCGTAAAGAAGAAAGATGGGAGTATGCGACTTTGTATTGATTATCGGGAGTTGAATCATGTCACCATTAAAAATAGGTACCCGTTGCCACGTATTAATGACCTGTTTGACCAGTTACAAGGCGCCAAATTCTTTTCAAAGATCGATCTTCGTTTCGGATATCATCAGTTAAAGATTAAAATCGATGACATTCCAAAGACGGCTTTTAGAATATTATACGGGGATTACGAATTCCTAGTCATGTCTTTTGGATTGACTAATGCTCCTGTTGCCTTCATGGATATGATGAACCGAGTATTCAAGGAATATTTGGATCATTTTGTGGTTGTCTTTATTGATGACATTCTCATATATTCCAAAAGTCGTGGAGATCATGAGCAACACTTAAGGCTGATACTCCAAAAGCTTCGTGAAAATAAGCTTTATGCCAAGTTGAAGAAATGCGAGTTCTGGCTTAAGGAAGTTACATTCCTTGGGTACGTGATATCAAATCACGGAATATCTATTGACCCGGCAAAGATTGAAGCAATTCAAAGCTGGGAACAACCTAAGTCAGTGACCGAAGTACGTAGCTTTCTCGGCTTAGCTGGTTATTATCAGAGATTCGTGGAAGAATTTTTTTGAATCGCTACTCCATTAACTCAGTTGACTCGAAAAGATACAAAATTCGGTTGGAGCGAGGAATATGAGAAGAGTTTTCAAGAACTCAAGAAGAGACTCATTTCGGCACCTGCTCTGACAATACCATCTAGTTCGGAGGGATTTGTCATCTACAGTTATGCTTCAAGCAAAGGTTTAGCATGTGTTCTCATGCAACATGGGAAATTCATAGCCTATGCCTCACGACAACTCAAAGAATATGAGAGGAATTATCCTACTCATGATCTAGAGTTGGCAGCTGTTGTATTTGCACTAATGATCTGAAGACATTACCTGTATGGAGAGAAGGTGGAGATCTATATGGATCATAAAAGCCTCAAATATTTCTTCACTCAAAAGGAACTTAACATGCGACAACGACGTTGGCTCGAGCTATTGAAAGATTACGATCATACCATTCAATATCATCCTAGAAAAGTGAACGTAATAGCTGACACATTGAGTAGAAGATCATATGCGGGTACGAGTGCGATATTGTCAACGCAAAGGCCCATTTTGTATGACTTAAAAAGGATGGAGATAGAGTTAAAGACTCCAGGGACCCATGTGATGATAGCGAATATACGAGTAGAACTGACTTTAATCGATAAAGTTAAAGCTTCTCAAGCTACAGACATGAAGATGATGCGTATGAGGAAGAAAGTGCAAGAAGGTGTTATTTCGGAAGCAAGAATTGATGAAGAAGGAATACTTCGAGTCAACTCTAGACTTTGTGTTCCTAACAATTCTGACTTGAAGTACAAAATCATGATGCAGGCGCACAACACACCGTTTACAATCCATCCTGGGGGTACCAAAATGTATCGTGATCTTCGACATACATTTTGGTGGAGCAATATGAAGAGAGAGATAGCGGGGTTTATCTCAAGGTGTCTAACTTGTCAACGAGTTAACGCGGAGCATCAAGTGCCAAAAGGTCCATTGCAACCACTTGAAATTCCAGAATGGAAGTTGGAGCTCATTATCATGGATTTCGTTACTGGTCTTCCAAAGGTTTCTCAAGGCATTGATGCGATTTGGGTCATTGTTGATAGACTGACCAAGTCTGCTCATTTCTTATTGATATGAGTAACTTATACACTTGAATATCTTGCTCGTATGTACATAAATGAGGTTGTAAGATTGTATGGTATGCCAGTATCCATAGTTTCTGATCGAGACCCAAGATTCACTTTATAGTTTTGGGTCAGTTTGTAAAAAGCTATGGGCACGAATTTATGATTTAGTTAGGCATATCATCCTCAAACGGACGGGCAGTTGGGATAAGTTCTTACCATTGGTGGAATTGTCCTATAATAACAGTTATCAAGCAAGTATGTCTCGTGTTCATAACGTTTTTCACATATCTATGTTACGTAAATATGTGAAAGACCCGAACCACATTATTGAGTTAGAACCGGACGAAATAGCGGAAGATTTAACGTATGAAGAGGTACCTGTTAAAATTTTGGATAAGAAGGAACATATTCTACGCTCCAAGGTTATACCTCAAGTCAAAGTCAATCTGAAATGAAATCAAGGTATCCTCACCTCTTCGTCATGCCAGGTATGTACCCTAATTTCGAGGGCGAAATTTCATAAGAATGGGAGGTTGTAAGACCCCAACTTTTATGAATAAGGATGAATTTTTCTATAAATATCATTTTGAATAATTATGGTGTTGAGTTGTTATAATATTAAAGTTGTGGGTAATATTTATAAATTTTGCAAAGTAAGCAAGTTGTTATATAATATTCAATTGGTCGGGGAATATTCGTTTTAACAGGGAATATTCATACAACGACACAATCATTGGTGGACTCCACAACGGAAGTATTGTCGGAATTAAAAAACGACAGAAATATCTTTTTATGAAAATAACGGCGGAAGTTTACCGTTAAACTGTGGAAATAACCGGTGTTAAAAGTACAGTAATACGCGTGGTTGTATTGTAGCACACGGTATTGATTATTGATGCTTACGTGAGAAGTTACTTAGTTTTATTCAATTATTACTACAATAATTCACGACAAGTATCTCACGTTATCTCATGTATTGGTGAAAAATTTTAGGAAATGAGGGGCTGGGGAGGGGAAGAAGGCGTAATAAGGAGGGAGTTATAATAAATTTATTATTTTATATATATATATATTTATATATATATATATATATATATATTATAATAAATTTTGTTTTTTTATGAAAAATAGAATATATTATATTTTATATATAGTTATTTGTTTTACCTGAATATTATAATATTATATTTTTTAAAACGGACGTCTGAAATTTACAAAGTTTGCCCGTGAGTGATTCGTCTAATTTCTGCACTGTGCGTCCGTGATTATTTCTAAATAGTATCCTTTTCATTCTCATATAAATAGGATGCTTAGTTAGAATTGAAAATCACACCAGAATCAGAGAATTCTTCTTCTATAATATTGAGCGTATTTCTTTCGAGTTTTAGAAAGCTTTGAGCGGAGAAAATAGTGAAAGTTTTCTTCAAGAATATCCCCGCTATACCAGTTGGAATACTCTTCTTTTTAAGGTAAGGGGTATTATTTATTTCATATACTGAAGAGATATTATTTTTCATATCCATATGAATATTATTTTCGTTCAATATTCATAAGGAATATCACTTTCGTTTAATATTCGTAATGACTATTATTTTCGTTTAATATTCGTAATGAATATAATTTTCGTTTAATATTCGTAAGGGATGTTATTTTGTTCAATATTCGCTTGAAATAATATTTCCTTCCATACTCTGTAGTATGTAAGTAATATTATTTCGTTTCAGATTTCGAATTCTATACTCGTTTTTTTAAAGTTTTGGCTTCTATACTCCATAAAATTAGTAGAATATCCTTGATATTTGCGCTTCATTCAGTATCTTTTCATGGAAATATAATTCTGAGTATTCTTGATAAGTTTTAACTTTTTCATGACGGAGTACTATTCACAGTGTATTATTCACGAAGTACTATTCACTGGGTACTATTCACTCGGGTATTATTCACCCGGGATACTATTCATGATAAAAATTAATTCATTTTCGGTCCAAATTATTTTTGGTACAATATTATTCTTGAATTTTACTCCACAAAGCAATATCATGTTGACAATTTGGACGTTAGTGATTTTCTAGATAAATTAAATTATAAATTTTTAAAAATTTATCCTTTGCTTTCATTTAATTGAATTCTTATATCATTGTCATCATCTTTATGCTTATATTATGTTAAAAGTCATCTGTGGCCGTAGTGCATAAATGGACTTGGTATGATTATGACCAGGGATTATTCGGTATAATCATGACCATAATGTTACAAAAGATGTGGTAAATGTTAGGTTTTTAATATTCATGAATGCAATCAAATTGCACAAAATAAGCGAAAACGTGTAAAATCAGAGTTTTAAAATTTTACAAACCATATACCCGGATCACCCTTTATGCACAATTATTAATTAAACGAAAAAGAAAGAATAAGAATCATACCTTTGAAGATTCGAGCTTCCTCAGGTACAAGTTCACCTCCAATCCTTTTCGCGTTCAACTTAAATCCACCGGGTTTGGTTCCTTCCTTTGATCAACGTTAGCCACCCAAGTGTTTGGCCTCTAGAGGTGATCTACCAAGAAAGAATAAAGATTCAACAAGATGGGTGTTTGGCAAAACCCTAGTTTTCTTTTCTATCTCTCATAGAAAGAGAGCGTACTCTCCAACAATTGGAATCACGTCTATTGTGAAAAAGTCAACAACCACTACACCCATAATAAGACTGCTCTTATTTATAGATGTAGACAACCCTCCTTAACAATTAAGGAATTGGGTTTTATTTTAATTAATTAAACTCCTTTAATTAATTAGGCTCCTATTCTTATTAGGAATATTTAATTAAAATCTTTTAATTAATTTACCTCCTAATCTTATTAGGAATATATGAGAGTACTTTTATTAATTCCCAAACTCCTTTAGGAATTAAATAATAATAATAATAGTAATAAAAATAATAATAAGACTCCTCTTATTAATTTATATTTAATATTTCTAAAATATTAAATAATAATATTAAGTTATTTAATTTATTCTATCACCATAGATTAAATTAAATATACTTAACTTATTATTACGATTATGTCATTAACTTCTTAAATAATTATTCTTCCTTTTATGGTGTGACCCTTTAGGTTTTCCATATTAAAACAGTTGTGAATAAATCAATTAGAACAATTCTAATCTTATTTAAATAAATAAATTAAACTATTAATTTATTTAAATAAATAATATTTATTCTACAATAGGGATAAGCCTCCCTAGCGATCAACGACTTTCCAGATAATATAGATTTCAACATTAATCATAAAAGAACATTTGAGTAAATAGTTACCGTACAATTCAATTCTTCGACCATACAATGTCCCAATTAAATATAAGACATGAAATTACAGTCAAGTCTTATTTTATTTAATTATATGTATTTCGACTCTTAAATGCACAACTCCAAATAATGCAAATTAGAAACTCCCTTCTAATTTCATTCTGCCTTGGCCAAGGACTACTGAGTTGTCATTTATCGAATCACATAGGACATTTCTCTTCTTTTACTAGAAGTGGTAGATTCTTTATTGATCATACATTATCTCCATGTACAACTTATTATACCCAAGCATACCCTTTGATATACCCTAAGGGTCTTAAGGAATAAGTCAAAGTATAACTCATCATACACAAGATACTATGATGATCTCAAGTTCAAGGATCACTTGTCTACTATCACTCTGAGAATTCCTATGACGGATAAGTAAAACTCCATTAGGTATTCCTTAGCGAGCCACGTTCAGTGAACTTATTCTATAATAAGCACCTACATACATGCTTTAGTGTCTCCACACAAATGATCATGAGATCAATCATCCTTATCCAATGAGCAAGCAACGTATGTACCAATCCATCCGGATTCACTAATCCCCAATTTAGTAATCCAACGATTGGGAACTATTTTAGTTTTAAGCTTTCTAAGAATTTAGATCTTATTATAATGATCATCATCATTATTCTAAAAGCATTGCTTAAAACTATGGGTTTATCACATAATATAAAACAATATTATGTAGATAATTAAAAGCCTTTAATAAATTAATACTTTTTATTAATAAATGAATAAGATTGTTACAAAGTATATGCTTTATCATCAAACATGATTGGCTTGTGTGCATACTACTTTCAGTAAAAGTCCTCATTGGCCCGTAGTGCATTGATGGACAGTTGTTGGCATGATTATGACCATTGATGAATACACGAATATCCTTGGCTTGTAGTGCATGGATAATTTGTGGTCGTGATACTAAAGAATATCCTTGGCCGTAGTGCAGGGGTGATTCGATGATGTGGATTATTTATTAAGCTGAGTCTCAGCGATAAAGTTGATGAAAAACCTTTTTAAATCATAGAAGATAGTAGATTTTATGTTCTACTTGACTCTTCTAATGGATTATTTGTTCCGCTGCAGTTAAACTTGTTCTCTATTATATTCTATCAGTTTAACATTGTCGAAGGCTAACGATAACTTATTCTGCATTATCTTACTCATAATATTTCTTACTAGGCTAGTTGAGCTCACTCTTTTGCTTTCATTGTTCTCTTCAGGAAATGAAAACGTAGCCGGGACTAGTCTGGGAATGGAGTGATGGTCCGAGATGGTGTCATAGTAGTCCTCACTATTCTATAAAATAGTGTGATAATAAATGTAATGAGGACTCCATTGAGTGTGGATATTGTCTAGATGACAATATTCATTTTAAAACTCTCAGATTATGTTTTGTCGTATTTTACATGACAGTTATATAATTAAGTCTGTATTTGTATTTTGTACCATGTATTTGGCGACTCAAGATGGGTGATGTATACCTATTTTAGGGGCGTCACACTTTTTACCTTCTCTCTTCTTACTAGACCAAAAACACAGCAGACTTCGCCAAATTTCCATTCGAACGAAGAAAGCCCTAGAAAGAAACCAAATCTTCACAAAACCTTCACCAAATCAGAATCGAACGAAGAACGAAACCCTAAAATTGGAACTTAATTTCTTTTCCAAATCAGAATCGAACGAAAAACAAAGCCCTAGAATTGAAACCCAATTGCTTCTCCAAATCGGAATCGAATGAAGAATCTCCACTTCAAAACAGTAAACCCTTTCCCTTTTTTTATCCATGCTCTGGGTATTAGATATGATTCTTATGAAAATTTTTGATTTGGAAAAAAATGATTCTTATGAAAAAATTTATCAATCTTTTAGTTGTTTCTTGTTGAGGGAAGGAGAAAGGGATGTCTGTTTAGCATGTTGGATAGGGGAGAAGATGGTAAAACTTTATTTATTCTTCATTATTCACCTACTGTAACTAAAATGTTTTTGATATGTGCATTCTCTGGTTTAATTGGCATCTTGTCAGTGTTTACCAAAAGAAATTGAAAACAGAGAACATTATGTTATTGAATGCCTATGAATATCTATATTAACCATTATCCTTTATTTCTTTACTTTGGGTATCTGAATAGTTATACATTTCAATCTTCTTGAATACTGATACACCTTTCACATGAGGAGATATAAAGCTGAATTTAGTGCTCTTTGAATAAAAATTGTTTTTTGCTCATCCGAATACTGAGGTGTGTACTTCCAATACTATCTTCTTACAATGGTAAGATTCCTATGTTTCGGCTATTTGAATCTAGGTTTTATTTTGGGGTATTTCAGTTCCCCATTTTTCATTACTTCTTGTGATGTTTATCTGATATGTTTCAAGATTTAACAGCATGTATAAAATTTGTTTTTTTCTTCTTTGATTTGATAAAAAGTGGGGAGTTACTCAAATTTTGTCTTTCATTTTCATTCAGATCCTCCCCTTTTATTTTTTCCACAATTTAGTCATGTAGGAGATAAATTTTTGCTTCTTCTTCCTTTATTTGCTTATTTCTTTATTTATGTATGTGAATACTGTGAATTCTTGAGTTGGGGGAAGGTGCAAACACAATACAGTCTTCAGTTTTGTATGGAGCTTTGTCATTTTCTTTCATATGAATTTTTATGTATTTGGACAAAAATGAATCCTGCATGTTTGTAAATAATTCCGAAAATTGAAATAGGCTTAATTAAGAGCCCCTTTTTAAAAGGATTAGTTAGAAAATAAAAAGTAAAAATAAAAAATCATATACACCATATATCGTGGATCCTCACAAAAAGGTCTTTTTCTCTCTCATTTTAGGATTTTCTGTAAATGTAAACCTGTTTGTAAAATGGGGTTTGTTTATTTTTTGTTTGGCCAAATGGATTGAGTAAAGTTCTAATCTGTTTTAGCTTTATGTGGGAAATGGTAATGCTAGTAATCGATGTATTTTTTTGGTTTTCAGCATTGATAGAGGCATATGAGCATAATCGACCATTATAGATTTAATTTAATTCACTAGTTTAACTAGCGGACAACGTTTTTGATTTTTTAATTCCTACCTGCGTTGATATTTGCTATGAAGGGTATAACATATACATGCTATGAATCATTACCTATATATATATATATAATTTTGGAATAGATGGGGTATTATGTAATCGAACTCTCTAGATCCAGTGGCGAAGCCAGAAAGTTTTAGCAGTGGGGTCAAAATTATTATTGAGTTATAAAAAATTTGGCAGGGGTTCGGGGGCAGCACCCCCGAGCCAATTTTTTTTAATACTTTATACTTTCGGGTAATATAATGAGTAATAATATTTGGGTTGTGCCAATTTCATGAACTCAACTTTTGCTAAAAAAGGGACAAATGCATCCAAATATCCGATTTAATAATATTAACAAAAGGGGAAATTACAATTGATTTCTGAAAACAAAACTGAGGTTGGAGAAATTGAAGAGAGAGTAATTTCTGTTAGTTGCAAGGGCACAAGGCTACAAGAGAGTCACAGTAAAATAGAGTCGCACTCCAGTCTCCTGTGTCCACACTCACGGCTCGCCAGTCATCACTACCCACTCCGACCACTCGCGAAAAGCTTTGATGGTTCACGGTTTGGCTTTTGCCTTTTACGATTTGGCTTTGCCCCTTCTTTCTCTGTTTTGTGGCTGAAGTGCGAACATATATTGATGTATGAGATTTAGGGCTGAGGCTTGGCCGCTTGGGGATCTCTAATTATAAAAAAAAATCTGAGTGGGGTAAAAAAATTTTTAAGTGATTTCAAAAATTGAGTGGGATCAATTGACCCCACATTTGTACCATAGCTTCACCACTGTCTAGATCTAGAGGAAAAACTTCTCACAAATTGAGCTTACTTCTGGAATCAATTCCTATAAGATTACAATAGTGAAGTTCAATTTAATTTACAAAAACGACTTTTACACAAAATCACAAATGTAACGATTTATTTATCAGTTTAGGCATGTTCAAAGCCGTGTGCATGCTTAACATATGCTTTTATTGGAATTCTAATTTTAAATACTCCCTCCGTTCCTAAAAGATTGTCGTTTAAGGTTTTTGTACATAGATTAAGAAAACATCATTTACCAAGTAAAATTTATTTGAAATTCCATCAATACCCCTTTATGGGAAGTTGAAAACTATTAATACAAGAGAGAGAATTTCTTGGGACAATGAGAGAAAGTAGGAGTAATATAAGAAAGTAAATAATTTATTCTTCTCGAAAGTTGTAAACGACAAACATTTTGAAACAAATTTTTTCTTTTAAATAGACAATCTTTTATGAACGGAGGGAATAATTTATAAGATTAACATTTTTCTTGTAAGTTAAAATAAATTATAACGTATTATTAAAAGTATATTGGGTAATGTTTTGTCTTGCAAGTTAAATTGAATTATAAAATATTTAGCATAAGATATATGATATATACATTTTAATATTTCCATTTTTATAAATTTATATGTTTATTTTATTTAACTAATACATTTTATTTTGTTTTGTATGATTTATCTTGTTTATCTTAGTGAATAAGTAAAAGATAATTATTTCTGTGACACCCCCAAAAAAGGTATACAACACCCATTCTGAGTCGCCAAATACATGGTATAGAAAGCAAACTATAACTTCAATAATATAATTGTCGTGCAAAATACGACAACACATACTGTGAGTTTAAATACAAATATTGTCTTCTAGACAATATCAACACTCAAATAAGTCCTCATTACAATTATTCATACACTATTTTACAGAAATAGTGAGGACTGATAAAACATCTTTCTAGAACCATCACTCCATACCCCGACTCGATCCTGCTATGTTCTCACCTCCTAAGAAGAAAAATGGAACAAAAAGGAAAAGGGTGAGCTCAACTAGCCCAGTAAAGAATATTATGACTAAGATAATATACAACAAATTATCATTAGTCTTCAACAGGGAAAAATCTGATAGAATATAATAGACAACAAGTTTTAGATCAACAAATGCAGCGGAAATAACAATCCATTAGAAGAGTCACATAGAGAATGAGTTCTACTATCTTCTAAGATTTAAAAGTCCATCATCAATATATTATCCCTGTAACAACAATCAATATACATCTTTAATCAAATATTCATCTTTGCACTACAGGCCAAAGATATTCATTTGTATCACCAGTTGGTCATGTTCATCTCAACACCTGTTCATCTTTGCACTACGGGCCAAAGATATCCATCAGTTAATCATTCATCTTTGCACTACAAGCCAAAGATATTCAGTAATATCATCATTTAGGACTGATGATGATGAAAAATATTTTAAAGAAAACGAATCCAGTGAGATAGAAGGACAAATATTAGGGATTCGTATAACAGTTTATCCAAGATCAATAATACTTCATAATAACCAATTGTGAAGCAGAATTCAAAAATAACGATCAAAAAATGGATACAATCAAAGATAGTAACCATAATAGACATCTTGGACAAAAAGAAAAAATTTTATTTTTCAGTTAATAGTGACGTATTCATGAATAGTGTCGTATACGTGAATAGTGCTGTTGTTGGTTGATTTCTCAATCAAGGCAAACGTGCAAGTATACACGATCAACAAGTAATATAGTGATAAATTAGAGTGTCGATCCCTCAGAGAATTCTAATTAATAAATTCCAACTACTAGTAATCAGATCAATTCAATTTTATTTAAACAACCAAAAATTATGATTATTAAAACTAAGAAAACTAATTGTAAATATAATTAAGAAATTATGCCAAAAGAAAACAAAAAAAACAAATTAAGAATTATTTGAATGCAGATGAATGATAATTAAGACTCCAATTTCCCCAATTATGATTATTAAATCAATTATTCAACTATCCCAATTATTATGTCTATTGAATTGTTAACAGGAATTCTCAAGCGCCAAAAACCCTCTCTCGAGTGATCAATTGCCTTCTATTTAACCCAGATTAATTTTTCTATATCTCTATTCAAAACAATTGAATTAAACTCGCTACAATCCCAATTCCTTATGTATTACATGCAGCAAATAGATATTCTCATTCTATTAACAAACCTAATTACTCACTATGTAAATAACTAAGTCACATGTCATCCTGCCCAGTTCTAACCCTAGAATTCCTTTCTCAATTCCTTCTAGAGTAACACAATAATTATTGGCCAGATAATTAATCAATAAATACAAGGCATGATGAACAATTCACTTTAACATAAATAATTGGAATAAATTAAATAATCATTTCATAAACATAAAAGGTTCCATTGGAATCTTAATAAAAAGAATTAGTTCATGATGAAAATAAAAACCATAAATACTTGATAAATCATCTTTAAGAAGTTACACAATTTAAAAGAGTAAAGGAAAAGAAAAAACTCCAAGTTGTAGCCTTCATGTGACGCCCCCAAAATTAGGTATACGTCACCCATCTTGGGTCGCCACTTAAATAGTACATAAATTCAAATACAACTTACTAATATAACTATCGTGTACAATACGACATAAACTGTGAGTTTGAATACAAATATTGTCTACTAGATATTATACAAACTCAAAAGGAGTCCTCATTACAACTATTATCACACTATTTCACAGAATAGTGAGGACTACTAATGCTATCCTCTGGACCATTACTTCGTTCCCCGACTCGTCCCAGCTATGTTCTTATTTCAAGAAGAAACGGTGAAAGAAAGGGTGAGCTCAACTAGCCAAAAGAAGAAATATTATGACTAAGATAATGCGAATAAATTATCATTAGCCTTTCAATGATGTTAAACCGATAAAATACAATAGACAACCCGGTTTAATCTGCAGTGGAATAAGCAATCCATTAAAAGAGTCAAGTAGAGAATAAAGTCTACTATCTTTTAGGTTTTAAAGGTTTTCATCAATTTTATCACGAGACTCGACTTAATAAATAAACCACCACATCTAATCATCCCCGTACTACGGCCAAGGATTTTCATCAAATTATCAATGGTCATGACTATATACCGAATCACCCACGGTCATAATCATACCAAAAACTATCCATCATCGCATTACGAAGCCATCGAGGACTTTTGTCACATCATTTTATCAAGTCATGATTATACCGAATGATCCTCGGTCATAATCATACTAAGTTCATCTATGCACGTAAGCCAAAGATAACATAATATAACATGAGGATGATGATAATGACATAGTAATTCAAATAAAACAAGTTCAAGAATTATTTAATCCATGAATTATTAACGCTCAAATTGTCAACACGACATCGCTTTTAGAGAGTAAAATTCAAGAATGATCGGAAGAATATTTCCATGAAAAGATTTGGATGAAACGCAAATATCAAGGATATTCTACTAATTTCATGGAGTATAGAAGTCAAAGTTTTAACTAATGGGTATAATAAAGAATGGAATAACAAATGAAATCACCATGCATGCGGTATCAGATAGAAAAGTTATTCCAATGTAATAATAATAACGGAACAAAGTCGTGAAATTCACACCGGCTGGGATGTTCCAATGAATAATAAAGATGGAACCAGATCCGGTGTAAACACACACGATAGGATATTCCAACAGAATGATAAAGAGCGGAACCAGTCGGTGTAAAACACATGCATGTGGATGTTCCAATGAGAATAATAAAAGCGGAACTGTGTCCAGGTGTAAAACACATGCAGCAGGATGTTCCAATGTAATAATAGAAGAATGTCACCAAGTATAGGGTAAAATGGCAGATACAAAAGTTATTCCAATGAGAATAAATAAGAATGGAATAACATAAGGATTTCACCAAGTATAGGATACGCCATATATACAGATTATGTATAGGGTATGTCACTTTTACAGGTTATTCCAACAGAATAATAGTGAATGGAATAACAGAAGTTCTCTTCAAGAAGAAAGAATAACACCCCTTACCGTAAAAGAACTGAATATAGAAGTAGTGAAGTAGCAGAATACTCTTCTTCTTTCTATAATTTTCTCTCTATAGCTTCTCTCTATAATTTCTCTCTAGAGTTTCAATGAATTCGTAAGAAAATAATGAAGGAATGAGCTTCTATTTATAGGAAAATGGAATGCATAGTAACTAATCCATGAACGGTCCAGATTGATTTACTTTAATCTGACGGTCCATATTTAAAGAAAAATCTTTTAAATAAAATATAATATATTCTATTTATATAAAAACATTTTACTATGCAAACACTATGCAAAAAACACTATGCAACACTATGCATAATAAAATATAATATATTCTATTTATAGAATAACTTTTATAAAGTATTCTATTTTATATAAAGATGTTTCGTTTTATTACGTTAATAATACGAATAAAACAAAATGTCATTATCGCTATATAATAATTCATATTATTAATCGACAATAATGGAATCAAACCGAGTGACTTTCACATAAGCATCAATAATCAATACCGTGTGCTACTTATGCAACCACACGACATCGTACTTTTACTAATGAGTAGTTCAACAAGAACCCACAGTAAAACTTCCGCCGATTATTTCAATAAAATATTTTTGTCGTTTTTCAATCCGACAATAATTACATTATAGGGTCCACCAATGATTGAGTAGTTGTATTTAATATCCCCGTTAAACCGAATATTCCCCGACCAATCGAATATAATATAACCACTTGCATATTTTGTAAAATTTATAAATACTACCCACAACTATAATATTTATCTCAAATTCACACCATAATATTAAAAATTATTTCGATAAAATTTAAATCTTTATTGATAAAATCTGGGGTCTCACACTTCAGATCTGCTCTTCTCCCTTGCTCCAATCTCCAATTGTATAGGATTTAGTCCCCCAATTCAATGCAAACAATCAATTTATATTTCCTTGCCCACTTCCAACAATCCTCATCCAAATAGGCTTCCAATACACTTCAAATACGAAGTCAAACTAGAAATCAAAGCAATTCCACGCTTCGATCCACGACGCCCCTTCCCGAAGTCAATCGAGGACTAAGCGCCCATTTTTTTTATAACTTTGGGGATAGCGCCGGAGCTATTGAATGTAAACCGAATCTTGCCCTTTTTCAAATTTAATTGCTCCCAATTGCTCCAACAACGCACCATCCTGCCACAACACACTAAAACGAGTAAAATAATTCTAAAAATGCTTTGAACACACAACAAATTAAGATTAAACATAATTAATTCATGGGTATATTACCCAATCATCAAATACCCCCAAACTTAAATCATTGCATGTCCTCAGGCAACAAAACACAAAACACGATTAACTAAACATCATGCAAATGCAAACTAACTAAAGGACCTTAATTCCAGCAATTCAGTAGTTAACGAATATCCATAGGTCTCAGAAAAATCACAAAAACATGTTAATACCTCATGTTCAAATAGATCAACAATATCCCAACAATCAATCAATCAAAATCTGTTATTACTGATATTGTGAGTGTGTGTTCAACGACCATGCTAACCAATGACAAGCAAAAATCTGAAAGATAATAAAGTTCTTAATAAGTGTCATACAGTTTAACTCAAGAATGCATTAAATAAACTAAATTTAACTGAAATTAAACAATCACCAAAATTCAGGATTCAATATGGAATACTTATGCTTATTTTTGCTAAACGGGGGCATTTTGCTTTTTTCCCGTTTTATTGTTTTTTTTTGTTTTTTTTTAACCATGACTGTGCAATGTCTCATTCCATTAGGCTAACAGTGCTACCCCTTAGCGACCTTTCACCAACGCGACTCTGAACCATATAAGACCTTAGGGCGCTAGGTTTTAAGATACCCTTTCATGCATTTTGCTCAAGTAACAAAGGCCCCGAAACAAGACTAATCACGATATATATATATATATATATATATATATATATATATTTTAAATATATATATATATAGCTCAAAGCTTATATATTCCATATATTTTCCCCAACTTAAGTTCAAGTCTAAATTCAGTCTTCACTAGCTACATAACTTGTTCCTTCATTTCACTGGCATTCAACCTTGACACTCTATTATCTATCCATTCAAACTATCACAGCTAACATGGTTATCTTTCCAAAAGTGCTATCCTTAAAACATCAGTGTCAAACAGATATGGATTTAAATCATGTCAAGAACATCATATTACTAACTCAACAATCCTTACGAGACTTGTTCATGCAATTTTAAGTTCATCATTGGCCTTCAAATATACTCACTATCAACAGCTGGAATTAACATGCACTCCTAAACCTACACAACTATTAATGAACACAATTTACTTATACAAATAAAAATTAACTAAACAACCACCCCCAAACTTATCTAGAGCGATTTCTTCATGTGAAAGATAAAACAAAATAAAACAGAGGACTTCCCTGATAAGCCTAAGTCTCGGGTGGAGCATCGTCATCCTCGCTCATCTCTAGATCAGAAGGGGGAAAATCGCAGAATCAAAAGATGGGAACCGACCGAGACTAACACCGAGGAAGCAATTTGGGCGGTCATTAGATTTTGTGCGGCAAACTGGTCAACCAAATACTTGTAGATAACATCTTGATGCTCAAACAGGCGGACATTTTGAGCTTCAATATTGTAAAACCAACCATTAACCTCGCGTTGAACTTCTTCGAGAACTACGCCTCAATACGATGCAGACGATGGACCGGAAGTCGTTGGAGCCTGGGGTGGTGAAGCTTGAGATTGTTGAGTATGGGGAATTATGAAACCCAATCCCCTAGGGTGGTTTGCTCCACTAGTCCACACTTTGTACCTGCTAATTAACTTGTGGTCCAACATTGGCATAGGCTTTTGGATCATCTCGTCTGACTTCCATTTGACGCCGAACTTGGCACATAATACGCAGATGAGAGACTGATGTGGTAACCTCCAAAGTGGTACTTCCCGAGATGCTCGGGAGGATGATTGCAAAATGAGATGTCCCACATCAACTTTAAAGCCTTTGATGATTGAGTATAAAAGCACGACACGTTCCCTGGTAACATGACTCACATGGGTGCATGGCATGAGTTTTGTGCAAATAAACGCATACCAAGCCTTCCCATATAAGCTGAGATTTGCGAGTGGGAACGTCATATTTTTGCGTTCATGTACTGTCCATGTGGTGCCCGGCTGACAAAGCTCACGAATTATCTGCTCATAGTCTGGCCCATCACTCACAAAACTAGCAAATTCATCATGAAAACCCTCTACTGGCAGGTGGTAACACTTATTGAAGTCCTCTTCGCCAATTTCCACTGTTTTTCCCCTTACCAATACTGTATAATGATCATGTTCGGGCATGTTGGCGTAAAATTCCTTTACCACGGCAATTACTGCTGGATCGGGCTGCTCGGTGAGTGTGAACCAGCTTCTCTCGGCTATCATGACTGCCATGTCGCCATCCTTTGCCGGATCCGTGTTCAACCCATGTTCCGGAATCAATGATCGAGTAGCCATTCGGTTATATCTTTCCTGAGCCGCAAGACTAACAAAACGGCGGCTGTCAAATTTTGGAGGTGGAGTCGAGGCGGTTCCTAATCCTTCACCACGCTGACGTTTCGATGCCATATCGAGAATCTGCAAGTACAAGCATGTATATATTAGGATTGAACAGATTTTTGAATTTCAATAAACTTATGGATGACTCGACCCCCAAACTTTGAAAAATATGTGGACATTGAGCACATTTGTGCGGGTTGGTGCTTTACACAAGAACACATATATATGCACAAGTATTCTGATTGGAGTCATGGGCTCATCCATTTATAGAGTAGGCACATGCAACACAAGAGACGCCCAAAAGACTGATTATAGATTGCCTTAGGAGACATGCATGGATCAATATAGTCTAATTCTCCCCACTCTAATTCACTATATGTGATGGTAACCAAGAACAAGTGCTACAGTAGATTGAACTCAGTGTGGTAGCACATGGGTCTAGAGTGTTAGTGCTTGAACATAGTGATAAGTGTGCATGTGGGTAAGATCAATGGTTCAGGCAATTCATCAAACATCTAAGAGGCAACTCATCAATCACTTAGATTTTCACCAAGTTACTAGCAATTCATACCCCTTATTAGTTAAAAATATACCATGAATGCAATCTCTATTTCCAAGTAAGCAATTTATGGCCATTAGGCAAGATAAAACAAGAAACCCTTATATCTAGATGAGATACACATCCGGATATAGAATACTTACCAAATATATCAATACCCATGCTTAGTGCACAAAAATGGAATTAAAACATACAACATACCTTGGTAGATGATCGTGAGAGAAGTGAGAATTATGTCACTATTGGAGGATTAAACCCTAGAATTTGATAAGAAGCCTTACAATTTTCGGTGAGAGAGAGAAAGAGATCGTGTAGGAGACGGAGGAGAAGTAGACGTGCTCTAATAAAGGGAAGAAGTGTAACCGTTCAGCAGTTATAACCAAGTTAGAACTCTTGGCCGACCATTAGCGTCGGCGCTTATATTTGAGACAGGAAACAAATACTGGGCGCTCTTAAGTAGTAAGTTCAAGAGGCCTTTAGCGCCGGGGCGCTAATTAAGAGAGGGAATATAGCGTCGGGGCGCTCTTTGTCAGAAACTTCAGAAAATCCTTAGTCTTAGGGTGCTATGTCAGAAGAATTAGCGGCAAAGGCGCTTATTAGGCAAGAGTCTCGAATTTCGTGCACTCCTCTGTTCACCTGTAACATGAAATTTAATTAACCCCTAGTACTCTACTCTCTAATACTAAAAATAAAGACAATTCATGCGATAGATAAAAGGGATAAAATAAATACTTCAAGAAATAAAATAAAATAAATGAAAATAAAATAAAGAAGAATTGATTGGGTTGCCTCCCAATAAGCGCTTGGTTTACTGTCGACGGCCCGACTTTTCTAGTTTGCTCAATTGTTCGCTAGGTCGGAGAGATGTACGACCGTTGTTTGCCTTTCAATAGGTCCACTCCAGTAATGTTTGAGTCGTTGACCGTTAACTCTGAATGGGCTATTTGAATTTGGTTTCTCGATCTCAATGTTGCCATGTGGGACAACAGATATGACTGTAAAAGGTCCTAACCAACGTGATTTCAGTTTCCCTGGAAATAAACGCAATCTCGAATTGAAGAGTAAGACTTGTTGGCCCGGTTCAAATGTTTTATCGATAATTTTCTTATCATGCCAAGCTTTGACTTTCTCCTTGTAGAGTTTTGCGTTTTCATAAGCGTTAAATCGGAATTCATCCATCTCGTTCAACTGCAGTAACCTTTTCTCTCCCGCTGCTTGTTCATCAAAATTGAGCTTCGAATGGCCCAGTGGGCACTATGTTCTAGCTCGACTGGGAGGTGACACGCTTTTCCGTAAACCATTCGATAAGGTGACATACCGATCGGATTCATATATGCTGTACGATAAGCCCATAGAGCATCATCAAGACGTAAAGACCAATCTTTTCGTGATGGATTGACCACCTTTTCCAGAATTCTCTTGACCTCCCTATTCGAGACCTCAGCTTGGCCATTGGTTTGGGGGTGATACGCAGCTGCGATTTTATGACAAACCCCATACTTCACCAGTAATTTTGTGAACTGCTTGTTGCAAAAATGTGTTCCCTCATCACTTATTATTGCCCGTGGAGTCCCAAATCGCGTGAAAATATTTTTCTTTAAAAATTACTGGACGACGTTAGCATCGTTTGTGGATAAAGCTGTGGCTTCTACCCACTTGGAGACATAATCCACTGCCAGCAGAATATATTGGTTATTGAAAGATGAGTGGAACGGTCCCATGAAGTCGATTCCCCAAACGTCGAACAATTCTACCTCCAAAATAGAGTTAAGTGGCATTTCATTTCGCTTGGAGATATTACCAACGCGTTGGCATCTGTCACACTTTAACACATATAGGTACGCATCCTTGAATAATGAAGGCCAGTAAAATCTTGATTGTAACACCTTGGCCGCAGTTCGATCACCGAAATAATGACCTCCATAATCGGATGAATGGCAATGACCCAAGATACTGTCCATCTCTTCATGTGGTACACAACTTCTAATCATTTGATCCGCGCAGGCTTTAAACAAGAACGGTTCATCCCAATAGTACTGCTTCACGTCATGGAGAAATTTCTTTCGTTGTTGCGAATTCAAATCTGGTGGTAACACCTTAGCAACAACATAATTCACATAATCAGCATACCACGACAATGTTGTGGTCACTCGTAGAAGTTGTTCATCCAGAAATTTCTCGTTAATCAATGCATTGTCCTTTCTCTGCACCTCATCGTTTTCCAACCGCGAAAGATGATCCGCTACTTGATTTTCTGTACCCTTTCTATCCCGAATCTCCAAATCAAATTCTTACAACAGTAACACCCAACGTATTAACCTCGGTTTGGCATCCTTCTTCTCGATCAAATATTTTATTGCAAAATGATCCGTATAGACAATGACCTTGGTTCCGATGAGGTATGCTCTGAATTTGTCGAAGGCGAATACAACTGCAAGTAGTTCTTTTTCGGTGGTTGTGTAGTTCAACTGAGCATCTGTCAACATCTTGCTTGAGTAATAGATTGTGTGGAAAATTTTGTTGTGACGTTGACCCAAAATAGCTCCCACTGCATAGTCGCTGGCGTCGCACATCAATTCAAAGGGTAGAGACCAATCGGGCGCCACAATGATCGGAGCAGATATCAACTTCTTCTTTAGAATCTCGAATGCTTCAATACATGACTGATCAATTTTGAAAGGCACATCTTTCTCTAGTAGGGAACACAAGGGTTTTGAAATTTTTGAAAAATCTTTGATGAAACATCTATAGAAACCCGCATGTCCCAAGAAGCTCCGGATTCCCTTCACAGATGATGGAGGTGGTAATTTCTCAATAGTCTCAATCTTTGCTTTATCCACCTCTAGTCCTCTTCAGAGAAACTCTATGCGACGAACAATCCCTTCTTTCACCATAAAGTGACATTTTTCCCAATTAAGAACCAGATTAGTCTCCACGCATCGTTTCAGTAATAACATTAGATTTTTCAAGCACAGATCAAAGCTATCACCAAACACGGAAAAATCGTCCATAAATACCTCCAAATTTTTCTCGACCATGTTGGAGAAAATTGCCATCATGAACTGCTGAAAGGTTGCTGGTGCATTGCATAAACCAAAAGACATTCGCCGAAATGCAAACGTACAGTATGGGCATGTGAATGTCATTTTCTTCTGATCCTCCGGTGCTATAGCAATTTGATTATATCCAGAATAACCATCCAAGAGACAATAAAACTGATGTCCCGCTAGCCTATCCAACATCTGATCAATGAATGGTAAGGGAAAGTGATCCTTACGTGTGGCTTTATTTAGCTTGCGGTAGTCCATGCACACTCTCCATCCTGTAACTGTTCGAGTAGGGATGAGCTCATTTGCTTCATTCTTCACCACTGTCATACCCCCTTTCTTTGGTACGCATTGTATAGGACTTACCCACGAACTATCTGAGATCGGGTAAATAATGCCAGCGTCCAACCATTTTATAATCTCCTTTTTCACCACCTCCTTCATGATGGGGTTTAGCCTTCTTTGCATCTCAATGGTCGGTTTCGTCCCTTCTTCCATTAAGATTTTATGCATGCAGAATGATGGGCTAATTCCATGAATGTCCACTATAGTCCACCCAATTGCTGTTTTGAATTCCCGCAAAACCCGTAGCAGTTTTTCCTTTTGTGTATCAGTCAATTCTGTGGAAACAATAACTGGTAGGGTCTCGTCTTTTCCCAAATAAGCATATTGCAAATGGGATGGTAGTGGCTTTAATTCTAGCACCGGTGGCTCTTCTATTGATGGTTCGAACTTTTTACCTTCAGCTTCGGGCCTCTCTATGGTGTCGAAGGATTGAGTGCTTTTTCGAAAAACTGTTGGTGTGTCTAGCCATTTGACGTATTCGATATCTTCTTCAATACCATATTCGTCTTCCCTGAACAAAATAGATTCAAGTGGGTCCTCTGAAAAAGTTGTACTGAATTTATGATTCACCAATTGTTCCAAGATATCAACCCGCATACATTCACCTTTTTCTTTAGGATACGACATAGACTTGAAGACATTAACGGTGACCCGTTGATCTTCAACTCGCATTGTTAATTCACCTTTTTGAACATCAATCAGTGTTCTGCCTGTTGCCAAAAATGGTCGCCCAAGAATGATCGGAATCTCACTATCCACTTCACAATCTAGAATAAAGAAATCCGCGGGGAAGATAAATTTATCCACTTTTACTAGCACATCTTCAACTATACCTCGTGGATATGTAACCGATCTATCCGCTAGCTGCAAACTAACATTTGTTGGGCGTGGAGCCTGAAGTCCGAACTGACTGTAGACGGATAACGGCGTTAGATTAATACTGGCCCCTAAATCACATAAGGCTCGTCTAGAAAACTGATTTCCAATCTCGCACGGTATATTAAAGCTACCTGGGTCCTTGAGCTTTGGCGGTAACTTATTTTGAATGATAGCACTTCATTCTTACATCACAATGCTACGGCCTCGAATTCACCCATTTTTTCTTCTTTGACAAAATCTCCTTCATAAACTTCGCATAACTCTAAGATCTGCTCCAAGGCTTGGTGAAAGGGATGTTGATGTGCAATTTCTTGAAGATATCCAAAATCGTGAGAATCGGTTATCTAACTTGGATTTCGAAATCATGGATACTGGTATGGGAGGCATTGTAATGGTTGGTTCCAAATTTTTTCATTGTGAGATCTCCTCATGATGCTTTTCAGTATCCACCATTTTCTCTATTTCGATTTGTGCCTTGTCCTCCTTTTCCTTATCCGTGACCGAGTCTTGTAGTTCTTTCCCACTACGTAGAGTTACTGCTTTACAATGCTCATCTCTGGCCCGGTTTTTTTCGGTGTCGCTCGGAAGTGTTCCAAGTGGTCGGTTATTCATCGCATGTGCCAATTGTCCCAATTGATTTTCTAAGTTTTTGATTGATGCAAATCGACTTTTGTATACTCGTAGTCTGACTTTGTATACTCAACTCCACTTGATTCAATCTTTTATCACTCTCATCGCACCTTTTCTCAGTTGTCTTAACAAATCTTTCCAAAGCTTCTTCCCAGCTTAATTTTTGCACGGGTTGTTGTGTCTGGTTTTGAAACTCGAAATTGTTTTGCTGTCTCGGTGCTTGTTCTGCAGCTTGGTTATTGCTCCATGAAAACCCAGGATGATTTCTCCACCCTGGATTATATGTATTTTGGTTCGGATAAGGCTGAGTAGACCTACTATAACTCCCCATATTGTCTGTCGCTTCAAAGATTGATGGCACATTGATCTGTAGTATGACCCCCAGCACAAATTTCATATACCATAGCTACCTGCTGAGTGGATTGTGGGCGCATTAATTCTATCTGCTTAACCATTGCGGACATTTGCAATTGTAAAGATGTTATCGCATCCACATCATACTTTCCCACTGCTTTCGGAGGATTTGACCTCGTCATGGGCCACTGATAATTGTTGGTGGCCATCGTTTCTAACAACTGGAATGCTTCTTCGAGGTTTTTAGACATAATCGCTCCTCCTCCTGCTGCGTCAATACTTGCCCTTGTGGATGCTTTTAAACCATCGCAAAATATCGCTAATTGCATCCACTGTGGGATTCCATGATGTGGGCACTTGCGGAGCATATCCTTAAACCTTTCCCACGCCTCATACAACGATTCCGAATCAAACTGTGCGAAGGTATAAATGTCATTCCGTAGTTTTACTGATTTGGCTGGTGGGAAAAACTTAGCTAGAAATTTTTGAGCCAAGTCATCCCAAGTGTGGATTGAGTCAGGAGGCTGAGCATATAACCAACTGCGTGCTTTGTCTTTCAAAGTAAATGGGAACATTCTCAATCTTGTAGCATCTTCCAACACATTGTTGAATTTAAAAGTGTCGCAAACTTCCAAGAAACTCAAGATATGCTCATTCGGATCATCTAATGGACCACCCCCAAACTGGCATTGATTCTGAAGAATTTGAATGGTTGTCGGTTTGATCTCAAAATTGTTAGCATTGATAACCGGTCTCCTAATGCTTGACTGTATATCCGTGACATTGGGCATGGCATAGTCCCGAAGTGATTTCTGATCGTTCCCTGCCATGTTCACTGGAATTTCTTGTTCCTCCAGTTTTTCTTCCTCAGGTGATAACGCACTAGTCGATTGTCCTTTTCGGAATTTCCTTTCAATCTCGTCGATATAAGGAAAAAGTTCCCTTCTTGCCCTTGATCTAATGTGCATACACTTGCAAAGAATTCCTGCGAAAACAAGAAGAAAAATTAAGTAACGTTTAAATTAAGACCGAATTGATTATAACTAATATGGAATTAATTTTAACAAAGAACTCCCCGGAAACGGCGCCAAAAACTTGTTGGTTGATTTCTCAATCAAGGCAAACGTGCAAGTATACACGATCAACAAGTAATATAGTGATAAATTTGAGTGTCGATCCCTCAGAGAATTCTAATTAATAAATTCCAACTACTAGTACTGTATCAATTCAATTTTATTAAAACAACCAAAAATTATGATTATTAAAACTAAGAAAACTAATTGTAAATATAATTAAGAAATTATGCCAAAAGAAAACAAAAAAAAGTAAATTAAGAATTATTTGAATGCAGATGAATGATAATTAAGACTCCAATTTCCCTAATTATGATTATTAAATCAATTATTCAACTATCCCAATTATTATGTCTACTGAATTGTTAACAGGAATTCTCAAGCGCCAAAAGCCCTCTCTCGAGTGATCAATTGCCTTCTATTTAACCCAGATTAATTTTGCTATATCTCTATGCAAAATAATTGAATTAAACTCGCTACAATCCCAATTCCTTATGTGTTACATGCGACAAATAGATATTCTCATTCTATTAACAAACCTAATTGCTCACTATGTAAATAACTAAGTCACATGTCATCCTGCCAATAATGCTTATCTAATAGTATTATTCAAATAATATGAATTATTGATCTAATAATGGGAAATACTGTGCAGTGACAATTATTGAAACAACAATAATATAAACTATCAACGCAGCAATTATTGAATCAATAAAATAAAATATTGAATAGTAATTCATCTGTAACAATTATTGAGTAAGTGCCTTCTTACGCATTGAATCAATAATTCAACAATCTTGAAGCAATACCGAAAGTGCTCATTTGTACACCATGCCAGACATTCGTATTTTAACCACCAGGTAATCCAACAGTGTTAACGGTAACAATTACGTCGTTATTTATAAAACTGAACTTTGTCATTTTTTTCATCCAACAGTTATTCCATTATGGGGCCCTCAATTGACTGCGCCGTCGTACGGATATTCCCGACAAAAAGAATATTCCATGACCAAACGAATATTCCCCGACAAAAGGAATATTTTATAACCACTTGTTTATTTTACAAAATTTGCACATTTCACCCATAACCAAAGTATTATATCAAATTAACTCCTTATTATTTCAAGATAATAAATAGATAAAATTTCAATTTTATTTATAATAAGCTGGGGTTTTACAACCTCCCCTCCTTATAAAATTTTGTCCTCGAAATTGATATACGTACCTGGTGTTTCGAACAGGTGAGGGTACCTCGCTTTCATTTCCGATTCCAACTTCCAGGTCATTTCTTCAATAGCATGGTTCCTCCACAAAACCTTAACTTGTGGTATAACCTTTGTGCCTAGGACATGCTCTTTTCTATCCAAGATCTTAACAGGTACCTCCTCGTACGTTAAATCTTCGGCTATCTCGTCTGGTTCTAACGCAATAATGTGGTTCGGGTCTTTCACATATTTATGAAGCATAGATATATGAAAAACATTATGAACACGAGACATGCTTGGAGGTAATGCGAGTCTATAGGCCACATTTTCTATTCGGTCAAAAATCTCAAATGGACCAACAAATCGTGGATTGAGCTTTCCTCTCTTCCCAAATCTTGTAACTCCCTTCCATGGAGCAATACGTAACAGTACATGATCTCCAATATTAAATTCCACGTCCTTTCGATGAAGATCAGCATAACTCTTTTGTCGATCCTGTGAGGTTTGAATACGTTGTCGAATCATTTGGATTTTTTCTGTAGTCATGCGTACCAATTTCGGTCCCAATAAAGTTGCTTTACCCACCTCATCCCAGCATACTGGAGGACGACACTTTCGTCCATACAACACCTCAAATGGAGCCATGCCTATACTTGCTTGGTAACTGTTCTTGTAGGAGAATTCCACCAATGGTAAATACTTATCCCAAATCCCTTTGAAGTCTAGGACACATAGTCTTAATAGATCTTCAAGAGTTTGTATTGTCCTCTTTGATTGTCCGTCCGTTTGAGGATGGTATGCCGAACTGAATCGTAAATCCGTGCCCATAGCTTTCTGCAAGCTAACCCAAAATCTTGAAGTGAATCTTGGGTCACGATCCAAAACTATGGATATTGGCATGCCATTGCAATCTCACAATCTCGTTCACGTACATACAAGCAAGACGTTCAAGGGAATAAGTTTCACGTATAGGCAAGAAATGAGCAGACTTGGTTAATCTATCAACAATAACCCAAATCGCATCTATACCTTGAGAAACCTTGGGAAGACCCGTAACGAAATCCATAGTAATGTGTTTCCACTTCTATTCCGGAATCTCAAGTGGTTGCTATGGACCTTTTGGTACTTGATGCTCCGCCTTTACACATTGATAAGTTAAACACCTCGAGATAAACTCCGCGATCTCTCTCTTCATATTGTTCCACCAAAATGTATGTCGAATATCATGATACATTTTGGTACTCCCAGGATGGATTGCAAACGGGGTGTTGTGTGCCTCCATCATGATTCTATGCTTCAAGTAATAATCGTTAGGAACGCAAAGTCTAGAGTTGAATCAAAGTATTCCTTCTTCATCGATTCTTGCTTCTGAAATAGCACCTTCTTGCACTTTCTTCTTCATACGCATCAGTCCCAGGTTCGTAGCTTGAGCAGCTTTAACTTTATCGATTAAAGTCGGTTCTACTCGTAAATTCGCCATCATCACGTGGGTCCCTGGAGTCTTAAATTCTATCTCCATCCTTTGCAAGTCATACAAAATGGGCCTTTGCGTTGTGTTGACTTATGTCACACTCCATGATTTGATGATAACTTTATTATTCCTCTAATCATGCTGTATTACATTTCAGGGAAAGACATGAAATTTCAGAAAATAACAAGGAGGAAATTACAAAGCCAAGACATCCTTGAAGAAAGAAAAACAAATTTGAGTCCTAGGAATATATGTAAGATCTTAGAATCTATTACTTTCCAAAATAAGGCTGTAAGACATGTGCATTGCATATACGCCCATATTCATATTTGTTGTCACATGTTAATTAACTAGCTCATAATATGCATGGTCAATATTGCTCAACATAAACTAAGGAATCAAATCTTATACGGTAGAGCAAGAAGATTGATTGAATTAAATTACCATAAGTTATGCATCAACCTAAGTTCACGGTTAAGACAAATAGCAGGAGACATGCACCATTATATTGTCCCACGATTCAAGGAATCTAATTGGGTGTCTCCACCGGTCCAATATATGGTAAGAATTGTGGACATCGGCTAGTAAACACTTTATGGTAAGCAAAAAACATGACATCATAGATCATGCATTATAAATAATGTTTCGTGGATCAAGGAACTTAATTCTGAGAAATCAATTAAGGCAATGAAACTATCTCGTGCATAATGTAAAAGCTAAGATCAAGGAACATTTCTAGAATGTTAAAGGAAGTCTGCTCCGTGATAATAAGGGCCAAAAAGAAAGCTAACATATGACAAGATGGAAAATAAACAGAAAAGATATAGACTAAACGTGATGGACTATCTATTAAGCAAGATTCCCTCAGTCATTACTCTTATACACCTATATTGTTCACTCAATCATGACATATATATATATAGGATATCTTGATCATTGGCATGGTATCCGGATGACAGTCTATGTATTACGTGATTTGTGTATGCTGTCTCTATTGTTAATATCTCACATAGACAACAACGGTACTACACTGGAAAAAGCCTAAAAATGAACTGATCTTGTAAAATGAAAAACACACGAAAAACATATACAGTATTCACAAAGCATACAAGTCAAAAAAAAGTTGTTTTTCTCTTTGATCAATACTGATTGCATTAAGCAAAGAGCCTCCGTTAAGAAGATCATATAGAACATACTCTGGTAAGATTCTTCTTGCATATCATACTAGAGCCTTAAGTTGGTAAGTGATATATTGCTTGATTATTAGACCTCTAGTGTGTATCTTATATTTTCATATCTCAATCAATACTGTGCTTAATTCTATTTGAATTGATAACTCGTTACAGTCAAATTTGTGAAAAGCATAGGTGCTTAAGAGTGCATAGGTGCACATGGAACAAAGGTGTTCAATTTGCTAGAACTTGTATTGTGATTGAAAGAGTTTAATAAAAGTGAGTCTCCAATACTAGTTGGTATTGGACGTGGATTAGGCTACTATTCTAGAGGGTAGTAGTTGAACCACGTAAAAATTCTTGTGTTTGTGTGATTACATTCTGTACTTTATTATTCTGTTATCTATCCAGTAGCCAGCATTCCATATCCACTTATATCAGTAAATTGGTCAACTTAAATAATGTCCTGATTTCATAATCCAGCTTGCTACATTAAATATCCAAAGGAATTTTTATATGAAATAAAAATTGGACATAGTTGGTGCCTACACTTATTCAACCCCCCTTCTAAGTGTACCTATTCAAATTTCATTTGGTATCAAAGCTTGGCTCTACTTATCTTGGTCTTAAAGGTGACTTGTAGGGAAAGATTCTGACATGACACAACTTGGAAACGTTCATCACGAAGGCCAATCAACAAACCGACCTCCACTACTCTTTGGAACAGAGAACTACAATTTCTAGAAATTTCGGATGAGGATATATCTTAAGCGAGACCCATGGGAATGGTGGGTGGTAGAGAATGGACCCGTAATCCCAAGGAAAGATGATGGCACTCCAAAAACTCTACTCGAGATGGACTCAGCCGAAACATACATGGTGTCATACGATTCAAAAACAATGAACACTCTCCTCAACGGCATGGTGCAATCCGAAATAGATAAAGTCTCCTCATGCAACACATCAAAGGAAATTTGGGATACCCTAGTGGTAAGTCACGAAGGAACATCCAAAGTACGAGAAGTTAAGTTAAGTATGCTCATGTATGACTACAAAATGCTCAAACTGGAAAGAGATGAAACAATCAAAATGGCTCAAGCACGATTCTTGGTACTCATAAACTCCTTGAAGCTGCTCGACAAATCAATTCCACAAGGCGAAATCAATCGTAAGCTACTTCGGGCTATGCCCAAAAGGTTTGCATCCAAAATTACTACTCTTCAAGATTCCGTCAATATTTCTTCTATGGATACATTAACTCTCTTTGGTGAACTAGAAGAATATGAACATCAATTGAAAAGATATGATGACGAGGAAGAAGTTCCTCGAAAGAAAGTGTTAGCTCTAAATGCAGGAATTGAAGAAGAACTTGAAAACAACTCGGATGATGAAATAGCCATAATATCTAGAAGACTTAAGGGACTACTCCAAAGAAAGAATCAAAGGAAAAGTACATTCAACAAACACAAAGCCAAGCTAATCGAAGAAACTTGTTTCGAATGTGGACGACCAGGTCATTTTAAAAAGGATTGCTTCCAAATCAAAAACAAAGGAAAGCAAGGCAATAAGGAGTTCAAAAAGCATAAAGCATTCCTAACATGGAGTGATGATGAAGAATCCAAAGTGGAAATAGATGCAAACGATGAACTGGCTCAAATATGCTTCATGGGACTTGAAGGTGAATCCAGTGAGGTACCTCTTCCTGATGTTATTACTTAGAAACACGAAAATGAAAAATTAAAAGAAAAAAATGTGTACTTAAAAGATTTAGAAAACACTCTAATGGGTGAAGTGGAAGCACTGATAGATGAAAAGAAAGAATTAGAAAAAGTAACACACACAAATGAGGAAAAGGAACTAGCAGCTAAAAATGATTATTTAGATAATTACAATAAAATATTATTCAACAAGGTAAAACAGCTAAATAATGAAGTTGAAAAATTAACAAATGAGATAAAGATGAGAGATGTGTGCATTGATGCATTTGGCGATGAATCGATTAATAAAACACCTCCAACTAATGAACTACAAAAGGAAAGAGAGTCCTTAAAAACCTCCTTAGCTAAATTTGTTCATGGGGAAGAAAATCTAAATGTCATGCTAGGAAAACAAAGACCCAGTTATGATAAACAAGGCATAGGTTACAACCCAACATACAGAAAGGAAGTTGAAATGCTCAAATCAAAATCATCATTTAAATTAAATTATTGCACGCCTTTTATTACTTGCAAAAATTGTGGCATTAAAGGACATCTAGAGATAAACTGCTCAAGAAAGAAAAATTGAAGTAAAGCCGCATGGGTAAAGAAAAGTGTTCTGATTTCAACTAACACAAGTGGACCCAAAAAGATATGGGTACCAAAAAGATAAATTGTATCTCTCTTGCTCTTGGTGTGTTTCAAAGCCAAAGTATCCTCTCAAAAGTGGATTCTTGACGGTGGTGTTCACGTCACATGACGGGTGACAAATCTAAGTTCGTGAAACTAAATGTCAAAAAGAAACATGGAACTGTCACATTTGGTGATAATCAGTCATGCGAAATAATCGGGAAAGGTAAAATCGGTAACGGTAAGGTTAACATTAATAATGTTCATCTTGTTAACGGTCTAGAGTTCAATCTTATCAGTGTTAGTCAGTTAATGGATAATGGACATCAAGTAAATTTTGAAAAAGATAAATGCACAATTTCACATGGTACTAACAATGCTGCTTTAGTTGCCCAAAGAGAAGGAAATATATATACTCTTGATTTTGAGCAACAGGAGGAAGAATTATGTCTCGCCACCATTCAAGATGAAGCGAATCTATGGCATAGAAGGATGGGACATGTTCATATGGACCTCATCAAAAAGCTTTCATCAAAGAACTTAGTAAGAGAACTACCCAAAATAAATTTTGAAAAGAAAGGTATATGCGAACCTTGTCAACTTGGAAAACAAGTAAGAACATCATTCACAGCCAAAAACATGGTATCAACTTCCTCTCCCTTACAATTACTCCATCTCGATTTATTTGGACCTGAAAGGCATGCTAGTCTAAATGGTAAATTCTATGCTTTTGTGATAGTCGATGACTTCTCTAGATATACATGGGTACTCTTTCTTAGAACAAAAGATGAGGCATTTAAAGAATTTGAAAAACTGATTAAAAATTTGGAGACTAAATATAGTCTTAATCTTATAAAAATCAGAAGTGACCATGGTACGGAATTTCAAAAGGATTTTATTATATTTTGTAATCAAAAAGGAATCACTCATGAATTTTTAGCACCTAGAACTCCACAACAAAATGGAGTGGTAGAAAGAAAAAATCGAACATTATAAGAAACAGCTAGAACTCTAATTCAGGAAAGTAAACTCCCTAAGAAATTTTGGGCAGAAGCTGTAAACACAGCATGTTATGTGCTAAATAGAGTGTTGATTCGTCCAATCATTTTGAAAACACCATATGAATTATTGAATAATCGTCTTCCTAACATAAGCTATTTTAAAGTATTTGGATCTAAATGTTTTATTCTTAACACTAATGGAAATCTGGGCAAGTTTGATGCTAGATCATATGAAGGAATATTTATTAGCTATTCACAAAATAGTAGAGCATATCGCATGTATAATTTCCAAAAGATGTGTATCGAAGAATCTATAAATGTCAAATTTAACGAATCTAACCAAGATATTCCAAAAGAAAGAGAAGAAGATGCAAGAAATTTAGAGACTGCTGCAAATCCAGCCTACCAGATAAAGTAAAATAGCAAGATCATGGAACCAATCCAGCAAGATGGATTAGAAGAGCAGCAGGACCAAGACCCTATCCAGCAAGTTGAATACGAAAATCAGGAACATATCCAGCAAGTTGAAATGGATGAACAACAAGACCACAATTCAAAAACTACTGAAGAAGTAATACATGATATTCAACTACCAAAATCATTAAGATACATCAAAAACCATCCTCCTGAGAACATCATTGGGAACATAAACGACAAAGTTATTACAAAAAGAAAAGCACAAAATATGTGTGCTTTCTCAGCATTTCTATCCCAAATTAAACCAAAGAACGCCAAAGAAGCCATACTTGATGAAAATTGGCTTCTAGCGATGTAGGAGGAGCTACAACAATTTGAAAGATGTTAAGTGTGGGAGTTAATTCCTCCCCCAAAAGATGTGTCCATTATTGGAACTAAATGGGTCTTCAAAAACAAGCTTGACGAGTACGGAACAATTACAAGAAACAAAGCTAAACTAGTAGCTCAAGGGTACAACCAACAAGAAGGAATAGACTATGAAGAAATATTTGCCCTAGTAGCTCGTTTGGAATCCATTCGTATATTACTAGCATTTGCCTGTTTCAGAAAGTTCAAGCTAAACCAAATGGACGTCAAAAGCGCCTTTCTCAACGGATACATAAATGAAGAAGTCTACGTAAAATAACCACCTAGATTCGAGCATGAGAAGTTTCCTCATTACGTATACAAACTCAAGAAGGCACTCTATGGACTCAAACAAGCCCCAAGGGCTTGGTACGAGAGATTAAGTAAGTACCTCCTGTCAAATGGGTTTATACGAGTTAAAATTGACTCTACGTTGTTTATTAAACGTCAAAATAAAGACATTATTATTGTACAAATATACGTAGACGATATCATATTTGGTGCTACTAATAACTTTCTTTGTGAGTGGTTTTCCAAATGCATGCATAAGGAGTTTGACATGAGCTTGATGGGTGAACTTAACTACTTTCTGGGCCTTCAAATTAAACAAAATCATGAAGGTATATTCATTCATCAAACCAAGTATACAAAAGAGCTACTCAAGAGATTCGGCTTTGACAATTCAATTTCAAAGACCACACCAATGAGTACATCAATAAAACTCACAGCAGATGAAAAAGGTATGGATGTAGAGGTAACAAAATACAGAGGTATGATTGGATCCCTACTATATCTAACTGCTTCTAGACCTGATATAATGTACAGTGTGTGTCTATGTGCTCGGTTTCGGGCCAAACCCAAAGAATCCCATTTACAGGCTATTAAATTGTCAAAATTTAAATACTTGAGTGGTTACTACTAACTTAGGATTATTTTATCCAAAATGTGACAATTTTGACCTAATGGGTTATTCAGATGCTGACTATGTAGGTTGTCAAATAGATAGAAAAAGTACAAGCGGTGCTTTTACATTTTTGGGACAAAGTCTTGTTTCATGGTATAGCAAGAAGCAAACGTTAGTTGCCCTATCCACTACTGAGGGTGAATATTTAACAGCAGGAAGTTACTGCTCTCAAATTTTGGGGATGCGACAAATACTATGCGTGTGATGCCCCCAAAATAGGTATACATCACCCATTCTGAGTTGTCAATACATGGTACAGAAACAACTACAACTTTATTATTACAACAAGAAAATGTGAGTTTGAATACAAATATTATCTTCTAGACAATATCTATACTCAAATAAATCCTCATCACATTTATTGATACATTATTTTACAAAATGGTGAGGACTACTAAACAACTCTTTCTAGAACCTTCATTCCATACCCACTCGTACTCGCTTATATTCTCGCCTCACGAGAAGAAAATGGAACAAAAAGGAAAAGGTGAGCTCAACTAGCCCAAAGAAGAATATTATGACTAAGATAATATACAACAAATTATCGTTAGTCTTCAACAGGGAAAAATCTAATAGAATACAATAGACAACAAATTTTAAATCAATATTCGCAATGAAATAATAATTCATTAGAAGAGTTAAGTAGAGAATGCAAACTACTATCTTCTATGTATGAATTTAAAAGTTCATCGTCTATCTTTTATCCCCTGTAACATTAATTAATATACATCCGGAATCAAATATTCATCTTTTGCACTCACAGCCAAAGATATTCATCATTGGTCATGTTCATCTAAACATAATTCATCTTTGCACTACTGAGCCAAAGATATTCTTCAGAAATCATTCATCTTTTGCACTACTGGGCCAAAGATATTCAATAATATCATCATTTAAGACCGAGGATGATGAAAATATTTTTAAAGAAACGAATCCGGTGAAACAAAATGACAAGGATTAAGGATTAAGGATTCGTACTTTGTTTTATCCATGTTTAAAAATACCAAAAAATGATCATAGTGGTGTAAAATTCAAGAATGATCAAAACATGGATACAATCAAAGCTAGTATCCGTAATAGATATTTTGGACAAAAAGAAGAAATTTTATTTTTAAATTGAATAGTGTCGATATCGTGAATAGTGCAGTATACGTGAATAGTAACTCGACACCAAAAGATAGAAATTTCCCAAAAAATATCTTCACGCTTCATGAATAGTACTCGTGAATAGTAACTCGTGAATAGTAACTCATGAATAGTAACTCAGAATAGTAACCCAGACATGAATAAGTTCCAAATTTGATAAAAAGTTCCAACCAATATTTCAAAGATAATGATATTGAAGAAATAATATCATTTGAGAAGAAATTAACATCCCTTACCTCGAAAGATTAGTACTTCTAATTTGGAATACCGGTATAGTCTTTGAAGGAACTTGCACGAATCTAACAATACTCAAAGTATACTCAAAATACTCACAAGAATACGCCGATAATATAGAGAGAGAAAACTTCAGCTCGGTGTGATTTTCAATTCTAACCTAAGCACCCTATTTATAGGAAAATGCTTAGAACACCAAAGCGTAAAATTTAATATAATATTAATATATATATTAAGATTTCTACGCCCACCTTCCTAGATCTGATCTCAGCTCATTATGCACATGTTGTAGCCCACAAAATAAACAAAAAACGTTTTATTATTTAAAATATTTTAAACTTCCAAAATCAATTATTTTGAACTTGAACTTCAATAATTCATAATAAATAGCCCTTCTATCAGAAAATTGAATCTCGCGAATTTTTATAGGAAATTCAATTCTCTACAACTTTACGAGAAGAAAAGTTTTCCAAATTCAAAGCAGAAATTGACCGAAATCCACAAAGCGGAGGATTTTATGTTTATAATCAAATTTCGATTCGATAAATGGGATCCACCGAGCATGTTTAACATGTTTTAAACATTTATTGCAACAAAAATACTCTTCCTCCTCGTATACTCATATATCCCACATTACGTTGTAAAAATATCACCATTATTATATTATTAAAATATAATAATACATTTAAATGAATTATCTTATCGAGGAAAAAGATAAAATTTCAATTTTCAACAATTGTCACATTAAAATTTTTCTCCATCTATATCCACATAAAATCAATATTTTCCTCATCATATGAATCAATAATTAATTATTCACAAATAATATTACGTAATCACAATATTAACGAGTGCAGCGGTTCAGGAAAGAGGGGCTTTTCAATAAGAATTTCTCTCATCTTTGCGCAATTAATTAGGTGACCAAACCTCTCCTTAGATGTAACTTTCTAGACATTGCCAATAATGTTATCTAATAATATTATTCAGATAATATGAATTATTGCTTCGATAATGAAAAATATTGTGTAATGACAATTATTGAAACAACAATGAATATAAAATATCAACGCAAAGCAATTATTGAATCAATAAAATAAAATCTCGAAGCAGTAATTATCGTAACCATTATTGAGTAGTGCCTTCTTTACGTAAGAATCAATAATTGGTGCAATACCGTAGTGTCTTCTTGTGTTTTAACCACCGAGTATTTTAACAAAGATTATTCTGTAACAACTACTGTAGATTATTTTTAACCAACTTATATTTGTCGCTTTCTTCATCCATTCGCTTTTTCAGTTATGGGGCCTACACACACGGTCTTGGCTAGGTAAATGCGAATATTCCGAAGCGAAGACGAATATTCCACGACCAAACGAATATTCCCAAACAACAATGAATATTTTATAACCACTTGCTTATTTTAAAATATTTGCGTATTTTACCCTAACTATCCACATTAATCACATCAACCCTTACTATTTCAAAATAATAAATAGAGAAAATTAAATTTCATTAATAATAAGTTGGGGTCTTACAACCTCCCTCCTTATGAAATTTCGTCCTCGAAATTGGACGACGACGTACTGGTGTTTTGAAAAGGTGAGGATACCTCGCTTTCATTTCCGTTTCCAATTCCCGTGTCATTTCCTCTATAGCATGATTCCTCCACAAAACTTTGACTTGTGGTATGACCTTTCTTGTAGGGACATGCTCCTTCCTATCCAAGATCTTGACAGTACCTCCTCATACGTTAAGTCTTGGCTATTTAAATCGCTTCTAATTCTATAACGTGGTTCGGGTCTTTCACATATTTACTGATATGGATATGTGAAACACATTATGAACACGAGACATACTTGGAGGTAACGCAAGTCTATAGGCTACATTTCCTACTCGGTCAAGAATTTGAAATGGACTAATAAATCGTGGATTGAGCTTTCCTCTCTTCCCAAATCTTGTAACTCCCTTCCATGGAGCAACTCGCAACAATACATGATCCCCCACACTAAATTCCACGTCCTTTCGATGAAGATCCGCATAACTCTTTTGTCGATCTTGTGCCATTTGTATATGTTGTCGAATCATTTGAATCTTTTCGGTGAGTCATACGTACTAACTTTCGGGTCCCAACAATGTTGCTTCACCCACCTCATCCCAACATATTGGAGAAGCGACATTTTCGTCCATATAATTCTTGAATGGAGCCACACCTATACTTGCACGATAAGCTGTTGTTGTAGGAGAATTCCACCAATGGTAAATACTTATCCCAAGCGCCTTGAAGTCTCAGGACACAGAGTCTTAATAAATCTTCAAGAGTTTGAATCGTCCTCTCGATTGTCCGTCTGCTTTTTGGGGATGGTATCTTCGAACTAAATAGCAAATTCGTGCCCATAGCTTTTTGCAAGCTAACCCAAAATCTTGAAGTGAATCTTGGGTCACGATCCAAAACTATGGATACGGGCATGCCATGCAACCTCACAATTTCATTCACGTACGTCTTAGCAAGGCGTTCAAGGAATAAGTCTCCGTGTCGGCAAGAAATGAGCAGACTTGGTTAATCTATTAACAATAACCCAAATAGCATTGATGCCTTGAGAAACCGTAGGAAGACCCGTGAATGAAATCCATGGTAATGTGTTCCCACTTCCATTTCGGAATCTCAAGTGGTTGCAACGGACCCTTAGGTACTAGATGCTCCACCTTTACACGTTGGCAAGTTAAACACATCGAGATAAACTTTGCAATCTCTCTCTTCATATTGTTCCACCAAAATGTATGTCGAAGATCACGATACATTTTAGTACTTCCAGGATGGATTGCAAATGGTGTATTGTGTGCCTCCATCATAATCTTGTACTTCATATCAGAGTCGTTAGGAACACAAAGTCTAGAGTGGACTCGAAGTATTCCTTCTTCATCAATTCTCGCTTCCGGAATAGCTCCTTCTTGTACTTTCTTCTTCATGCGCATTAGCTCAAGATTCGGTGGCTTGAGCAACCTTAACTTTTCTATTAAAGTTGGCTCTACGCGTATACTTGACATCATCGCACTTTTCGTTCGCATATGATCTTCTACTCAACGCGTCGGCTACCACGTTCGCTTTTCGGGATGGTATTGAATAGTGTGGTCGTAGTCTTTCAATAGCTCGAGCCAACATCATTGCCGCATGTTGAGTTCTTTTTAGTGAAGAAATATTTAAGGCTTTTATGGTGCGAATATATCTCCACTTTCTCCCCATATAGATAGTGCCTCCATATTTTTTTGTGAAACGATCACGCTAACTCTAGATCATGAGTAGGATAATTCCTCTCATACTCTTTAAGTTGTCGCGAGGCATAGGCTATGACTTTCCCACGTTGCATGAGAACACATCCTAACCCTTAGCCTGAAGCATCACTGTAGATAACAAATCCATTTGAACCAAATGGTATTGTTAGAACAGTCTTGAAATAAGTCTCCTCTTAAGCTCTTGGAAACTCTTCTCGCATTCTTCACTCCAAACGAATTTTGTATCCTTCCGAAAGTTAAGTGAGTTAATGGAGTAGCGATTCGAGAAAACCCTTCCACGAATCTCGATAATAACCAAATTTAAGCCCAAAAAGCTACGTACTTGACCACCGACTTCGGTTGCTCTCAACTTTGTATTGCTTCAATCTTTGCCGGATCCACGGATACTCCATGTTTTAACACCACGTGCCCAAGAAATGCTACTTCCTCAAGCCAGAACTCGCATTTCTTCAATTTGGCATATAGTTGGTTTCCACGAAGCCTTTAGAGTACCAGCTTCAAATGGTGCTCATGATCTTCACGACTTTTGGAATATATAAGGATGTCATCAATAAAGACAACAATGAACTGATCCAAATATTCCTTGAATGCTCGGTTCATCATATCCATGAAAGCCGCAGAGGAGCATTAGTCGATCAAGAAAGACATGACTAAGAATTCATAATGCCTGCATCGAGTTCTAAAGGCGTCTTTGGAATATCCTCGATTCTAATCTTCAAATTTGATGATATCCGAATGAAGATCGATTTTTGAAAAGAATTGTGCCTCTCTGAATTTGGTCAAACAAGTCATCAATACGAGGTAGAGGATACCTATTCTTGATGGTGACATGGTTCAATTCCGATAGTCAATACAAAGTCGCATACTCCCGTCTTTCTTCTTTACAAATAAAACAGGAGCACCCCAAGGAGATGTACTAAGGCGAAGATGAAACCGATGTCCAACAATTTCTCGTAGTTGGACCTTTAACTCTGAAGTTCAATAGGAGCCATTCGATATGGGGTTTTAGAAATGGGCTTTGTGCGGGTTCAAGATCAATAAAGAATTCAACTTCACGTTCGGGGTAGACTGGAAGTTCTTCAGAAATACGTCGGAAAGTCAATAACAATGGGAATATTATTCAAATTTAACGTGTCTTTATTCAAATCCATAACATGGGCTAAAAGCTTGACATCCGTTTTTCAATAAGCGAATAGCTTTATGATTAGATATGATAGTGATTGATTTTAATGGTTTAGTTGCTTGAATTGCATACAACAGGTTGGTTAGGAATATGAAAACTAACAACCTTATGAAAACAATCAATTTTGGCATGATGAGTAGTTAACCAATCAATCCCTAAAATCACATCAAAAGCAAGTATCTTTAAAGAGATAAGGTCAATGGTAAGGTGATGGTGCCAACTTGAATCAAACAAGATTTATAAGCAAAGTGGATGTGATGAAAGTTTCTCTAAACTGAGTTTCCACAGATAGGTCAAAGTCTAATTTCTCCGAGTCAAGTTTAAGCGTTGAGCACATGCGGGAGAGATAAATGAATGGGTATGCAAATTGTCAAGTAAGGTATAAACTTGCAAGAATTTATAAATAGCTTTACCGTGATCACCTCGTTTGGGTTCCTCGCATTATGACCGATCACAACAAACACTTTTCAGGAATGGGTTGACTTTGACTTTTACGGGACGATCTTTTGAGTCACCGTCCCCCATTGAACTAGGTTTCACTATCTGTATAATCTCGAGCGATATGTCCTTCCTTTCCACAATTATAGCATACCTTGAGAAGCTGTTGTCAGGCGGTTTGGTGATATGTCCCTCTTTCCGCATTTGTAATATATGGACCGGTGGTCGTTCTCCTCCTTAGAACTAGTTCTGCTTCACCAAGACCGTCGTCTTCACATGGTCATTGTTAAATCTCCTCTTTTTAAAATCTCCTCCGACTCGCTTCTTCTATTTTCATGGCTATGATTACCACCGAGTGGTTACCATTTTTGTCCTGTTTCTTTTCTCCTCATTTGGTTATCATTATTACATTGATTGCTATCTCGAGTACGATCCTGGTTGTGGTCCTTCAGTTGGACCGTACTTTCGTTATCTCGCTCTAATAATTGAGCCCATTTACAACATCTCGAATAGAGAGAAAATTTATGAGAAATGAGATCTTGGCGTATGCCGAAGTTTCAAACCTCTAAGAAACATCCATGTCATACGTTCCTCATTCTCCACCAAATGAGGTGCAAACACGGATCTGCAAACTTTGCCTCGTCTTTGAGACACCGTCATGTTGTTCTGCCCGGTCTAATAAACTCCACTTCTTTCATATATTTAACACTTTCGGAAAGTATTTGTCATTAAATAGTTTCAAACGTCTCCCAAGACATCTTTGAAAAGTGGTGGATGGGTACGCTTCACGACTCCCACCAATAGTCGCGCTTTCGCCACGGAACATAAAGGTGGCGAATGGAACCTTCTCGTTCCTCCGTGCATCCCAAGAAATCGAATATCTTGGTAATTTGCTTGACCCATGTTTCCGCCATGATCGGATCGGCTTTCCCTTAAATTGGTGGTCCCAACTCTTTGAAGCTGCTTGCATTTGTGACAACCCGTGAATTGCTATCATTTCCTCCTATATTTTGAACACGAAGTCTCCTCGTCGATTTTGCATGATCGCAAAAAAGCTTCTAAACATCCCTCGTTCATCATCTCGCTTTCAATTGGTGTTGTTCATGGGAGGAACATTGCCACTGTTGCACGCTTCTCCCTCGTTGGTGAGTACAGGCGTCTCCACGGTCTCATTTCCATTGTTAATATTCTCACCAACATTCTCAAATCATCATCATAAAACAAGGGTTAATTAAGGAAATCAATATATCACATAATATCCTATATCTTGACCAACTAACAAATAAGCT